>OX637533.1:116049949-116615778 GCA_951800035.1 Linnaemya tessellans
ATTTTTTGCAAAGGGGTTAGCCTTTCCAAAAAAAATTGTAAAAAATTTTTTTTGTTCAAATGCATGCGACTTAAGGCTTTTCAGAAGCTTCTTCGCATTCGAAACTCCTTTTAATACTCAGTTATTAGAAATAAACGCCTTTTAGGCAAAATTGGGTAAAATTGTGTTTCAACCAAAAAATTGATTTTTTGCAAAGGGGTTAGCCTTTCCAAAAAAATTGTAAAAAATTTTTTTTGTTCAAATGCATGCGACTTAAGGCTTTTCAGAAGCTTCTTCGCATTCGAAACTCCTTTTAATACTCAGTTATTAGAAATAAACGCCTTTTAGGCAAAATTGGGTAAAATTGTGTTTCAACCAAAAAATTTATTTTTTGCAAAGGGGTTAGCCTTTCCAAAAAAAAAATTGTAAAAAATTTTTTTTGTTCAAATGCATGCGACTTAAGGCTTTTCAGAAGCTTCTTCGCATTCGAAACTCCTTTTAATACTCAGTTATTAGAAATAAACGCCTTTTAGGCAAAATTGGGTAAAATTGTGTTTCAACAAAAAATTTATTTTTTGCAAAGGGGTTAGCCTTTCAAAAAAAAATTGTAAAAAATTTTTTTTGTTCAAATGCATGCGACTTAAGGCTTTTCAGAAGCTTCTTCGCATTCGAAACTCCTTTTAATACTCAGTTATTAGAAATAAACGCCTTTTAGGCAAAATTGGGTAAAATTGTGTTTCAACCAAAAAATTGATTTTTTGCAAAGGGGTTAGCCTTTCCAAAAAAAATTGTAAAAAATTTTTTTTGTTCAAATGCATGCGACTTAAGGCTTTTCAGAAGCTTCTTCGCATTCGAAACTCCTTTTAATACTCAGTTATTAGAAATAAACGCCTTTTAGGCAAAATTGGGTAAAATTGTGTTTCAACCAAAAAATTATTTTTTGCAAAGGGGTTAGCCTTTCCAAAAAAAAATTGTAAAAAATTTTTTTTGTTCAAATGCATGCGACTTAAGGCTTTTCAGAAGCTTCTTCGCATTCGAAACTCCTTTTAATACTCAGTTATTAGAAATAAACGCCTTTTAGGCAAAATTGGGTAAAATTGTGTTTCAACCAAAAAATTGATTTTTTGCAAAGGGGTTAGCCTTTCCAAAAAAAATTGTAAAAAATTTTTTTTGTTCAAATGCATGCGACTTAAGGCTTTTCAGAAGCTTCTTCGCATTCGAAACTCCTTTTAATACTCAGTTATTAGAAATAAACGCCTTTTAGGCAAAATTGGGTAAAATTGTGTTTCAACCAAAAAATTGATTTTTTGCAAAGGGGTTAGCCTTTCCAAAAAAAGTTGTAAAAAATTTTTTTTGTTCAAATGCATGCGACTTAAGGCTTTTCAGAAGCTTCTTCGCATTCGAAACTCCTTTTAATACTCAGTTATTAGAAATAAACGCCTTTTAGCAAAATTGGGTAAAATTGTGTTTCAACCAAAAAATTATTTTTGCAAAGGGGTTAGCCTTTCCAAAAAAATTGTAAAAAATTTTTTTGTTCAAATGCATGCGACTTAAGGCTTTTCAGAAGCTTCTTCGCATTCGAAACTCCTTTAATACTCAGTTATTAGAAATAAACGCCTTTTAGGCAAAATTGGTAAAATTGTGTTTCATCCAAAAAATTGATTTTTTGCAAAGGGTTAGCCTTTCCAAAAAAATTGTAAAAAATTTTTTTTGTTCAAATGCATGCGACTTAAGGCTTTTCAGAAGCTTCTTCGCATTCGAAACTCCTTTTAATACTCAGTTATTAGAAATAAACCCCTTTTAGGCAAAATTGGGTAAAATTGTGTTTCAACCAAAAAATTGATTTTTTGCAAAGGGGTTAGCCTTTCCAAAAAAAGTTGTAAAAAATTTTTTTGTTCAAATGCATGCGACTTAAGGCTTTTCAGAAGCTTCTTCGCATTCGAAACTCCTTTTAATACTCAGTTATTAGAAATAAACGCCTTTTAGGCAAAATTGGGTAAAATTGTGTTTCAACCAAAAAATTTATTTTTTTCCAAAAAAAAATTGTAAAAAATTTTTTTTGTTCAAATGCATGCGACTTAAGGCTTTTCAGAAGCTTCTTCGCATTCGAAACTCCTTTTAATACTCAGTTATTAGAAATAAACGCCTTTTAGGCAAAATTGGGTAAAATTGTGTTTCAACCAAAAAATTGATTTTTTGCAAAGGGGTTAGCCTTTCCAAAAAAAATTGTAAAAAATTTTTTTTGTTCAAATGCATGCGACTTAAGGCTTTTCAGAAGCTTCTTCGCATTCGAAACTCCTTTTAATACTCAGTTATTAGAAATAAACGCCTTTTAGGCAAAATTGGGTAAAATTGTGTTTCAACCAAAAAATTGATTTTTTGCAAAGGGGTTAGCCTTTCCAAAAAAATTGTAAAAAATTTTTTTTGTTCAAATGCATGCGACATAAGGCTTTTCAGAAGCTTCTTCGCATTCGAAACTCCTTTTAATACTCAGTTATTAGAAATAAACGCCTTTTAGGCAAAATTGGGTAAAATTGTGTTTCAACCAAAAAATTGATTTTTTGCAAAGGGGTTAGCCTTTCCAAAAAAATTGTAAAAAATTTTTTTTGTTCAAATGCATGCGACTTAAGGCTTTTCAGAAGCTTCTTCGCATTCGAAACTCCTTTTAATACTCAGTTATTAGAAATAAACGCCTTTTAGGCAAAATTGGGTAAAATTGTGTTTCAACCAAAAAATTGATTTTTTGCAAAGGGGTTAGCCTTTCCAAAAAAAATTGTAAAAAATTTTTTTTGTTCAAATGCATGCGACTTAAGGCTTTTCAGAAGCTTCTTCGCATTCGAAACTCCTTTTAATACTCAGTTATTAGAAATAAACGCCTTTTAGGCAAAATTGGGTAAAATTGTGTTTCAACCAAAAAATTGATTTTTTGCAAAGGGGTTAGCCTTTCCAAAAAAATTGTAAAAAATTTTTTTTGTTCAAATGCATGCGACTTAAGGCTTTTCAGAAGCTTCTTCGCATTCGAAACTCCTTTTAATACTCAGTTATTAGAAATAAACGCCTTTTAGGCAAAATTGGGTAAAATTGTGTTTCAACCAAAAAATTGATTTTTTGCAAAGGGGTTAGCCTTTCCAAAAAAAATTGTAAAAAATTTTTTTTGTTCAAATGCATGCGACTTAAGGCTTTTCAGAAGCTTCTTCGCATTCGAAACTCCTTTTAATACTCAGTTATTAGAAATAAACGCCTTTTAGGCAAAATTGGGTAAAATTGTGTTTCAACCAAAAAATTTATTTTTTGCAAAGGGGTTAGCCTTTCCAAAAAAAAATTGTAAAAAATTTTTTTTGTTCAAATGCATGCGACTTAAGGCTTTTCAGAAGCTTCTTCGCATTCGAAACTCCTTTAAATACTCAGTTATTAGAAATAAACGCCTTTTAGGCAAAATTGGGTAAAATTGTGTTTCAACCAAAAAATTGATTTTTTGCAAAGGGGTTAGCCTTTCCAAAAAAAATTGTAAAAATTTTTTTTTGTTCAAATGCATGCGACTTTAGGCTTTTCAGAAGCTTCTTCGCATTCGAAACTCCTTTTAATACTCAGTTATTAGAAATAAACGCCTTTTAGGCAAAATTGGGTAAAATTGTGTTTCATCCAAAAAATTGATTTTTTGCAAAGGGGTTAGCCTTTCCAAAAAAAATTGTAAAAAATTTTTTTTGTTCAAATGCATGCGACTTAAGGCTTTTCAGAAGCTTCTTCGCATTCGAAACTCCTTTTAATACTCAGTTATTAGAAATAAACGCCTTTTAGGCAAAATTGGGTAAAATTGTGTTTCAACCAAAAAATTGATTTTTTGCAAAGGGGTTAGCCTTTCCAAAAAAATTGTAAAAAATTTTTTTTGTTCAAATGCATGCGACTTAAGGCTTTTCAGAAGCTTCTTCGCATTCGAAACTCCTTTTAATACTCAGTTATTAGAAATAAACGCCTTTTAGGCAAAATTGGGTAAAATTGTGTTTCAACCAAAAAATTGATTTTTTGCAAAGGGGTTAGCCTTTCCAAAAAAAATTGTAAAAAATTTTTTTTGTTCAAATGCATGCGACTTAAGGCTTTTCAGAAGCTTCTTCGCATTCGAAACTCCTTTTAATACTCAGTTATTAGAAATAAACGCCTTTTAGGCAAAATTGGGTAAAATTGTGTTTCAACCAAAAAATTTATTTTTTGCAAAGGGGTTAGCCTTTCCAAAAAAAAATTGTAAAAAATTTTTTTTTTTCAAATGCATGCGACTTAAGGCTTTTCAGAAGCTTCTTCGCATTCGAAACTCCTTTTAATACTCAGTTATTAGAAATAAACGCCTTTTAGGCAAAATTGGGTAAAATTGTGTTTCAACCAAAAAATTTATTTTTTGCAAAGGGGTTAGCCTTTCCAAAAAAAAATTGTAAAAAATTTTTTTTGTTCAAATGCATGCGACTTAAGGCTTTTCAGAAGCTTCTTCGCATTCGAAACTCCTTTTAATACTCAGTTATTAGAAATAAACGCCTTTTAGGCAAAATTGGGTAAAATTGTGTTTCAACCAAAAAATTGATTTTTTGCAAAGGGGTTAGCCTTTCCAAAAAAAATTGTAAAAAATTTTTTTTGTTCAAATGCATGCGACTTAAGGCTTTTCAGAAGCTTCTTCGCATTCGAAACTCCTTTTAATACTCAGTTATTAGAAATAAACGCCTTTTAGGCAAAATTGGGTAAAATTGTGTTTCAACCAAAAAATTGATTTTTTGCAAAGGGGTTAGCCTTTCCAAAAAAAGTTGTAAAAAATTTTTTTTGTTCAAATGCATGCGACTTAAGGCTTTTCAGAAGCTTCTTCGCATTCGAAACTCCTTTTAATACTCAGTTATTAGAAATAAACGCCTTTTAGGCAAAATTGGGTAAAATTGTGTTTCAACCAAAAAATTTATTTTTTGCAAAGGGGTTAGCCTTTCCAAAAAAATTGTAAAAAATTTTTTTTGTTCAAATGCATGCGACTTAAGGCTTTTCAGAAGCTTCTTCGCATTCGAAACTCCTTTTAATACTCAGTTATTAGAAATAAACGCCTTTTAGGCAAAATTGGGTAAAATTGTGTTTCATCCAAAAAATTGATTTTTTGCAAAGGGGTTAGCCTTTCCAAAAAAATTGTAAAAAATTTTTTTTGTTCAAATGCATGCGACTTAAGGCTTTTCAGAAGCTTCTTCGCTTTCGAAACTCCTTTTAATACTCAGTTATTAGAAATAAACCCCTTTTAGGCAAAATTGGGTAAAATTGTGTTTCAACCAAAAAATTTATTTTTTGCAAAGGGGTTAGCCTTTCCAAAAAAATTGTAAAAAATTTTTTTTGTTCAAATGCATGCGACTTAAGGCTTTTCAGAAGCTTCTTCGCATTCGAAACTCCTTTTAATACTCAGTTATTAGAAATAAACGCCTTTTAGGCAAAATTGGGTAAAATTGTGTTTCATCCAAAAAATTGATTTTTTGCAAAGGGGTTAGCCTTTCCAAAAAAATTGTAAAAAATTTTTTTTGTTCAAATGCATGCGACTTAAGGCTTTTCAGAAGCTTCTTCGCTTTCGAAACTCCTTTTAATACTCAGTTATTAGAAATAAACGCCTTTTAGGCAAAATTGGGTAAAATTGTGTTTCAACCAAAAAATTTATTTTTTGCAAAGGGGTTAGCCTTTCCAAAAAAATTGTAAAAAATTTTTTTTGTTCAAATGCATGCGACTTAAGGCTTTTCAGAAGCTTCTTCGCATTCGAAACTCCTTTTAATACTCAGTTATTAGAAATAAACGCCTTTTAGGCAAAATTGGGTAAAATTGTGTTTCATCCAAAAAATTGATTTTTTGCAAAGGGGTTAGCCTTTCCAAAAAAATTGTAAAAAATTTTTTTTGTTCAAATGCATGCGACTTAAGGCTTTTCAGAAGCTTCTTCGCTTTCGAAACTCCTTTTAATACTCAGTTATTAGAAATAAACCCCTTTTAGGCAAAATTGGGTAAAATTGTGTTTCAACCAAAAAATTGATTTTTTGCAAAGGGGTTAGCCTTTCCAAAAAAAGTTGTAAAAAATTTTTTTTGTTCAAATGCATGCGACTTAAGGCTTTTCAGAAGCTTCTTCGCATTCGAAACTCCTTTTAATACTCAGTTATTAGAAATAAACGCCTTTTAGGCAAAATTGGGTAAAATTGTGTTTCAACCAAAAAATTTATTTTTTGCAAAGGGGTTAGCCTTTCCAAAAAAAAATTGTAAAAAATTTTTTTTGTTCAAATGCATGCGACTTAAGGCTTTTCAGAAGCTTCTTCGCATTCGAAACTCCTTTTAATACTCAGTTATTAGAAATAAACGCCTTTTAGGCAAAATTGGGTAAAATTGTGTTTCAACCAAAAAATTGATTTTTTGCAAAGGGGTTAGCCTTTCCAAAAAAAATTGTAAAAAATTTTTTTTGTTCAAATGCATGCGACTTAAGGCTTTTCAGAAGCTTCTTCGCATTCGAAACTCCTTTTAATACTCAGTTATTAGAAATAAACGCCTTTTAGGCAAAATTGGGTAAAATTGTGTTTCAACCAAAAAATTGATTTTTTGCAAAGGGGTTAGCCTTTCCAAAAAAAAATTGTAAAAAATTTTTTTTGTTCAAATGCATGCGACATAAGGCTTTTCAGAAGCTTCTTCGCATTCGAAACTCCTTTTAATACTCAGTTATTAGAAATAAACGCCTTTTAGGCAAAATTGGGTAAAATTGTGTTTCAACCAAAAAATTGATTTTTTGCAAAGGGGTTAGCCTTTCCAAAAAAAAATTGTAAAAAATTTTTTTTGTTCAAATGCATGCGACTTAAGGCTTTTCAGAAGCTTCTTCGCATTCGAAACTCCTTTTAATACTCAGTTATTAGAAATAAACGCCTTTTAGGCAAAATTGGGTAAAATTGTGTTTCAACCAAAAAATTTATTTTTTGCAAAGGGGTTAGCCTTTCCAAAAAAAAATTGTAAAAAATTTTTTTTGTTCAAATGCATGCGACTTAAGCCTTTTCAGAAGCTTCTTCGCATTCGAAACTCCTTTTAATACTCAGTTATTAGAAATAAACGCCTTTTAGGCAAAATTGGGTAAAATTGTGTTTCAACCAAAAAATTGATTTTTTGCAAAGGGGTTAGCCTTTCCAAAAAAAATTGTAAAAAATTTTTTTTGTTCAAATGCATGCGACTTAAGGCTTTTCAGAAGCTTCTTCGCATTCGAAACTCCTTTTAATACTCAGTTATTAGAAATAAACGCCTTTTAGGCAAAATTGGGTAAAATTGTGTTTCAACCAAAAAATTTATTTTTTGCAAAGGGGTTAGCCTTTCCAAAAAAAAATTGTAAAAAATTTTTTTTGTTCAAATGCATGCGACTTAAGCCTTTTCAGAAGCTTCTTCGCATTCGAAACTCCTTTTAATACTCAGTTATTAGAAATAAACGCCTTTTAGGCAAAATTGGGTAAAATTGTGTTTCAACCAAAAAATTGATTTTTTGCAAAGGGGTTAGCCTTTCCAAAAAAAATTGTAAAAAATTTTTTTTGTTCAAATGCATGCGACTTAAGGCTTTTCAGAAGCTTCTTCGCATTCGAAACTCCTTTTAATACTCAGTTATTAGAAATAAACCCCTTTTAGGCAAAATTGGGTAAAATTGTGTTTCAACCAAAAAATTGATTTTTTGCAAAGGGGTTAGCCTTTCCAAAAAAAATTGTAAAAAATTTTTTTTGTTCAAATGCATGCGACTTAAGGCTTTTCAGAAGCTTCTTCGCATTCGAAACTCCTTTTAATACTCAGTTATTAGAAGTAAACGCCTTTTAGGCAAAATTGGGTAAAATTGTGTTTCAACCAAAAAATTGATTTTTTGCAAAGGGGTTAGCCTTTCCAAAAAAAATTGTAAAAAATTTTTTTTGTTCAAATGCATGCGACTTAAGGCTTTTCAGAAGCTTCTTCGCATTCGAAACTCCTTTTAATACTCAGTTATTAGAAATAAACGCCTTTTAGGCAAAATTGGGTAAAATTGTGTTTCAACCAAAAAATTGATTTTTTGCAAAGGGGTTAGCCTTTCCAAAAAAAATTGTAAAAAATTTTTTTTGTTCAAATGCATGCGACTTAAGGCTTTTCAGAAGCTTCTTCGCATTCGAAACTCCTTTTAATACTCAGTTATTAGAAATAAACCCCTTTTAGGCAAAATTGGGTAAAATTGTGTTTCAACCAAAAAATTGATTTTTTGCAAAGGGGTTAGCCTTTCCAAAAAAAATTGTAAAAAATTTTTTTTGTTCAAATGCATGCGACTTAAGGCTTTTCAGAAGCTTCTTCGCATTCGAAACTCCTTTTAATACTCAGTTATTAGAAATAAACGCCTTTTAGGCAAAATTGGGTAAAATTGTGTTTCAACCAAAAAATTGATTTTTTGCAAAGGGGTTAGCCTTTCCAAAAAAAATTGTAAAAAATTTTTTTTGTTCAAATGCATGCGACTTAAGGCTTTTCAGAAGCTTCTTCGCATTCGAAACTCCTTTTAATACTCAGTTATTAGAAATAAACGCCTTTTAGGCAAAATTGGGTAAAATTGTGTTTCAACCAAAAAATTGATTTTTTGCAAAGGGGTTAGCCTTTCCAAAAAAAATTGTAAAAAATTTTTTTTGTTCAAATGCATGCGACTTAAGGCTTTTCAGAAGCTTCTTCGCATTCGAAACTCCTTTTAATACTCAGTTATTAGAAATAAACGCCTTTTAGGCAAAATTGGGTAAAATTGTGTTTCAACCAAAAAATTGATTTTTTGCAAAGGGGTTAGCCTTTCCAAAAAAAATTGTAAAAAATTTTTTTTGTTCAAATGCATGCGACTTAAGGCTTTTCAGAAGCTTCTTCGCATTCGAAACTCCTTTTAATACTCAGTTATTAGAAATAAACGCCTTTTAGGCAAAATTGGGTAAAATTGTGTTTCAACCAAAAAATTGATTTTTTGCAAAGGGGTTAGCCTTTCCAAAAAAAATTGTAAAAAATTTTTTTTGTTCAAATGCATGCGACTTAAGGCTTTTCAGAAGCTTCTTCGCATTCGAAACTCCTTTTAATACTCAGTTATTAGAAATAAACGCCTTTTAGGCAAAATTGTGTAAAATTGTGTTTCAACCAAAAAATTGATTTTTTGCAAAGGGGTTAGCCTTTCCAAAAAAAATTGTAAAAAATTGTTTTTGTTCAAATGCATGCGACTTAAGGCTTTTCAGAAGCTTCTTCGCATTCGAAACTCCTTTTAATACTCAGTTATTAGAAATAAACGCCTTTTAGGCAAAATTGGGTAAAATTGTGTTTCAACCAAAAAATTGATTTTTTGCAAAGGGGTTAGCCTTTCCAAAAAAAATTGTAAAAAATTTTTTTTGTTCAAATGCATGCGACTTAAGGCTTTTCAGAAGCTTCTTCGCATTCGAAACTCCTTTTAATACTCAGTTATTAGAAATAAACGCCTTTTAGGCAAAATTGGGTAAAATTGTGTTTCAACCAAAAAATTTATTTTTTGCAAAGGGGTTAGCCTTTCCAAAAAAAATTGTAAAAAATTTTTTTTGTTCAAATGCATGCGACTTAAGGCTTTTCAGAAGCTTATTCGCATTCGAAACTCCTTTTAATACTCAGTTATTAGAAATAAACGCCTTTTAGGCAAAATTGGGTAAAATTGTGTTTTAACCAAAAAATTGATTTTTTGCCTTTCCAAAAAAAATTGTAAAAAATTTTTTTTGTTCAAATGCATGCGTCTTAAGGCTTTTCAGAAGCTTCTTCGCATTCGAAACTCCTTTTAATACTCAGTTATTAGAAATAAACCCCTTTTAGGCAAAATTGGGTAAAATTGTGTTTCAACCAAAAAATTGATTTTTTCCAAAAAAAATTGTAAAAAATTTTTTTTGTTCAAATGCATGCGACTTAAGGCTTTTCAGAAGCTTCTTCGCATTCGAAACTCCTTTTAATACTCAGTTATTAGAAATAAACCCCTTTTAGGCAAAATTGGGTAAAATTGTGTTTCAACCAAAAAATTGATTTTTTGCAAAGGGGTTAGCCTTTCCAAAAAAATTGTAAAAAATTTTTTTTGTTCAAATGCATGCGACTTAAGGCTTTTCAGAAGCTTCTTCGCATTCGAAACTCCTTTTAATACTCAGTTATTAGAAATAAACGCCTTTTAGGCAAAACTGGGTAAAATTGTGTTTCAACCAAAAAATTGATTTTTTTCAAAGGGGTTAGCCTTTCCAAAAAAAATTGTAAAAAATTTTTTTTGTTCAAATGCATGCGACTTAAGGCTTTTCAGAAGCTTCTTCGCATTCGAAACTCCTTTTAATACTCAGTTATTAGAAATAAACCCCTTTTAGGCAAAATTGGGTAAAATTGTGTTTCAACCAAAAAATTGATTTTTTGCAAAGGGGTACCCCTTTCCAAAAAAATTGGTCAAAATTTTTTTTGTTCAAATGCATGCGACTTAAGGCTTTTCAGAAGCTTCTTCGCATTCGAAACTCCTTTTAATACTCAGTTATTAGAAATAAACCCCTTTTAGGCAAAATTGGGTAAAATTGTGTTTCAACCAAAAAATTGATTTTTTGCAAAGGGGTTAGCCTTTCCAAAAAAATTGTAAAAAATTTTTTTTGTTCAAATGCATGCGACTTAAGGCTTTTCAGAAGCTTCTTCGCATTTGAAACTCCTTTTAATACTCAGTTATTAGAAATAAACGCCTTTTAGGCAAAATTGGGTAAAATCGTGTTTCAACCAAAAAATTGATTTTTTGCAAAGGGGTTAGCCTTTCCAAAAAAAATTGTAAAAAATTTTTTTTGTTCAAATGCATGCGACTTAAGGCTTTTCAGAAGCTTCTTCGCATTCGAAACTCCTTTTAATACTCAGTTATTAGAAATAAACCCCTTTTAGGCAAAATTGGGTAAAATTGTGTTTCAACCAAAAAATTGATTTTTTGCAAAGGGGTTAGCCTTTCCAAAAAAATTGTAAAAAATTTTTTTTGTTCAAATGCATGCGACTTAAGGCTTTTCAGAAGCTTCTTCGCATTTGAAACTCCTTTTAATACTCAGTTATTAGAAATAAACGCCTTTTAGGCAAAATTGGGTAAAATTGTGTTTCAACCAAAAAATTGATTTTTTGCAAAGGGGTTAGCCTTTCCAAAAAAAATTGTAAAAAATTTTTTTTGTTCAAATGCATGCGACTTAAGGCTTTTCAGAAGCTTCTTCGCATTCGAAACTCCTTTTACTACTCAGTTATTAGAAATAAACCCCTTTTAGGCAAAATTGGGTAAAATTGTCTTTCAACCAAAAAATTGATTTTTTGCAAAGGGGTTGTTAGCCTTTCCAAAAAAATTGTAAAAAATTTTTTTTGTTCAAATGCATGCGACTTAAGGCTTTTCAGAAGCTTCTTCGCATTTGAAACTCCTTTTAATACTCAGTTATTAGAAATAAACGCCTTTTAGGCAAAATTGGGTAAAATTGTGTTTCAACCAAAAAATTGATTTTTTGCAAAGGGGTTAGCCTTTCCAAAAAAATTGTAAAAAATTTTTTTTGTTCAAATGCATGCGACTTAAGGCTTTTCAGAAGCTTCTTCGCATTCGAAACTCCTTTTAATACTCAGTTATTAGAAATAAACGCCTTTTAGGCAAAATTGGGTAAAATTGTGTTTCAACCAAAAAATTGATTTTTTGCAAAGGGGTTAGCCTTTCCAAAAAAATTGTAAAAAATTTTTTTTGTTCAAATGCATGCGACTTAAGGCTTTTCAGAAGCTTCTTCGCATTCGAAACTCCTTTTAATACTCAGTTATTAGAAATAAACCCCTTTTAGGCAAAATTGGGTAAAATTGTGTTTCAACCAAAAAATTGATTTTTTACAAAGCCTTTCCAAAAAAATTGTAAAAAATTTTTTTTGTTCAAATGCATGCGACTTAAGGCTTTTCAGAAGCTTCTTCGCATTTGAAACTCCTATTAATACTCAGTTATTAGAAATAAACGCCTTTTAGGCAAAATTGGGTAAAATTGTGTTTCAACCAAAAAATTGATTTTTTGCAAAGGGGTTAGCCTTTCCAAAAAAAATTGTAAAAAATTTTTTTTGTTCAAATGCATGCGACTTAAGGCTTTTCAGAAGCTTCTTCGCATTCGAAACTCCTTTTAATACTCAGTTATTAGAAATAAACGCCTTTTAGGCAAAATTGGGTAAAATTGTGTTTTAACCAAAAAATTGATTTTTTGCAAAGGGGTTAGCCTTTCCAAAAAAAATTGTAAAAAAATTTTTTTTTTTCAAATGCATGCGACTTAAGGCTTTTCAGAAGCTTCTTCGCATTCGAAACTCCTTTTAATACTCAGTTATTAGAAATAAACCCCTTTTAGGCAAAATTGGGTAAAATTGTGTTTCAACCAAAAAATTGATTTTTTGCAAAGGGGTTAGCCTTTCCAAAAAAATTGTAAAAAATTTTTTTTGTTCAAATGCATGCGACTTAAGGCTTTTCAGAAGCTTCTTCGCATTCGAAACTCCTTTTAATACTCAGTTATTAGAAATAAACGCCTTTTAGGCAAAATTGGGTAAAATTGTGTTTCAACCAAAAAATTGATTTTTGCAAAGGGGTTAGCCTTTCCAAAAAAATTTTAAAAAATTTTTTTTGTTCAAATGCATGCGACTTAAGGCTTTTCAGAAGCTTCTTCGCATTCGAAACTCCTTTTAATACTCAGTTATTAGAAATAAACGCCTTTTAGGCAAAATTGGGTAAAATTGTGTTTCAACCAAAAAATTGATTTTTTGCAAAGGGGTTAGCCTTTCCAAAAAAATTGTAAAAAATTTTTTTTGTTCAAATGCATGCGACTTAAGGCTTTTCAGAAGCTTCTTCGCATTTGAAACTCCTATTAATACTCAGTTATTAGAAATAAACGCCTTTTAGGCAAAATTGGGTAAAATTGTGTTTCAACCAAAAAATTGATTTTTTGCAAAGGGGTTAGCCTTTCCAAAAAAAATTGTAAAAAATTTTTTTTGTTCAAATGCATGCGACTTAAGGCTTTTCAGAAGCTTCTTCGCATTCGAAACTCCTTTTAATACTCAGTTATTAGAAATAAACGCCTTTTAGGCAAAATTGGGTAAAATTGTGTTTTAACCAAAAAATTGATTTTTTGCCTTTCCAAAAAAAATTGTAAAAAATTTTTTTTGTTCAAATGCATGCGACTTAAGGCTTTTCAGAAGCTTCTTCGCATTCGAAACTCCTTTTAATACTCAGTTATTAGAAATAAACCCCTTTTAGGCAAAATTGGGTA
The DNA here is from genome assembly GCA_951800035.1 of Linnaemya tessellans. NCBI lineage: Eukaryota > Metazoa > Arthropoda > Insecta > Diptera > Tachinidae > Linnaemya > Linnaemya tessellans. The sequence continues at coordinate 116,063,199 of OX637533.1, forward strand.
AAATTGTGTTTTAACCAAAAAATTGATTTTTTGCAAAGGGGTTAGCCTTTCCAAAAAAAATTGTAAAAAAATTTTTTTTTTCAAATGCATGCGACTTAAGGCTTTTCAGAAGCTTCTTCGCATTCGAAACTCCTTTTAATACTCAGTTATTAGAAATAAACCCCTTTTAGGCAAAATTGGGTAAAATTGTGTTTCAACCAAAAAATTGATTTTTTGCCTTTCCAAAAAAAATTGTAAAAAATTTTTTTTGTTCAAATGCATGCGACTTAAGGCTTTTCAGAAGCTTCTTCGCATTTGAAACTCCTTTTAATACTCAGTTATTAGAAATAAACGCCTTTTAGGCAAAATTGGGTAAAATTGTGTTTCAACCAAAAAATTGATTTTTTGCAAAGGGGTTAGCCTTTCCAAAAAAATTGTAAAAAATTTTTTTTGTTCAAATGCATGCGACTTAAGGCTTTTCAGAAGCTTCTTCGCATTTGAAACTCCTTTTAATACTCAGTTATTAGAAATAAACGCCTTTTAGGCAAAATTGGGTAAAATTGTGTTTCAACCAAAAAATTGATTTTTTGCAAAGGGGTTAGCCTTTCCAAAAAAATTGTAAAAAATTTTTTTTGTTCAAATGCATGCGACTTAAGGCTTTTCAGAAGCTTCTTCGCATTCGAAACTCCTTTTAATACTCAGTTATTAGAAATAAACGCCTTTTAGGCAAAATTGGGTAAAATTGTGTTTCAACCAAAAAATTGATTTTTGCAAAGGGGTTAGCCTTTCCAAAAAAATTTTAAAAAATTTTTTTTGTTCAAATGCATGCGACTTAAGGCTTTTCAGAAGCTTCTTCGCATTCGAAACTCCTTTTAATACTCAGTTATTAGAAATAAACGCCTTTTAGGCAAAATTGGGTAAAATTGTGTTTCAACCAAAAAATTGATTTTTTGCCTTTCCAAAAAAAATTGTAAAAAATTTTTTTTGTTCAAATGCATGCGACTTAAGGCTTTTCAGAAGCTTCTTCGCATTCGAAACTCCTTTTAATACTCAGTTATTAGAAATAAACCCCTTTTAGGCAAAATTGGGTAAAATTGTGTTTTAACCAAAAAATTGATTTTTTGCAAAGGGGTTAGCCTTTCCAAAAAAAATTGTAAAAAAATTTTTTTTTTCAAATGCATGCGACTTAAGGCTTTTCAGAAGCTTCTTCGCATTCGAAACTCCTTTTAATACTCAGTTATTAGAAATAAACCCCTTTTAGGCAAAATTGGGTAAAATTGTGTTTCAACCAAAAAATTGATTTTTTGCCTTTCCAAAAAAAATTGTAAAAAATTTTTTTTGTTCAAATGCATGCGACTTAAGGCTTTTCAGAAGCTTCTTCGCATTTGAAACTCCTTTTAATACTCAGTTATTAGAAATAAACGCCTTTTAGGCAAAATTGGGTAAAATTGTGTTTCAACCAAAAAATTGATTTTTTGCAAAGGGGTTAGCCTTTCCAAAAAAATTGTAAAAAATTTTTTTTGTTCAAATGCATGCGACTTAAGGCTTTTCAGAAGCTTCTTCGCATTTGAAACTCCTTTTAATACTCAGTTATTAGAAATAAACGCCTTTTAGGCAAAATTGGGTAAAATTGTGTTTCAACCAAAAAATTGATTTTTTGCAAAGGGGTTAGCCTTTCCAAAAAAATTGTAAAAAATTTTTTTTGTTCAAATGCATGCGACTTAAGGCTTTTCAGAAGCTTCTTCGCATTCGAAACTCCTTTTAATACTCAGTTATTAGAAATAAACGCCTTTTAGGCAAAATTGGGTAAAATTGTGTTTCAACCAAAAAATTGATTTTTGCAAAGGGGTTAGCCTTTCCAAAAAAATTGTAAAAAATTTTTTTTGTTCAAATGCATGCGACTTAAGGCTTTTCAGAAGCTTCTTCGCATTCGAAACTCCTTTTAATACTCAGTTATTAGAAATAAACGCCTTTTAGGCAAAATTGGGTAAAATTGTGTTTCAACCAAAAAATTGATTTTTGCAAAGGGGTTAGCCTTTCCAAAAAAATTGTAAAAAATTTTTTTTGTTCAAATGCATGCGACTTAAGGCTTTTCAGAAGCTTCTTCGCATTTGAAACTCCTATTAATACTCAGTTATTAGAAATAAACGCCTTTTAGGCAAAATTGGGTAAAATTGTGTTTCAACCAAAAAATTGATTTTTTGCAAAGGGGTTAGCCTTTCCAAAAAAAATTGTAAAAAATTTTTTTTGTTCAAATGCATGCGACTTAAGGCTTTTCAGAAGCTTCTTCGCATTCGAAACTCCTTTTAATACTCAGTTATTAGAAATAAACGCCTTTTAGGCAAAATTGGGTAAAATTGTGTTTTAACCAAAAAATTGATTTTTTGCCTTTCCAAAAAAAATTGTAAAAAATTTTTTTTGTTCAAATGCATGCGACTTAAGGCTTTTCAGAAGCTTCTTCGCATTCGAAACTCCTTTTAATACTCAGTTATTAGAAATAAACCCCTTTTAGGCAAAATTGGGTAAAATTGTGTTTTAACCAAAAAATTGATTTTTTGCAAAGGGGTTAGCCTTTCCAAAAAAAATTGTAAAAAAATTTTTTTTTTCAAATGCATGCGACTTAAGGCTTTTCAGAAGCTTCTTCGCATTCGAAACTCCTTTTAATACTCAGTTATTAGAAATAAACCCCTTTTAGGCAAAATTGGGTAAAATTGTGTTTCAACCAAAAAATTGATTTTTTGCAAAGGGGTTAGCCTTTCCAAAAAAATTGTAAAAAATTTTTTTTGTTCAAATGCATGCGACTTAAGGCTTTTCAGAAGCTTCTTCGCATTTGAAACTCCTTTTAATACTCAGTTATTAGAAATAAACGCCTTTTAGGCAAAATTGGGTAAAATTGTGTTTCAACCAAAAAATTGATTTTTTGCAAAGGGGTTAGCCTTTCCAAAAAAATTGTAAAAAATTTTTTTTGTTCAAATGCATGCGACTTAAGGCTTTTCAGAAGCTTCTTCGCATTCGAAACTCCTTTTAATACTCAGTTATTAGAAATAAACGCCTTTTAGGCAAAATTGGGTAAAATTGTGTTTCAACCAAAAAATTGATTTTTGCAAAGGGGTTAGCCTTTCCAAAAAAATTTTAAAAAATTTTTTTTGTTCAAATGCATGCGACTTAAGGCTTTTCAGAAGCTTCTTCGCATTCGAAACTCCTTTTAATACTCAGTTATTAGAAATAAACGCCTTTTAGGCAAAATTGGGTAAAATTGTGTTTCAACCAAAAAATTGATTTTTTGCAAAGGGGTTAGCCTTTCCAAAAAAATTGTAAAAAATTTTTTTTGTTCAAATGCATGCGACTTAAGGCTTTTCAGAAGCTTCTTCGCATTTGAAACTCCTATTAATACTCAGTTATTAGAAATAAACGCCTTTTAGGCAAAATTGGGTAAAATTGTGTTTCAACCAAAAAATTGATTTTTTGCAAAGGGGTTAGCCTTTCCAAAAAAAATTGTAAAAAATTTTTTTTGTTCAAATGCATGCGACTTAAGGCTTTTCAGAAGCTTCTTCGCATTCGAAACTCCTTTTAATACTCAGTTATTAGAAATAAACGCCTTTTAGGCAAAATTGGGTAAAATTGTGTTTTAACCAAAAAATTGATTTTTTGCCTTTCCAAAAAAAATTGTAAAAAATTTTTTTTGTTCAAATGCATGCGACTTAAGGCTTTTCAGAAGCTTCTTCGCATTCGAAACTCCTTTTAATACTCAGTTATTAGAAATAAACCCCTTTTAGGCAAAATTGGGTAAAATTGTGTTTTAACCAAAAAATTGATTTTTTGCAAAGGGGTTAGCCTTTCCAAAAAAAATTGTAAAAAATTTTTTTTTTTCAAATGCATGCGACTTAAGGCTTTTCAGAAGCTTCTTCGCATTCGAAACTCCTTTTAATACTCAGTTATTAGAAATAAACCCCTTTTAGGCAAAATTGGGTAAAATTGTGTTTCAACCAAAAAATTGATTTTTTGCAAAGGGGTTAGCCTTTCCAAAAAAATTGTAAAAAATTTTTTTTGTTCAAATGCATGCGACTTAAGGCTTTTCAGAAGCTTCTTCGCATTTGAAACTCCTTTTAATACTCAGTTATTAGAAATAAACGCCTTTTAGGCAAAATTGGGTAAAATTGTGTTTCAACCAAAAAATTGATTTTTTGCAAAGGAGTTAGCCTTTCCAAAAAAAATTGTAAAAAATTTTTTTTGTTCAAATGCATGCGACTTAAGGCTTTTCAGAAGCTTCTTCGCATTCGAAACTCCTTTTAATACTCAGTTATTAGAAATAAACGCCTTTTAGGCAAAATTGGGTAAAATTGTGTTTCAACCAAAAAATTGATTTTTTGCAAAGGGGTTAGCCTTTCCAAAAAAAATTGTAAAAAATTTTTTTTGTTCAAATGCATGCGACTTAAGGCTTTTCAGAAGCTTCTTCGCATTCGAAACTCCTTTTAATACTCAGTTATTAGAAATAAACGCCTTTTAGGCAAAATTGGGTAAAATTGTGTTTTAACCAAAAAATTGATTTTTTGCAAAGGGGTTAGCCTTTCCAAAAAAAATTGTAAACAATTTTTTTTGTTCAAATGCATGCGACTTAAGGCTTTTCAGAAGCTTCTTCGCATTCGAAACTCCTTTTAATACTCAGTTATTAGAAATAAACGCCTTTTAGGCAAAATTGTGTAAAATTGTGTTTTAACCAAAAAATTGATTTTTTGCCTTTCCAAAAAAAATTGTAAAAAATTTTTTTTGTTCAAATGCATGCGACTTAAGGCTTTTCAGAAGCTTCTTCGCATTCGAAACTCCTTTTAATACTCAGTTATTAGAAATAAACGCCTTTTAGGCAAAATTGGGTAAAATTGTGTTTCAACCAAAAAATTGATTTTTTGCAAAGGGGTTAGCCTTTCCAAAAAAAATTGTAAAAATTTTTTTTGTTCAAATGCATGCGACTTAAGGCTTTTCAGAAGCTTCTTCGCATTCGAAACTCCTTTTAATACTCAGTTATTAGAAATAAACGCCTTTTAGGCAAAATTGGGTAAAATTGTGTTTCAACCAAAAAATTGATTTTTTGCAAAGGGGTTAGCCTTTCCAAAAAAAATTGTAAAAATTTTTTTTGTTCAAATGCATGCGACTTAAGGCTTTTCAGAAGCTTCTTCGCATTCGAAACTCCTTTTAATACTCAGTTATTAGAAATAAACGCCTTTTAGGCAAAATTGGGTAAAATTGTGTTTCAACCAAAAAATTGATTTTTTGCAAAGGGGTTAGCCTTTCCAAAAAAAATTGTAAAAATTTTTTTTTGTTCAAATGCATGCGACTTAAGGCTTTTCAGAAGCTTCTTCGCATTCGAAACTCCTTTTAATACTCAGTTATTAGAAATAAACGCCTTTTAGGCAAAATTGGGTAAAATTGTGTTTCAACCAAAAAATTGATTTTTTGCAAAGGGGTTAGCCTTTCCAAAAAAAATTGTAAAAATTTTTTTTGTTCAAATGCATGCGACTTAAGGCTTTTCAGAAGCTTCTTCGCATTCGAAACTCCTTTTAATACTCAGTTATTAGAAATAAACGCCTTTTAGGCAAAATTGGGTAAAATTGTGTTTCAACCAAAAAATTGATTTTTTGCAAAGGGGTTAGCCTTTCCAAAAAAAATTGTAAAAAATTTTTTTTGTTCAAATGCATGCGACTTAAGGCTTTTCAGAAGCTTCTTCGCATTTGAAACTCCTTTTAATACTCAGTTATTAGAAATAAACGCCTTTTAGGCAAAATTGGGTAAAATTGTGTTTCAACCAAAAAATTGATTTTTTGCAAAGGGGTTAGCCTTTCCAAAAAAAATTGTAAAAAATTTTTTTTGTTCAAATGCATGCGACTTAAGGCTTTTCAGAAGCTTCTTCGCATTCGAAACTCCTTTTAATACTCAGTTCTTAGAAATAAACCCCTTTTAGGCAAAATTGGGTAAAATTGTGTTTCAACCAAAAAATTGATTTTTTGCAAAGGGGTTAGCCTTTCCAAAAAAAAATTGTAAAAAATTTTTTTTGTTCAAATGCATGCGACTTAAGGCTTTTCAGAAGCTTCTTCGCATTCGAAACTCCTTTTAATACTCAGTTATTAGAAATAAACCCCTTTTAGGCAAAATTGGGTAAAATTGTGTTTCAACCAAAAAATTGATTTTTTGCAAAGGGGTTAGTTAGCCTTTCCAAAAAAATTGTAAAAAATTTTTTTTGTTCAAATGCATGCGACTTAAGGCTTTTCAGAAGCTTCTTCGCATTCGAAACTCCTTTTAATACTCAGTTATTAGAAATAAACGCCTTTTAGGCAAAATTGGGTAAAATTGTGTTTCAACCAAAAAATTGATTTTTTGCAAAGGGGTTAGCCTTTCCAAAAAAAATTGTAAAAAATTTTTTTTGTTCAAATGCATGCGACTTAAGGCTTTTCAGAAGCTTCTTCGCATTCGAAACTCCTTTTAATACTCAGTTATTAGAAATAAACGCCTTTTAGGCAAAATTGGGTAAAATTGTGTTTCAACCAAAAAATTGATTTTTTGCCTTTCCAAAAAAAATTGTAAAAAATTTTTTTTGTTCAAATGCATGCGACTTAAGGCTTTTCAGAAGCTTCTTCGCATTTGAAACTCCTTTTAATACTCAGTTATTAGAAATAAACGCCTTTTAGGCAAAATTGGATAAAATTGTGTTTCAACCAAAAAATTGATTTTTTGCAAAAGGGTTAGCCTTTCCAAAAAAAATTGTAAAAAATTTTTTTTGTTCAAATGCATGCGACTTAAGGCTTTTCAGAAGCTTCTTCGCATTCGAAACTCCTTTTAATACTCAGTTATTAGAAATAAACGTCTTTTAGGCAAAATTGGGTAAAATTGTGTTTCAACCAAAAAATTGATTTTTTGCAAAGGGGTTAGCCTTTCCAAAAAAAATTGTAAAAAATTTTTTTTGTTCAAATGCATGCGACTTAAGGCTTTTCAGAAGCTTCTTCGCATTCGAAACTCCTTTTAATACTCAGTTATTAGAAATAAACCCCTTTTAGGCAAAATTGGGTAAAATTGTGTTTCAACCAAAAAATTGATTTTTTGCAAAGGGGTTAGCCTTTCCAAAAAAAATTGTAAAAAATTTTTTTTGTTCAAATGCATGCGACTTAAGGCTTTTCAGAAGCTTCTTCGCATTCGAAACTCCTTTTAATACTCAGTTATTAGAAATAAACCCCTTTTAGGCAAAATTGGGTAAAATTGTGTTTCAACCAAAAAATTGATTTTTTGCAAAGGGGTTAGCCTTTCCAAAAAAAATTGTAAAAAATTTTTTTTGTTCAAATGCATGCGACTTAAGGCTTTTCAGAAGCTTCTTCGCATTCGAAACTTCTTTTAATACTCAGTTATTAGAAATAAACCCCTTTTAGGCAAAATTGGGTAAAATTGTGTTTCAACCAAAAAATTGATTTTTTGCAAAGGGGTTAGCCTTTCCAAAAAAATTGTAAAAAATTTTTTTTGTTCAAATGCATGCGACTTAAGGCTTTTCAGAAGCTTCTTCGCATTCGAAACTCCTTTTAATACTCAGTTATTAGAAATAAACGCCTTTTAGGCAAAATTGGGTAAAATTGTGTTTCAACCAAAAAATTGATTTTTTGCAAAGGGGTTAGCCTTTCCAAAAAAAATTGTAAAAAATTTTTTTTGTTCAAATGCATGCGACTTAAGGCTTTTCAGAAGCTTCTTCGCATTCGAAACTCCTTTTAATACTCAGTTATTAGAAATAAACCCCTTTTAGGCAAAATTGGGTAAAATTGTGTTTCAACCAAAAAATTGATTTTTTGCAAAGGGGTTAGCCTTTCCAAAAAAAATTGTAAAAATTTTTTTTTGTTCAAATGCATGCGACTTAAGGCTTTTCAGAAGCTTCTTCGCATTCGAAACTCCTTTTAATACTCAGTTATTAGAAATAAACGCCTTTTAGGCAAAATTGGGTAAAATTGTGTTTCAACCAAAAAATTGATTTTTTGCCTTTCCAAAAAAAATTGTAAAAAATTTTTTTTGTTCAAATGCATGCGACTTAAGGCTTTTCAGAAGCTTCTTCGCATTTGAAACTCCTTTTAATACTCAGTTATTAGAAATAAACGCCTTTTAGGCAAAATTGGATAAAATTGTGTTTCAACCAAAAAATTGATTTTTTGCAAAAGGGTTAGCCTTTCCAAAAAAAATTGTAAAAAATTTTTTTTGTTCAAATGCATGCGACTTAAGGCTTTTCAGAAGCTTTTTCGCATTCGAAACTCCTTTTAATACTCAGTTATTAGAAATAAACGTCTTTTAGGCAAAATTGGGTAAAATTGTGTTTCAACCAAAAAATTGATTTTTTGCAAAGGGGTTAGCCTTTCCAAAAAAAATTGTAAAAAATTTTTTTTGTTCAAATGCATGCGACTTAAGGCTTTTCAGAAGCTTCTTCGCATTCGAAACTCCTTTTAATACTCAGTTATTAGAAATAAACCCCTTTTAGGCAAAATTGGGTAAAATTGTGTTTCAACCAAAAAATTGATTTTTTGCAAAGGGGTTAGCCTTTCCAAAAAAAATTGTAAAAAATTTTTTTTGTTCAAATGCATGCGACTTAAGGCTTTTCAGAAGCTTCTTCGCATTCGAAACTCCTTTTAATACTCAGTTATTAGAAATAAACCCCTTTTAGGCAAAATTGGGTAAAATTGTGTTTCAACCAAAAAATTGATTTTTTGCAAAGGGGTTAGCCTTTCCAAAAAAATTGTAAAAAATTTTTTTTGTTCAAATGCATGCGACTTAAGGCTTTTCAGAAGCTTCTTCGCATTCGAAACTCCTTTTAATACTCAGTTATTAGAAATAAACGCCTTTTAGGCAAAATTGGGTAAAATTGTGTTTCAACCAAAAAATTGATTTTTTGCAAAGGGGTTAGCCTTTCCAAAAAAAATTGTAAAAAATTTTTTTTGTTCAAATGCATGCGACTTAAGGCTTTTCAGAAGCTTCTTCGCATTCGAAACTCCTTTTAATACTCAGTTATTAGAAATAAACGCCTTTTAGGCAAAATTGGGTAAAATTGTGTTTCAACCAAAAAATTGATTTTTTGCCTTTCCAAAAAAAATTGTAAAAAATTTTTTTTGTTCAAATGCATGCGACTTAAGGCTTTTCAGAAGCTTCTTCGCATTTGAAACTCCTTTTAATACTCAGTTATTAGAAATAAACGCCTTTTAGGCAAAATTGGATAAAATTGTGTTTCAACCAAAAAATTGATTTTTTGCAAAAGGGTTAGCCTTTCCAAAAAAAATTGTAAAAAATTTTTTTTGTTCAAATGCATGCGACTTAAGGCTTTTCAGAAGCTTCTTCGCATTCGAAACTCCTTTTAATACTCAGTTATTAGAAATAAACGTCTTTTAGGCAAAATTGGGTAAAATTGTGTTTCAACCAAAAAATTGATTTTTTGCAAAGGGGTTAGCCTTTCCAAAAAAAATTGTAAAAAATTTTTTTTGTTCAAATGCATGCGACTTAAGGCTTTTCAGAAGCTTCTTCGCATTCGAAACTCCTTTTAATACTCAGTTATTAGAAATAAACCCCTTTTAGGCAAAATTGGGTAAAATTGTGTTTCAACCAAAAAATTGATTTTTTGCAAAGGGGTTAGCCTTTCCAAAAAAAATTGTAAAAAATTTTTTTTGTTCAAATGCATGCGACTTAAGGCTTTTCAGAAGCTTCTTCGCATTCGAAACTCCTTTTAATACTCAGTTATTAGAAATAAACCCCTTTTAGGCAAAATTGGGTAAAATTGTGTTTCAACCAAAAAATTGATTTTTTGCAAAGGGGTTAGCCTTTCCAAAAAAATTGTAAAAAATTTTTTTTGTTCAAATGCATGCGACTTAAGGCTTTTCAGAAGCTTCTTCGCATTCGAAACTCCTTTTAATACTCAGTTATTAGAAATAAACGCCTTTTAGGCAAAATTGGGTAAAATTGTGTTTCAACCAAAAAATTGATTTTTTGCAAAGGGGTTAGCCTTTCCAAAAAAAATTGTAAAAAATTTTTTTTGTTCAAATGCATGCGACTTAAGGCTTTTCAGAAGCTTCTTCGCATTCGAAACTCCTTTTAATACTCAGTTATTAGAAATAAACCCCTTTTAGGCAAAATTGGGTAAAATTGTGTTTCAACCAAAAAATTGATTTTTTGCAAAGGGGTTAGCCTTTCCAAAAAAAATTGTAAAAAATTTTTTTTGTTCAAATGCATGCGACTTAAGGCTTTTCAGAAGCTTCTTCGCATTCGAAACTCCTTTTAATACTCAGTTATTAGAAATAAACCCCTTTTAGGCAAAATTGGGTAAAATTGTGTTTCAACCAAAAAATTGATTTTTTGCAAAATACACTCATACGCACATATACATATTTAATTTAGTTTCAGTCACCTTATTTATTATTCTCAAACTTACATTATCTGTTTAAAATAAAGTTGATAATAATATTTATTAATGTTGTCTTTTGTTTATGATTCAACAATTTTCTTCCAATCAGTGGTTGAGATTTCCAATGCTGCTAATTAATTCCGTATATTGGTCAGATTAGGCAACTTTAAAACTATATATCAAACACTTATAATATTAATATTATACATATATGTACCTATTACAGAATAATCTATTATAATCACATATTATCTTAAGTCATTTGTTAAATCCTCCGTATAAATTTGTGGTTGGAGCTTTCTTTGTTTTAATCCGTGTGATAAAAATATCAATTAAAAACGTTTTTTTAATTGGTCAACTGAGGTAATCAATAATATATTTAAATATGGTAAGAAATCCAGGAAAATTGGCGGATAGTAAATAAGATGTGGGGTTCGTAACTCACTTTTTTATAATACAAAAACATCTTCTGGCAAAATTTTTTGCGTAACCATTTGAACGGTTTTAATATAGAAACATCAACAACACTTAAAATAGTGATGGGTCATTTTATAATGAAATGAGCTGCCAGATGTATTTTAAAATTGTTGGGTCAAAAGGGAAAACAGTTAAAAATATATTCAACTCGTATTTGACGGGCATAATAAGTCCCGGTTTACACTATGCAGTTTTTGTCGCAGCAATTCTTGATATTTATAATTGGTATATATTCCTTTTTCGTGACTCTCACATAAAATAAGAATCGCAGCGACAAAAATCGCACAATGTTAACTGGGACTAATTTAACGGACCCTTAAGCACATACTGCCGCTGAACCAAGGTATTGAACACTTCGGATACGAGTTCATTTATGGTTTTATCAGACAATCACATATTCAATTATTTTTAATTTTTTAAAAATTTTACATTTACTTTGCTGAGAATGTTATAAAAAGAGTTTCTTTCTTTTCATTCATTTCCATTACTTTGAATGACAAATTGTAGTTTAGTCAGTTAGGTGACACGTACTAAAACAAGGATTTTAAGCGTCCTCAAAATAATGATTTTTCAATCTTATGATAATTATTATATACAACAGTAGAGCGCTCTTTTGATATAAAAAACTGTGGCAACAATAAAATGAGACGGACTGTTAAATAAACACGTATGTAATTTGATATTTCTTATTGGTTTTATGAAAACTAATTAATTTTTATTTAGATAGCATATTCGCATTTCCAATTATTTGACCTAATCGATGCTGCATAGTGAAATAATAAACCTATAATGAATCAATACATATGTACATAAGCCTATTAAGTCATAAAACAAGACATTGCTTTCGGAACCCACTACATTCTTAACATCAGTGCTCATGTACATCTACTTTCAGGATTTATACAGATTTTATGATAATACATATATTCCAAAAAAATTGTAAAAAATTTTTTTTGTTCAAATGCATGCGACTTAAGGCTTTTCAGAAGCTTCTTCGCATTCGAAACTCCTTTTAATACTCAGTTATTAGAAATAAACGCCTTTTAGGCAAAATTGGGTAAAATTGTGTTTCAACCAAAAAATTGATTTTTTGCAAAGGGGTTAGCCTTTCCAAAAAAAATTGTAAAAAATTTTTTTTGTTCAAATGCATGCGACTTAAGGCTTTTCAGAAGCTTCTTCGCATTCGAAACTCCTTTTAATACTCAGTTATTAGAAATAAACCCCTTTTAGGCAAAATTGGGTAAAATTGTGTTTCAACCAAAAAATTGATTTTTTGCAAAGGGGTTAGCCTTTCCAAAAAAATTGTAAAAAATTTTTTTTGTTCAAATGCATGCGACTTAAGGCTTTTCAGAAGCTTCTTCGCATTCGAAACTCCTTTTAATACTCAGTTATTAGAAATAAACGCCTTTTAGGCAAAATTGGGTAAAATTGTGTTTCAACCAAAAAATTGATTTTTGCAAAGGGGTTAGCCTTTCCAAAAAAATTGTAAAACATTTTTTTTGTTCAAATGCATGCGACTTAAGGCTTTTCAGAAGCTTCTTCGCATTTGAAACTCCTTTTAATACTCAGTTATTAGAAATAAACGCCTTTTAGGCAAAATTGGGTAAAATTGTGTTTCAACCAAAAAATTGATTTTTTGCCTTTCCAAAAAAAATTGTAAAAAATTTTTTTTGTTCAAATGCATGCGACTTAAGGCTTTTCAGAAGCTTCTTCGCATTCGAAACTCCTTTTAATACTCAGTTATTAGAAATAAACGCCTTTTAGGCAAAATTGGGTAAAATTGTGTTTCAACCAAAAAATTGATTTTTTGCAAAGGGGTTAGCCTTTCCAAAAAAAATTGTAAAAAATTTTTTTTGTTCAAATGCATGCGACTTAAGGCTTTTCAGAAGCTTCTTCGCATTCGAAACTCCTTTTAATACTCAGTTATTAGAAATAAACCCCTTTTAGGCAAAATTGGGTAAAATTGTGTTTCAACCAAAAAATTGATTTTTTGCAAAGGGGTTAGCCTTTCCAAAAAAAATTGTAAAAAATTTTTTTTGTTCAAATGCATGCGACTTAAGGCTTTTCAGAAGCTTCTTCGCATTCGAAACTCCTTTTAATACTCAGTTATTAGAAATAAACCCCTTTTAGGCAAAATTGGGTAAAATTGTGTTTCAACCAAAAAATTGATTTTTTGCAAAGGGGTTAGCCTTTCCAAAAAAAATTGTAAAAAATTTTTTTTGTTCAAATGCATGCGACTTAAGGCTTTTCAGAAGCTTCTTCGCATTCGAAACTTCTTTTAATACTCAGTTATTAGAAATAAACCCCTTTTAGGCAAAATTGGGTAAAATTGTGTTTCAACCAAAAAATTGATTTTTTGCAAAGGGGTTAGCCTTTCCAAAAAAATTGTAAAAAATTTTTTTTGTTCAAATGCATGCGACTTAAGGCTTTTCAGAAGCTTCTTCGCATTCGAAACTCCTTTTAATACTCAGTTATTAGAAATAAACGCCTTTTAGGCAAAATTGGGTAAAATTGTGTTTCAACCAAAAAATTGATTTTTTGCAAAGGTTTTAGCCTTTCCAAAAAAATTGTAAAAAATTTTTTTTGTTCAAATGCATGCGACTTAAGGCTTTTCAGAAGCTTCTTCGCATTCGAAACTCCTTTTAATACTCAGTTATTAGAAATAAACGCCTTTTAGGCAAAATTGGGTAAAATTGTGTTTCAACCAAAAAATTGATTTTTTGCAAAGGTTTTAGCCTTTCCAAAAAAATTGTAAAAAATTTTTTTTGTTCAAATGCATGCGACTTAAGGCTTTTCAGAAGCTTCTTCGCATTTGAAACTCTTTTTAATACTCAGTTATTAGAAATAAACGCCTTTTAGGCAAAATTGGGTAAAATTGTGTTTCAACCAAAAAATTGATTTTTTGCAAAGGGGTTAGCCTTTCCAAAAAAAATTGTAACAAATTTTTTTTGTTCAAATGCATGCGACTTAAGGCTTTTCAGAAGCTTCTTCGCATTTGAAACTCCTTTTAATACTCAGTTATTAGAAATAAACGCCTTTTAGGCAAAATTGGGTAAAACTGTGTTTCAACCAAAAAATTTATTTTTTGCAAAGGGGTTAGCCTTTCCAAAAAAAATTGTAAAAAATTTTTTTTGTTCAAATACATGCGACTTAAGGCTTTTCAGAAGCTTCTTCGCATTCGAAACTCCTTTAAATACTCAGTTATTAGAAATAAACGCCTTTTAGGCAAAATTGGGTAAAATTGTGTTTCAACCAAAAAATTGATTTTTGCAAAGGGGTTAGCCTTTCCAAAAAAATTGTAAAAAATTTTTTTTGTTCAAATGCATGCGACTTAAGGCTTTTCAGAAGCTTCTTCGCATTCGAAACTTCTTTTAATACTCAGTTATTAGAAATAAACCCCTTTTAGGCAAAATTGGGTAAAATTGTGTTTCAACCAAAAAATTGATTTTTTGCAAAGGGGTTAGCCTTTCCAAAAAAATTGTAAAAAATTTTTTTTGTTCAAATGCATGCGACTTAAGGCTTTTCAGAAGCTTCTTCGCATTCGAAACTCCTTTTAATACTCAGTTATTAGAAATAAACGCCTTTTAGGCAAAATTGGGTAAAATTGTGTTTCAACCAAAAAATTGATTTTTTGCAAAGGTTTTAGCCTTTCCAAAAAAATTGTAAAAAATTTTTTTTGTTCAAATGCATGCGACTTAAGGCTTTTCAGAAGCTTCTTCGCATTCGAAACTCCTTTTAATACTCAGTTATTAGAAATAAACGCCTTTTAGGCAAAATTGGGTAAAATTGTGTTTCAACCAAAAAATTGATTTTTTGCAAAGGTTTTAGCCTTTCCAAAAAAATTGTAAAAAATTTTTTTTGTTCAAATGCATGCGACTTAAGGCTTTTCAGAAGCTTCTTCGCATTTGAAACTCCTTTTAATACTCAGTTATTAGAAATAAACGCCTTTTAGGCAAAATTGGGTAAAATTGTGTTTCAACCAAAAAATTGATTTTTTGCAAAGGGGTTAGCCTTTCCAAAAAAAATTGTAACAAATTTTTTTTGTTCAAATGCATGCGACTTAAGGCTTTTCAGAAGCTTCTTCGCATTTGAAACTCCTTTTAATACTCAGTTATTAGAAATAAACGCCTTTTAGGCAAAATTGGGTAAAACTGTGTTTCAACCAAAAAATTTATTTTTTGCAAAGGGGTTAGCCTTTCCAAAAAAAATTGTAAAAAATTTTTTTTGTTCAAATACATGCGACTTAAGGCTTTTCAGAAGCTTCTTCGCATTCGAAACTCCTTTAAATACTCAGTTATTAGAAATAAACGCCTTTTAGGCAAAATTGGGTAAAATTGTGTTTCAACCAAAAAATTGATTTTTGCAAAGGGGTTAGCCTTTCCAAAAAAATTGTAAAAAATTTTTTTTGTTCAAATGCATGCGACTTAAGGCTTTTCAGAAGCTTCTTCGCATTCGAAACTCCTTTTAATACTCAGTTATTAGAAATAAACGCCTTTTAGGCAAAATTGGGTAAAATTGTGTTTCAACCAAAAAATTGATTTTTGCCTTTCCAAAAAAGATTGTAAAAAATTTTTTTTGTTCAAATGCGTGCGACTTAAGGCTTTTCAGAAGCTTTTTCGCATTCGAAACTCCTTTTAATACTCAGTTATTAGAAATAAACGCCTTTTAGGCAAAATTGGGTAAAATTGTGTTTCAACCAAAAAATTTATTTTTTGCAAAGGGGTTAGCCTTTCCAAAAAAAATTGTAAAAAATTTTTTTTGTTCAAATGCATGCGACTTAAGGCTTTTCAGAAGCTTCTTCGCATTCGAAACTCCTTTTAATACTCAGTTATTAGAAATAAACGCCTTTTAGGCAAAATTGGGTAAAATTGTGTTTCAACCAAAAAATTGATTTTTTGCAAAGGGGTTAGCCTTTCCAAAAAAAAATTTTAAAAAATTTTTTTTGTTCAAATGCATGCGACTTAAGGCTTTTCAGAAGCTTCTTCGCATTCGAAACTCCTTTTAATACTCAGTTATTAGAATTAAACGCCTTTTAGGCAAAATTGGGTAAAATTGTGTTTCAACCAAAAAATTGATTTTTTGCAAAGGGGTTAGCCTTTCCAAAAAAAATTGTAAAAAATTTTTTTTGTTCAAATGCATGCGACTTAAGGCTTTTCAGAAGCTTCTTCGCATTCGAAACTCCTTTTAATACTCAGTTATTAGAAATAAGCGCCTTTTAGGCAAAATTGGGTAAAATTGTGTTTCAACCAAAAAATTGATTTTTTGCAAAGGGGTTAGCCTTTCCAAAAAAAATTGTAAAAAATTTTTTTTGTTCAAATGCATGCGACTTAAGGCTTTTCAGAAGCTTCTTCGCATTCGAAACTCCTTTTAATACTCAGTTATTAGAAATAAACGCCTTTTAGGCAAAATTGGGTAAAATTGTGTTTCAACCAAAAAATTGATTTTTTGCAAAGGGGTTAGCCTTTTCAAAAAAAAATTGTAAAAAATTTTTTTTGTTCAAATGCATGCGACTTAAGGCTTTTCAGAAGCTTCTTCGCATTCGAAACTCCTTTTAATACTCAGTTATTAGAAATAAACGCCTTTTAGGCAAAATTGGGTAAAATTGTGTTTCAACCAAAAAATTGATTTTTTGCAAAGGGGTTAGCCTTTCCAAAAAAAATTGTAAAAAATTTTTTTTGTTCAAATGCATGCGACTTAAGGATTTTCAGAAGCTTCTTCGCATTCGAAACTCCTTTTAATACTCAGTTATTAGAAATAAACGTCTTTTAGGCAAAATTGGGTAAAATTGTGTTTCAACCAAAAAATTGATTTTTTGCAAAGGGGTTAGCCTTTTCAAAAAAAAATTGTAAAAAATTTTTTTTGTTCAAATGCATGCGACTTAAGGCTTTTCAGAAGCTTCTTCGCATTCGAAACTCCTTTTAATACTCAGTTATTAGAATTAAACGCCTTTTAGGCAAAATTGGGTAAAATTGTGTTTCAACCAAAAAATTGATTTTTTGCAGAGGGGTTAGCCTTTCCAAAAAAAAATTGTAAAAAATTTTTTTTGTTCAAATGCATGCGACTTAAGGCTTTTCAGAAGCTTCTTCGCATTCGAAACTCCTTTTAATACTCAGTTATTAGAAATAAACGCCTTTTAGGCAAAATTGGGTAAAATTGTGTTTCAACCAAAAAATTGATTTTTGCAAAGGGGTTAGCCTTTCCAAAAAAATTGTAAAAAATTTTTTTTGTTCAAATGCATGCGACTTAAGGCTTTTCAGAAGCTTCTTCGCATTCGAAACTCCTTTTAATACTCAGTTATTAGAAATAAACGCCTTTTAGGCAAAATTGGGTAAAATTGTGTTTCAACCAAAAAATTGATTTTTGCCTTTCCAAAAAAGATTGTAAAAAATTTTTTTTGTTCAAATGCGTGCGACTTAAGGCTTTTCAGAAGCTTTTTCGCATTCGAAACTCCTTTTAATACTCAGTTATTAGAAATAAACGCCTTTTAGGCAAAATTGGGTAAAATTGTGTTTCAACCAAAAAATTTATTTTTTGCAAAGGGGTTAGCCTTTCCAAAAAAAATTGTAAAAAATTTTTTTTGTTCAAATGCATGCGACTTAAGGCTTTTCAGAAGCTTCTTCGCATTCGAAACTCCTTTTAATACTCAGTTATTAGAAATAAACGCCTTTTAGGCAAAATTGGGTAAAATTGTGTTTCAACCAAAAAATTGATTTTTTGCAAAGGGGTTAGCCTTTCCAAAAAAAAATTGTAAAAAATTTTTTTTGTTCAAATGCATGCGACTTAAGGCTTTTCAGAAGCTTCTTCGCATTCGAAACTCCTTTTAATACTCAGTTATTAGAAATAAACGCCTTTTAGGCAAAATTGGGTAAAATTGTGTTTCAACCAAAAAATTGATTTTTTGCAAAGGGGTTAGCCTTTCCAAAAAAAATTTTAAAAAATTTTTTTTGTTCAAATGCATGCGACTTAAGGCTTTTCAGAAGCTTCTTCGCATTCGAAACTCCTTTTAATACTCAGTTATAAGAAATAAACGCCTTTTAGGCAAAATTGGGTAAAATTGTGTTTCAACCAAAAAATTGATTTTTTGCAAAGGGGTTAGCCTTTCCAAAAAAAAATTTTAAAAAATTTTTTTTGTTCAAATGCATGCGACTTAAGGCTTTTCAGAAGCTTCTTCGCATTCGAAACTCCTTTTAATACTCAGTTATTAGAAATAAGCGCCTTTTAGGCAAAATTGGGTAAAATTGTGTTTCAACCAAAAAATTGATTTTTTGCAAAGGGGTTAGCCTTTCCAAAAAAAATTGTAAAAATTTTTTTTTGTTCAAATGCATTCGACTTAAGGCTTTTCAGAAGCTTCTTCGCATTCGAAACTCCTTTTAATACTCAGTTATTAGAAATAAACGCCTTTTAGGGAAAATTGGGTAAAATTGTGTTTCAACCAAAAAATTTATTTTTTGCCTTTCCAAAAAAAATTGTAAAAAATTTTTTTTTTTCAAATGCATGCGACTTAAGGCTTTTCAGAAGCTTCTTCGCATTCGAAACTCCTTTTAATACTCAGTTATTAGAAATAAACGCCTTTTAGGCAAAATTGGGTAAAATTGTGTTTCAACCAAAAAATTGATTTTTTGCAAAGGGGTTAGCCTTTCCAAAAAAAATTGTAAAAAATTTTTTTTGTTCAAATGCATGCGACTTAAGGCTTTTCAGAAGCTTGTTCGCATTCGAAACTCCTTTTAATACTCAGTTATTAGAAATAAACGCCTTTTAGGCAAAATTGGGTAAAATTGTGTTTCAACCAAAACATTGATTTTTTGCAAAGGGGTTAGCCTTTCCAAAAAAAATTGTAAAAATTTTTTTTTGTTCAAATGCATGCGACTTAAGGCTTTTCAGAAGCTTCTTCGCATTCGAAACTCCTTTTAATACTCAGTTATTAGAAATAAACGCCTTTTAGGGAAAATTGGGTAAAATTGTGTTTCAACCAAAAAATTTATTTTTTGCCTTTCCAAAAAAATTGTAAAAATTTTTTTTTGTTCAAATGCATGCGACTTAAGGCTTTTCAGAAGCTTCTTCGCATTCGAAACTCCTTTTAATACTCAGTTATTAGAAATAAACGCCTTTTAGGCAAAATTGGGTAAAATTGTGTTTCAACCAAAAAATTGATTTTTTGCAAAGGGGTTAGCCTTTCCAAAAAAAATTGTAAAAAATTTTTTTTGTTCAAATGCATGCGACTTAAGGCTTTTCAGAAGCTTCTTCGCATTCGAAACTCCTTTTAATACTCAGTTATTAGAAATAAACGCCTTTTAGGCAAAATTGGGTAAAATTGTGTTTCAACCAAAAAATCGATTTTTTGCAAAGAGGTGCCCCTTTCCAAAAAAATTGGTCAAATATTTGTTTTGCTTAAATGCATGCGATTTAAGCTTTTTCGAAAGCTTCGTCGCATTCGAAACTCCTTTCAATACTTACTTATTGCAAATAAACACGTTTTGGGTAATATAGAGTTTCAACCAAAAATTTCATTTCTTTTACTTAAATGAATACGATTTAAAATTTTTCGAAAGCTTTTTGTCAAACGTGAAAATAAAGATATGTTAAATATATCATGCTATAACCCATATCTTTCAAGAGTGTTTTATGTTTTATACACATTTTTGCTTACTTATACAGCGTTTTTTTATTTGCATTGAAAAAAAATTAAGAAAATAAAATAAAATGCATAAATCTTTTTTTAAGTGGATATTTTTAACATAGAGAACAAAATCCTCTTAGTCCATGAAATGTCTGTATATTTTACCGTTTTCAAACCGAAATAACTCAACTCAGACATTTGCAACAACAACCTTTTTTTGTATTTTTATGTGCGTTTTTGTGTGGCTTTATAACTCTTTATGTTTTGTACTGGTATATACCAGTATGTATGTACATATGTATGTATGTACCTAAATAGGGTGATTCAGTACAACCGCAGGTTTTATAAATAATCTTCATGAATTAAATTAAATTTTATTAATAATCATGTCCTTGTTCGGAAAATCGTATAAATGGATGTATATAAAAATAAACTATCGACCATATGATAGAAATCGCTTATCGCATGAAATGAAGCGTTTTCGATTTTAAGTCACAAAATTGGTGTGCTGGAGGTCGCAATCGCTCAAAATCGTTCAAAAGAAATTTGCGTTTTTTAAGTCGCATGTGATTCGACAATCGTGCGATTCATAGCACATACATGAATGATGGCTCTTTGCGGTTCTTGCCAAGTGGAACTAAACACTTTCCATGTGTGTCACTTAAAAAAAAATTAAAAACACCGGCTCACAAATGCAGACATATGGATTTTCAGTACCTTAAATGCGACCCTTTTATTTGTTTGTCTGTTTATCTCTTAAAGTGGCCAGAGCAGCAGCGGGCAGGCTTTTATCGAATATATTGTTTCATGAACTTAGAAATACAAGGTAAAAAAATTGGATATCGCGACATGACATTTAGGGATATTTGTTTTATTTATTTATATAAGATTAGGCGATAATTAGAAATTAATAACTACTATTTTTAAATTAATGTGATAAAATAACCAAGTTTTAAAGACATCTAGGATATTTGAAAATATCTTAAGCAATTCAATAACAGTCCGCTACAAATACTATGGGGCGAATGTTCGGGCTCAACTTCGATTTGAATCACAGATAATTAAAAGTATTTACCATGTAAAATTTAGTTTTATACCAAAAATGAAAATGCAATTATAAGATTGCATTTTATGTATTTTTTCAAATAGTGGTAGAAACTTTGCTGCATTTAGTTCCTTTCAAACATATTAAATATTTGGCCTCAAGGTAGAATTCAAACTCCTGGTTGAAGTGACTGCATCGAATTGATACTTTAAATTTGTCTCCCTACAAAGACATAAGCATGAGCATACAATTAATTTCGTGAATTTGAACAAAATTTTCTGTTATATTATTGTTATAGAAAACCTGCATTGTTATTGAGTCACCCTATACGACAACATTTCGCCAAGTTAAATACTGCTCTTCGGTATTGTTAATACAAAGCGTATTTTGCAAAATAACTTGCATAACTTGACTGGCTTAACTCTGTGATGTTTTAAAATTCCTACATACTTAAAAATAAATAAAGCACATGCATATGTATGTGTAGCAGTCTATTCGTGTAAGCCCAGTAAAACAAATAGTTATATTTGATGAATTAAAGGGCTCCTTGTACACTATTTTGGCTACACAATGCCACTTGTGTAGTGGGTACAGCATAACCACTATTTCGGAACCTGGCAAAAGTGATACAAGGGCTTCTATCTCACGTGTGCCCTTATAGTGTAATTCTGAATACTCTGCTAGTCGTAGCACACATAATTTCACATCATGTTAAGAGCTCAAGGATTAGGGCCGTAGAGTCATGTACTCCTGATAATTTAGTTGCGTAGCCAGCCTTTTATGTTCGTTTAAAGAATTTTAATGTTTTAGTGTTTATTAAAAACCAGTTTTCATCTATTAAAAAAATCAAGAACTAGAAAAGAGGTGTTAGTGTTGAGAAGACAGATTTGAGGATATTGAAGGAGGGTGCAGCTAATCTGCTCTTATTACTTGATAATGTCAATCACTGCCAGTTATGTTCAGTGGAAAGTGGTATGCCTTCGTTACTGAAACAGACCGACATCAACTAACACAACCATACACTAATACTGATAAGAATAATTCGACACAATTTTCAAGACTGAACACGGAGTCGAACTCACGACCGTGTTAACTAGTGCAGCAAAATTTTAAGAATTTCTAGTCTTAAACTGCACCTGTCGTGGTCAGTAATGACCTGTAAGTGAAGTCCGTGACAATTTCTGGAAGAAAAACTAATCTTCTCCTATGAAGGGTATTTCCATTTGAATGGCTTTGTGAATACCCAAAATTGCTGAATTTGAGGCTTAGAAAATCCTTAAATAATTCATGAGAAACAAATGCACCCTTAGCGGCGTTGGTCAGGCGACTTGGTTGTGTTTTACTTATTTTGCAGATAATGACGTAATTGCGGTAAATGTGAAAGGCATTCGTTACAGGCTCATGATGATGGAATTTATGGGGCCTCAAGTGCCCGCCACACAACAAATGAAACAGCGATCCACAGAACATATTACATCGAGAAATTCTGAAGTCAACTGGCCACCAAGATCATGCCATTTAATGCTGTGTGTAATTTTGTTTATTGGGTTTCTGGGGCTTATGCGAATAGACCCTAAACAATTCCTGAGCTGAAATCCGATATACAAGACGTCACAAGTGAAATACAGCCACATCGCTCTGAAAAGATCGGGGGGAAATTTCATGAACACAGTATTGTCCCGCCTTCATAGCCATGGGTATCACTAAAAGGCCTATTCACAATCTTGTGCAAATGGTTGTGCATCATTGCATTTGCTAAATAATTGTACTCTACACCAACAAAATACATTGAAACTGCTTTCAAATACTCTCTCAATTTGCAAATGCTATAATGCAAGACCATTTGCACAGGATTGTGAATTGGGCTATTATATTTCATACTTAATCGAAACATGTATTCTTTAAAATACAATAAAAAAAATTTACAATTCCCTAAAACAATACGTCTTTTTATTTTAAAATGGGAAAGTGCATTCTTCCTGAGACAACCTTTACATATAAATCATTTAAAATATATCAAATCATTTAAAAGTACCATTTTAACACAAAAGAGTACCTGCAATGATATCTTTGTAATATCTTGAAGTTATTGCATTTATATTTAAAGTTTTAAAAGGATTTCCTATGGAGAAATTGAGAAACAAAATAACAAATATAAGGCCTAGTTATGGCCCGGCCTTGCTAGAAAATGCTTGCTTTTAAGCTTCTTTTCCATTTCTTTGTTTAGACTTCTTTATCTGGCTTTTAATTTAATATTTAAACAAATGTTTGTAGTTTTAATACCAACAACACATACAACACGTTCATATTGTGTTTTATTCATAAACAAGATGTAGGAAAAATGCATGCACAGACATGCACACATTATTATGCTATTATAGCATTCCGAAAGTAATTTGTATACATTGTAGTTATGGCTTTCAAATGCTTAGAATAAAGGCATTAAGAAAATATTTTTTCACATTGTATGACAAATATACTCCGTTTACAATGGTTATACACAAAAACATACGACTACATGTTCGTGCATGATTGTCGCACTAAATACACATTTCAAGGCTCTGAGGTTGATAATTTGGAGTTGTTTATGTTGCAAATATTTAGAGCTAAATAATATTTACGCACAAACGTATTTGTCTGCCAAATTTTAATACCTTACAAATCCCTACGACTGAAATTGGAATAAAATTAAATGTTAAAGACTTATTTACAATCAATTAGATCGTTTTAATCAATTATTTACAGGCGTGTTAAATACTTCTTTTTTATCAGTAGCATTGACTCCCTTTTTTTTCTTTATAACATGTAAAACCCGCTTTTAGGTCAAATAACGAGTATTAAATTTCAGGATTTTGTATGGGCAGGCAGACAATTTTTTGTGCTGCAATAGTAAAAAAAAAGTTATTTTTGTACAATAAAAAAACAAACTCGTTCGACTTTTTAGCTTTAATAATGATCACTTTGAAGGCAAAAAATGAAAAGATTTAAATTTGAACACGTTTTTACTGTTTGTATATCCACTTGCCTTCAATATTTAATCCAATTCAGGTTATTTTAACGCAACTGCCGCTAGAAAAAAAAACCATCAATAAAGCCATTTTTTACTTTTATTTTTTGTTAAACAACTATAAGCTTGAAAAGTATTTTGCATTAGTAATTTAATTTAATATTTTTTACAACTTTTCTGTGCGTTTTTAAATGTAATTTATTTTACTACTTCTTTCTTTTGTATAGGACATTTAAAAGCCTGCAAACATGCTTTTAAAAATAAATGGCAGCAATTATTTACGTTTTTAATACTTTTTTCTTCTAACCTTTTTTGTTATTATATCTACTAAGAAAAGTAATATCAATAAATTTTCCATTTTATCATGTTTGTGAGCTCTATTCATAATGATTAGGCGACTTACCTACGAACTTCTAGTACAACAAATGGCAAAGAACAAAATTATACTTAAACGGAAATTAACAGGTTTAATAATTAATGGAAAAAAATTTAAAATTGTAAGTTAATCAAACTTTTAATTAGGAATTCAATTAATCGGTTAATCCGTCTCTTATTTTATGTGCCTCGCCTGGACATTTAATATAATGTTTTATGCAATATACATTTAAAACTCATATTATACACAAGTCTTAAAATATTTGGGTTTAAAAATTTATCTATATATTTTTATTTTTGCATAAATAAAAAAGGAAAGTTCAAATATGTAAAAATAAGATAAAAGTTAATTCATGTTGCTAGAGAATCATGAAGTGTGAAAACGATAACGATTTTTTAAAAAAGCATTCATTGCATAGTATCCAGAACAACATCGAACATTAGTACTCACAAACGTACACAGAGAACTAATAAAAATATTTGAAGATTATCGTGCCGGCACAAAGATTCATTCGAATGTGAAACCAGCATTTCTAAGGTTTCTTCATATACAGACACAAGCGCTGGTACATTGTGAAGTGCGCCTTAGAATGATCTTTAAATATATTGAGAACATTGCAAATAGGTTGATAAATTTAAAAACAATAACGCGACCCCTAGCTTTCAGATTCTCTAAAATAAGTGTATTGTTTTCATGGAGATAAAAACCATCATTAAATTCCACTAATATAATGACAAAATTTATTTTATGTCATGGTGTGCCAACTGCAATACAATTTAGCGATTTTTATAAAATTGGATGTAGGAGCTATTTTCCACATTTATGTGAAATTATGGCTCCTTCCTGAATGTTTCACACCCTACCAAAATTAAGCATAACCTAAAACAACAACACAAATCATGACCTTCAAATGCGGTAGTTGTAATTAAACATGGCGATTAAACTCTAGTTGTCTCCCTCTTATTTGTGCATCCATAACAGATACGGGCGTTTCATAGCACAATTGTGCTGAGATATAATTTTATAATAATTTTAAATAATTTTACGTAATCAACGTTTTTTTTTCAACTTAGAAAATATTGGTACTTATGTGTAAATATATAATGCACCATTATCCTTCAAACGCTTGGCTTTTTGTTTGGTGGGTAGCTCGCAAGCTCAACACATACACAATTTACCAATACATTGACGGTGCCCACCACTGATCCATAACCTAAACCAAGAAATCATGGCCACAAATGGTGTAGATGCTTTTAAACATGGGACACGAACTCTATTTTTTAGCTCTATCTCTCTCAATCTCCCTCTCTCTCTCTCTCTCTTTTACTATTCCCGAAACATAGAAATCATGGTGGATTAATACCATATTTATTTTTGAATATGTTGTTTGATTCTTAGTTTTCTCTCTCCTTCTTGTTTTATAACTAAAACAGAACAGTTAATTGTTGTAAACAGAGACGTTAGAAGAGGTAATTTCTTCATTGAACATGGCGAAATTTTTTTTCTTATATTTCAATGGAGCTGGTTCCTTTTTAAAAATTAAAAAAAAAATAAAAATCCAGTGATCATTGAAAGGTGTTTAGCTAGTTTCTATGTGATCATCAGGGAACTTTCGCCCAGTCTATATTAGAATAACGAAAGATATTCCCCTTTATGCTCTAAATATTTGTCAATGTCAACGCTGTTATGCAGACTGTACGCCAGCCTATACTATAGACAACAGGTGAAATAACACGAGTTTGAAATTAAGAAAATTAATAAGAATTTAATACCAAAGAAATTACAAATTTTATTAAAAAAAATAGGTTAACATTTGAATTGCAATAGAAAACCTGAAACATTTTAAAGAGATTCCCAAAAAAAGGAACAAAAACGGTAATCCGCTAGCCCCAACAAATTGATTGTATGTAATTCATGGCACGCTTTTGAAACTTAAGCTTTAACTCTGATGCCCTAATGTAATATATTAAATGATTTTTATCAATACGTTTACGACATGCCAAAGTAGTTTATTATAGATAATATACGAAACAGTACAGATGAAGTTGAAGTTTATAGCGTTTTGGATGTATGTGCTTTTTTTAGGCACTTGTATTTGGAAAGCTTTTCAAAATGAAGAAATATTTCTTATTAAACATTTATTTCATTTATTATGGGTAGAGTATATCTAAATATATGTACGTCTGCATTTCAAATCATCTGTAGACTTCGACTTAATTCCAAAAATATCACATAGTCGTTTAGCTTCTGCACAAACTTTTAAACACAAAGCAAATGCTTAATTAATTAATTGAGACAATATCTTAAATAAATTATATTAAATGGTTCATAATAAATTACTTTTTGTGTTGTTTTATTGCTTTTTTTTATTATTATTATGTAACGATAAGAAACTAATTGAGATCTGAAAATAGATTCATGACCAATAAAATAATGTTGTTGCATTAAGAATTCTTCAAAGACTACTATGATTTGTCTTATGCAGTTCTTATTAGGGTTTTAAAAATTTGTGAAAATTTTTATACAAAATGTTGTCGGAAAAAATAAAATATTAGTTTTATTTTTATAAGAACTGTTACTTAGTTTTCTAAATTTATTTCATTTTACCCACTTGTCCAGAAAGTTTTCAATTTGAATATGAAATTAATCACAATTTTCTTAACGTTTTGTAGATTTTTTGTGTACCCTGCAAAGTGATGGTCTTGTAAAACAGATTTTAGTGAAAATTTCCCAAAAATTTATTTATTTTATATTTAAAAATATATAATATAGCTTTGAAATATTTTTTATTAAAACATGAAGCATTTTAGGTTTATGAAGAATCTTTAATTTTATTTCAAATAGGTGGCCCTTCGAAACAGTGAATAAAAAAAATCTAGGAAACGTTGGGAAAACTAAAAATATGTTTTTTTTTAATTTAAAGACTTTTCTTCAATTGGGTGAGAGACAGCCAGTAAATGAAAAGTTTTAAGTTATTATACAATCTAATAATGAATTGGACGGTATATTCAATTTGTCATCCCGCATGTAATCAAGCGAAATAACCCTCGAAGATCCCTTAAAATATATATATTCTTGATCAGTGATCTACTCACGTCCGTCCGTCCGTCTGTGAAAATCACGATACAGTCCAAAAGAAAAGAGCCGGATGAATGAAATTTTGTATTGGCTTAAATTGGGCCAGAGGGAAAAAAGTTACCCTAAGAAAAACTAAACCAACCTCTAAAAAACGACATGAATTTAAAAGAAATTTTTTTTTCTAATTTTGTTAAGCAGGTGATATTTTTTATGTCAAAGAACGTCACTTGAAGCCAGAAAAATCCACTTTGGAACACCGCCTTCTTTAGTGGTCGTTACTGTTTTCTGATCTTCCCCGGCCTTGTACTCGCACCCTCCTTTGCCCTGAGCCTATCAAACATTTTTTTCTTACACTCAATTACCCCCAAAAGGTTTACTTGTTAAGTTTTTACGATAAAGGTGAGACGTTTTTATTTGTTCTCCAATTTTGAAATAGAACCGTTTTTCTGATATCAATTGCTATTCTCAAACTGCTACCATTAATCTGAATCGGATATTAGTTCCTATTTCTACTTCCTTATATCCTACTCGTTACTATTTTTATTGTTCAGTATTTGATACTGTAAAAATAAAAAATTCCCCTTATTCTGTAACTATTTGTCGACGTCAGCGTCAAGATAGCATCAAAAATAACACTATTATTTACAGTTTTTCTTCACCAATTGTACAGCCTCTTCCTACTTTGTTGCTCTTAGAGAATAGTCTGAGTTCATCAACAGAATTCAATTGTTCTCACCTCATCGAGTAACTGAGTATTCCATTTTTTATATTGTCTTGACATTGAAGTCGACAAATAGCTACTGAATAAGGGGGAATATGCTACGGCCATAATAGTCTTATGGCGAAAGCAACCTGCGCTTCCGAAAGCATACCTGAAATCATTTTGAAAGTACTTTTGAAGTATTTGACAAATTGTATAGGAGCTCTTTTGTTTGCTGGGATATTAATTTTAATTATATTATATATACTTTTTAGTTAATATCAGCAAATGTGTTTCAATACAAGTACATATAGACTGGCTTATGTACATTTATATGTGTATGTGTGAATGGCCTTCTGCTTGAAAACAATACTCTGTTGTATTTGCAAGTATAAAACGGATTCGGAAATTGTCAATATCCAGTATATATGTATAAGTACATATGAAATATTACGCAACGACAGTTGTGGACCTAGATATCTGACCATATGTACATAGCCACATACGAGTATGTATATGTGCATGCTTTTGTATATAAATGATTTTTAATGGTTAAAAATACCAGAGTAGATACAATAAAAAATGAATTAATTTCAAAATGCAATATATTACTTATAATTCCTGTTTTAAATGCTCCAGCTGGCCAAGACATTGTAAATGACAAAATATATTAGGTCAATGAGCTCTGCCATTTAGAGAAAGTAGTCATTAGGAGAATCCAAGAATCATGTTTGCTTTTACTTTTTATTGCACTCTGGGTATTGACACTAATCATGCGATGCATTGTACGGGAACTGTGAAAGAAGGCCAAAGCGTTGAGAGGACAGGTGAAGAAAGACAAACAATTGTATTCTATACTTCGCCTTATTGCCACAGTACCTGCCTGCTAGTGTAAATCGCTGATTTTAATTTTCAGTAAAGACAACAACTAACGCAACAGTGCACTAATGCTTAGTTGTTCTCCTTTAACTACATCAGCTAACAACACCCAATTGATATATACGTACACGTGTCTGTTTTCCCACACTGATCTCAAATCCATCCAAGTCAATTTTATTATATTTTGAACTCATGTTCCTGATGTTGAATAAATTCGATTTTTGTATATTAGTTTTAGTAGGTGCAAAGGAACTAAATTTTGCATTACTTTTTATGGAGGTAGGAATTTGCTTATATAAATTTATTTTATATAAATTTTTCACTAATAAAATTTTTGTAAATATTCATATTTTTTAATAAATCAAAATAAAGTATATGAGTCGCAAATTCATTATTATCGAGGCTTTAGAAGTGAAAAAAAAATTTCTCTAAAAAGTCTTCCATTTTTATATCCTCTAAAAAATAAAGGGACATCCATTCCACGTTCACTTTGTCATTGCGTGTGTAACGCAGTGAAATATCCCTCTAAGACCCCATAAAGTATAAATATTCTTGATCAGTGATGAAATCTAGGACGATCTAGCCACGTCCGTCCGTCCGTCTGTGGAAATCACGCTTCAGTTCAAACGAAAAAAGCCAGACCCTTGAAATTTGGTATAAAAATATTCTGAAGGATAGCACAGGACAAGTTCATAAATGGGCTGAATCTGGCCAGAGGGGAAAAAGTTCCCCTAAGAAGAACTAAATCAACCTCTAAAACGCGATATAATTTTTCAAGTTTTTTTTGTGTAATTTTGTTAAGCAAATTATATATTTTTATGTTAAGCGTTGAACTAGCTTGAAATCCATTTTTGGACCCCGCCCCTGTAGTGGGCGTTAAAGTAGCTTATTACATAGAAAAATATTGTAAATATTTAACAAATTGTATTCGTTAATCCCACATTCCTTACAAATTTAATTTTATGACTTTTATGACGAAGCTAAGATGTGCTCCGATCTTCCTGTGCCCTACCCTCCCCCCCCCCCCCACATTTGCCCCCTAAATGACCCTACACTCAAAATATTCTGTACGTAAAATTAACTGAAATTGTCATATAAAATAAATGAATATTCGATTAAAAACCGGTCAACTTATTATTCATTTAACTTTAACAAAAATATCATTTAATTTTAAATGTTAAAAAATTAACAGACTTAAATCTGTAAAAAATATTGCTTTTCTCTTTTATTTTGTTAGCTCAAAGAGAAATAGTATTGTTTGAATCAGTTAAAATTAAAATTGCTTAAAATTTTAAATGATTGTTCATTTAAGAATTATTATACGGAATACTTCTT
This sequence comes from Linnaemya tessellans, assembly GCA_951800035.1. Classification (NCBI taxonomy): domain Eukaryota; kingdom Metazoa; phylum Arthropoda; class Insecta; order Diptera; family Tachinidae; genus Linnaemya; species Linnaemya tessellans. The sequence goes on from OX637533.1 coordinate 116,093,097, forward strand.
GAATGAAGTACATTCCGTTTCTTTAATAATATTGTGAATATACTTACAAATAAACAACGGACAATATTGAAAGCAACAGAAAATCCGTATTAATGTGTAGTTAGTTTTTTGAATGACTGTTAGAATCAGTTAAAAATAAATTTGCTTACATTTTTAAATGCTTATGCATTTAAAAATGACTGAACGGAAAACTTCTTGAACAAAATACATTCCGTTACTGTCATAATTTTGTCAGTGTATCAAAAAAAAACTTTCTTGCACTTAATAACCCCAAAAATTGGCCTTTTATGGCGTTTTCTTTTCTACAAAACATGTAACATGTTTTCACTTCTAATCCAAAAATTCGCATTTAAGCGGATTTTTAAAACAGTAATATATTTGCCTCAGCAATGGTAGATTAATTTGTAATAGATTTACTATTTCGAAATGGCATGATGGTGCAGTTTTTCATTAAAAAGTGTTAAAAATGTTGCATTATTTTCCAGAAAAGAAATCAGCATTAGTCTTTTATGGCAAAGGTGTCTCCCTCATGACTCCTCCCGGCATCAATTTCGTATCACAAATTGTACATCACAAATCGGATTTCTCTTTCACTGTATAACCAATTTCAATGATTTCTAAAATCTAGTTTTTAATGGTTCGCAAAAATATAAAAATACAGTAGATCATAAAGCACTGAAGGATGGGTAATACATACATACCATTTTTGCAGAGATCAACTAAAATATAAACGATTTTGTATCTTTTTTTTTTATCTTGGACCAGCACTCAGGGGATGACCCTACATAAGCAGTGCATTGCGCCGGAACTAGAAAGGATGAAATAGTATTGAGGGGACAGATGAAAGATGAGAAGAGTTTTTTGTAGCTTTTTCAACCGGCTAATTTTTGCTACTGACCCAACGAATTATGGTGCTGTTATTCTGCTGTTTAGTACATGATCGTCGTGTCAGTCGCTGCCAATTATGTTCAGTGACCAGTGCTTCAGTGCCTTCATAATTGAAAACAGGCTGGCAACAACTAACACAACCATGCACTAATGCTGATCAAAAGAATTCAACACAATATTTCATGACTCAGCGCGGGGTTAAACTCAGGACCCTCTTTTAGCCTTCTATGAATATTTGATCCATGATTTGATTTCTTTGTCTTAAATACATCTTTCACAAGAACACCATGTTAGGCGCGAGTCATCCTAAAGATCCCTAAAAGGCGTGGCCAACTGGGTTGTGTAGTATATACACACATTTACACATACACATGTATGTATGTATGTAAGTACCTGTATTGTGGTACACATACATACACAAATATATATATAATTTATTTACGCACATCCGTATTGACAACTATCAAAATTGAGATTTTAATTATACTTTTTAAACAGGTGTAAATCAGAACATTGTTTTTCTGTTTTCCTCGCATACAATCAATTAAATATACTGCTGTACACATTTTATCAATACACAGACATAAATTATTCGGTGTATGGTAAATTAACAGGAACAAATACAACTCAATTGCAATAAATATAGTACGTACTCGTACGTTTAATACTTTCAAATGAAACAATAAACTTAAATGTTTTTCATTTGTATTTTAAGCGTATAAACTATTTATGCAACCAATTTATATAAAAGTTTAATGAAAACCATTTCGTAACCTTATATTAAATTTATACTTTTCAACAGTAAAATGAGTAAATAATACTGCAGCATATTTCATTTTATAAAATTACTACTTGATATCGGATACATTTATTATGTGAACATTTATCGATACATACATATTTGGGAATAAATGTATAATAGATTGTCGCACATACGAGTACTCACAAAGAAATGCTCATAAATAAAATAGAAACAACAATTTACAAAGAAATTTATTTTGAATAATTACACTCTATCGATTTATAATTGCTTGGGTCAGTTTCGACAAACATTTTTCTACAACTTTCTTGTATGATTTATCATAATTCTTCTAAGAACACTTTCGGAAATGCAATAAAGTCTTTGGAGAAAGGACCATTTATTACCTTCAAACATTTTCGTAAAAGTAAAGTTTTCCTTCAGTTATCAACGTAATTTAAGTTAAAGGAGAACTCGTCTGCAAACTTGTATTTGATAAGTGAAAGATAAATCGCCAGCTAAAAGATATTGATGATGGCAGTCTTTTTACTTTAAAAAGGAGATACCAAGAAACATTTATGCATCAATGGAAGTAGAATGAATTGGTTATACACATGAGTATCAAATCATGTATGTACAATGAACATCCACACTCATATACAAGTTTACTTTTAAATGAATAGGTTTTGGGTTTCATTCTGCTGTTTTTCAACTGTTCGTTTGCCATTATTATTTATCATAGTAGACATACAGGCAGACACTAAAACTGATGACTAGACGATTGTGGCTTTCGATGCGCATGTTTATATTGATGGGCCTAAAGGTATTCATGAGCTTTCGTAAATTTGAAAATATCAACTAGAAATCTCATACACATATACACAGACGCCTGAAAACATCTACAAGAACGTCAAGTAACAACTAACACTAACAGAGTTTTGGAAAAGTTTTGCACTTATTCTGTAATAAGTATTTACTGCTGGTGATTTTATCTTCTTTTCCATGAACGCATGATTTAAATGCATTTCTTGAATTATTTATAATAGAAAATGTATACAGGATCTCGTCCAGCCAATATGTGGAGTCATCGGAATTTTCCGTTTTTTATGCCTCTAAATTACGAAACTGCTATTTTGATGATTTTCACTGCAAAAATTTGCTTGTTTTATTACACTAATAGGTGTTCAGACATGCATTTGTAATTGAGTCCATATTCACTTTATTCACATGATTATCTTCCTGTTCATATTTGTATATAAAATTTAGTCAATTCAATTAACGTATAATAACTAAAAGTTTTTTTTTTCATATTCATGAGGATCTCAAGTACAAATCTGAGACCTTTTTTCAAATTTTCGAAATAGTAATAAATTTAATGTCAATAATTTCAACATGGACTCGATATATTTTGTTTTGCTTTTTTTACTTTTTGCATATTTTAGGTGCTAAGTCTCGAGAGTTTTGTTTTGCTCACCAAACACACTTTTAAGCAGTGCTGCATTTGTAATTTTACTGCATATTATAGCAATTAAGTATTAAATGAGCAATCACTTAATTAGAGTTTTGTATGGCTAATTGAGCTCAATAATGGCATTAATTGTGATAAGCATAATAAAGCTGTTTGTTCGAACACAATATAATTAGAATAACAGCACGCAGTTTAATTAAAAAAATTATATAAAACCCCTATTTATATAAAACTAGCTGTACCCTGTGCGCATTGCTGCGGCACCAACTAAACTAAATTTGAAGGAAAGACATTACACAAATATGCAATTATTTTTTTATTTATTTTTTTGGAATGAGTTATACCAAATGTTTTTAATGAAATGATGAATCGAATTTGATGAATCCTAACTTATCTGGTATTTGTCCGATCAACACATGATCAAATGCATAGTTTACGATTCAATTAATTTTGATTAATTTTCAGTGGGCCACCTGGCGAAAATTAGTCGCACCCACTTAGAAGCCTCCGTTGGCTCCTACACAACAACTTTGTTTAAGATCATCATATGATCAAATGCATAGCTTACGATTCAATACATTTTAATTAATTTTCAGTGGCGCCATCTATCGGAAATTAATCGCACCACTTTACGATTCAATAGATTTTAATTAATTTTCAGTGACGCTATCTATCGGAAATTAATCGCACCAACTTAAAAACCTCCGTCGGTTCATGCGCAACAACTTTGCTAAAGATCATAACATGATCAAATGCGCAGTTTACGATTTAATTAATTTTGAGTAATTTTCAATGGCCCCACCTGTCGGAAATTGGTCATACCAAGTTAGGAACCCTCGTCGGCTCATGCGCAACAACTTTGCTAAGGATCATAACATGATCAAATGCATAGTTTACTATTCTATAAAGGACATACAGACAGACATACAAACATTCATTTTTATATACATACCCCCTTATTCATAAAAATTATGAGAGGCTTATAAGAGTGTAATAGAGCAAATTTCATATGAAATATTGTTTTATTACGCATTTATTAGACTCTCATAATTTTTATGAATAAGGGTGATAGACTATTATATTTATTTTTCAACACGTCGATATTCCTTTGTGCCGTTTCTTAAACAAAATTTTTTAAATCAGATAAAAATATTTTCCTAACGGAAAATTACCATTCGCAAATCAGGTTTAGGTTCAGCCAGATCACTGGCTATTGCGAGAGATTTGCGTCACACTCACACTAGTTAATTTCTACACCTCAAATACTCGTAACTGTGTACTGAGGAATTATTTTGTGATTACCTATTTTGCTGCTTTTATGTGAAGTCACAGGTTGGGTACAGCCAGTCACAGGAACAAATTAAATACCACCGCGAAATATGGGAAAAGTTGAATAAAGAACGCTGATGAGATGGCGTAGCACCCCCGAAATCAGTACTGATCTATTCTGGTAGTCTGATGATTATAAATTTTACAATAGTAAATACTCGTATATCACACTTGAAATTAACAAAAATTCTTAAAAATCCTTCTGATTTCTTGACCTCTTTTTGATTATTATTATTGTACTCTAATATTTTTAAGCTCAAGGTCTCTTTATTTTTAGTTAAAATATATTAATTTTCAATATTTCGTCACTTATTTTTATTAATTTTTTATAATTAATTTCCTGAAGAAGTCACACAAAGGAGTGATGAAATATTGAAAATTAATATATTTTAAATAAAAGGAAATAAAGAGACCTTAAGCTTAAAAATATTATAGTATAATAATGAAAATTCTTAAAAAAATAATTTGCTGTATACTGGGTAGCAGCATGTCATTGTTTTTGCTGCCGGAAATGAATTTCAACTGTCAAAAAGGAATCAAAGCTCCAATAAAAAAAAATAATAATAATCAATTTTAAAACTGTGCAAACGGTTGTTTACATGTGTTTGACGCCTAAAAGATCTTTATGCGCACGTACAATACATGTACAACAACACTAATACCAACACAAAGATACAACTTCTTTGTTTGTGAATGATGCATTCAAGTGTATATGGACGTTGATATTCCGGATGACAGGTGTTCTGTAAAAAATTCAACCTGTTGTGTTTATAGCCCTGTTACACACTATGAACAGAAAAAAAACTAACAACAAGTTTTCAGAATACCACAATTTTTATTCGCACAAGTTATTCGGATGAAAATAGTTATTGAAAAATCGAACTGCAATTTGTAAGACAATTTTTATTAATACTAAAATGTTGCCAATAATTACAATATGAAATTATTTTCAAAACTGTTTTGATATGATCTGCAAACAATTAGTACTGCAAATATCAAATAAAAATAAATGAAGGCTTTATTATACTACATAATTAAATACGTAATGCTACCCATGAGTTGCACAAGATCTGTTTAGAATTAATTTTCCTTAGAAAAATAATTCATTTATTCATCACTTCTAGTTTTCATTTCCCAAATAATGCCGCTCAGATATACTAGACTTATGCAATTTGTTTTTTTTTTTTTGCAATTCTCGAAGTATATTTGATATTCTCGATTTGATCTCAGCGTTATGCTTTCGATCGAGTCAATCGATGTGTCAAGAGATACAAATCGCACGACTGAAGGAGCTCTAGCTTACACCATGAAGAGTCATATCAAATCTTCTTTGAGTATCGGAGAAACCACTGCCCACAAGTGTTAGGCATCTAAGGGAGACTATTTTGAAAATAATTTTAATTTAATTTAAATTGATAAATAAATAAATATTTTTATGAAATTAAAATTCACTATATATTTTTAACAAATCTCATATTATTTTTACAATATAAAGTAAAAAAAAATGAATAGTTAAAAAAAAAACGTTTAGTTGTTTTGTTTTGTTTTTTTTTCAAAAAAAAATAAAATAAAAGGGCAAAAATATTAATTTTGTTTGACTGCAAGTGCGGCAATCCGTTGCATTTCCGTTTTCATGGCACAACATGGGAACATGTGCAATACACGAATGCAAATTCCAAAAACAAAACACACGTGCAGTCACACAAAAGTAGGGAATGTTGCAGACACATCACTTGCTTCCGTTTTGGAAGATATTCAAAGCTCTTATTTCCGTTATATTAAATGTAATTTGGTTTTTTGTTTTTTTTTTCCTGTAGTCAAACACAAACTTGCACTCATTCCAACTCATCACCGTAAATATGTTGTAGCAAAAAAGTGCTTCAGTTAAGCCAATAAGGTTTCCTTGTAGTTAATTTACTAGGAAATTACTTCAAAAATGTATATTTATAATTCAAATTTAAAATATCCTTAAAAATGAAGAATAAAATCTAATTTACGTTGCTCATAATCTACTTTTCTTCTTTCATTTATTTATATACTTGTAATATTTCTTCCTTTCTTTTAAACATTTTATTATAATATATCTTGAAATGCTTACATATACTATAGCGGATATAATACAGGATGTTACGCTCTAACGGAGCGCTGCTAATGTAAGTAGTGCTAAAAATACACCATAAAAAAGTCCTTAAATGGAAAAATAATATCTTTTATACAAAAATATGTGTTTTACAGTTGTTTTCCCTAGAGATTTTTGTCTATTATGATTTGTATGATTTTGAAAGGTGTCCCGAAAAAGAAAAATAAAGCAACACTTTCTTTCACCATGCAAACAATAACATTTGAAGTTCTGTTTTAATAGGAATTTATTTAAGAGTAAAATCATTAATTATTTTTAGTTTAAAATGTAATTAATATTAAGATACGAGTATATTGTGGAATTTTATAAAAATATAAATACAAAATGGTTTAGTTTTTGGGTGCCATGAAAATAATGGGAGACATAAGAATCGAAAATTCGTTTTTGCGCAAAAATATTTTTATTGTTGTTATTCAAAATTTGCAGTTACAGTTTTTAATGAAAACGCACACAGTTTTTCGGTTCTAAAATAATTAAGTGTCAGCCATGGTGAAATATATCAATTTCACCATGGTCTGAGCTAAAGTTCAGACAATTACCACACGTCTAAATTGGCTCCTCTAATATACAGATTTCTAAAGTTTGCCGACTTTTAGCAATCAAAATTTGCATGACAACAATCTCCCCTATTCTGTAAGTATTTGTCAACGTTACGTTAAAACAATGTCAAAACTGGGACACTTACCTACTCCTTGTGGACAGCAATTGACTACTTCTGGACTTGGGGACAGCAATTGACTACTTCTGGACTTGTGGACAGCAATTGACTACTTCTGGCAGCTTGCGACTATTCTTTAGTGCATTGAAGATAGCAAGACACTGTTAGAAATGGTCAATTGCTAAAGAAAAGGAGCACTGAAGTGTTCCAGTGTTGATATTGTCTTAAAGTGACGTTGACAAATAGTTACAGAATAAGGGGGAATATTTTATACTAGCGTAAAATGTGAAGTTTTTACTAAAAAAATTATTCCATGCCATAACTATAAATAAATATATAAATAAATTATTTAAAAAGCTTAAAAATTGTATTTCAAACAACATCATATTCTAATTAAATATTTCGTTCTTTGTAGATTCACCATATCATGACGTAAGTGGCCTGCCCAATCCATACAATATGGAACATATGGATCAAGATGAAGTTATATCACCACAACAGCACATGTCTCTTAGTTATGATGATAGTTTTGAGGGTGAATATTCATCGACACCAAATTCACGGAATCGTCGTGTAATACGTGAAATTATTGTATAAATTTATTCACTTTTCATAAACACACACACACACACACACAGACACTAACTCATACAAAACAAACATCAACATCACTTCATTATTAATAAGTTTTTACAGGATTTTATTATGCTTTATGATTTGGGTAAGAAAAAAATAAGAATCTTGCGTCTTTTTCTGTATTTCGCACGATATGAAAATGTTCGAAATTGCCATGGCATTGTTGTTATACAGAAATATTTGTAACTTCAATGCTATAACTCTTCATTTAGTTTTCATATCATATGAAATATACAACAAAAAGGAATATGTTTCTTAGTGTGCACTTTAATAATTTTGAAAATAATTTCTGTTTTTTTTTAGTCTTGATTTAAAATCATAACTTTACAAACAAAACAAACAAAAAATGTTGTGCACTTAATTGTTATGCATGTAGCTAAAGTGAATTGTAAGTGAATAACTTAAAACCTAAACGTCCCTAACTGCAGATTTCCCCCTGTCCTTCAACTAAGAGAAACTGATTAGTTCACATTTGATTTAATGTGCTAAATAATGAAAAACAAAGAACAAATAACAAATAACTTTAAACCCACAGATAAAATGCATTAAAATTATAATTTTAAGCATTCAAATAGTTAATAACTTTCATTCATGCAACTTCATCTCAAAATTCAATTTACTTTAGCCACCACTTGCTTGTCTCTAAGTCTGTCTCCTCTACATTCTCTCCTTTCCGTTTAATACTTAAAATTTACATATACAATAAGTTCGTAACAACAACAACGAATTTTAAAAAATTTTATTTTTATAAAAATTATTTTTTTATTTTTATTTTGATAGTTGCCATTTTTTTTTATGAAACGTACATTTACTATTTTTATATAATTAAATTAATAATTAATATTTTTTTGTTAATTATAGTTTAATATATTAAGTTTAAATTTTATTTGTCCACAATTAAACTAATTTTTTTTTTTTAAATAAGCGAAAACATTAAAGCGAATAATATAAAATCAATTTATTTTCTTATGGGTTTTTATTTTGTTCTTAGAAATCATATGCCCAGTTAATTTGTCATTAATATATTATAAATATTTATATATTAGAAATATATTTCAATATATTTACAAAATTGAAATAAGGTGCCGTTCTGGTTTAGTTTAATTTTATACAATTTTAATATATTAAAAAAAAGCATTTTTTATATTATTTAAAAAACAAATATGCAAAGAAAATTTCCATGGCTGAGCTGTAAAAGGAGTTAACTACAATATGTTAAGGCTAATTGGGACTTTTAATTTCTATCAATAGACATAAGACTGTTTTTGACAAAAAAGAAAAGACTTAAACAATTTGTTTTCTTAAAAAATTTATTACAGTGGTGAGCAAAAGTGGCATAAAAATTATTTATTGCATAAGAAATCATTTCATCATTTGGCTTATTTACGGTTGTCGCAACATTTTCAGCCTACTTTAGTAAATCAATTTACTTTACTGAAGTTTTGTAGCAAAATAAAAACAAATTTTAAAAACTTTGAAAAATTCTTTTCATTTACTGCATAATTTGCTCATTAAAGTTGTTAGAACATATATAAAAAATAAAAGCAAATAGTAAATATATTTTAAAACAAATTTTTACATATAAAGCGATTTACTAAAGTAAAGTGATTTACGAAATTACAGCCTTTGTGTGTTTTTTTTTAGTTATTGCAAACACTCATAATGAGAGACTAGCCGACTATAATTGCTATTGGGTTCAGTTGTCGTGAGCTGCATTACCAAAACAATAACGAACAGCAGTTTTTTTTCGTGTAGAAATGTGGACATGGCCAGTGCTGCCGCTTTACATATTGCAATTTTAAATTTATTCACCAAAATATATACTCAAAGGGAGCAAAATACAAAGGCAACTCATTTGCGTTCCTTAAAAAAATAAATTTTTTGGTCAAATAAAATAAAATATTTTCAAATTCACTGTCGCTCACAAAAAGGGAAATTTGTTTGATGTGACTACAGCCACAGAAGTAGCACGGACATCAACCTGTCTTGCTTCTGGGAAAATAATTATTCCCAATATAAGCCCTCGTATTCTGTTTCCTACATGCTTTAGTCGCTAAGTCACTGTCGTCAGCCTATATAGTTTTATTTTTTGGTTACTCAGTATTTGTAATGCGGTTCTATATCTCATTTAAAATACAATTTGCAAATTCTTATTTAAATAGTTTACCTTAAACTAAGTTCAGCAGTTGATGGAGTTATGAAGAATATGCAGAATAAAAATCTACAATAAGATTTAATTTAATAATCCATTTTGAAAAGAGACAGTAATAATAAAAAAATATTATTTATGTATCTAACAATATGATCCCAGGATTTCGCTTTCGCCACTGTAAACTGTTAGTCAGTACGCAACACAACCACTTTTACAACGAGCAAAACCATTTGCAACTTTTTCACCACGCTAAAGGTATAAATTTGGCCAATTAATTGTTCATATGACACAAGTTAATTGCACATGACATTGGAAATTACAAAAAAAAGTAAATATACTGGCATTTTTCACATATGAAATTAATTGACAGCATTTAGCACGTACAATTCTAAAAATTGTTTAATTTTGAAAATTTAATGTATATGTACTTAAACGTAAAAAAAACGTTGACATATTTTCTTTGCATTTGTTACATTTAGCAAATTTTAATTTTTGTCTGTGTGTTGTTTTATTTGTATGATTTTATGTTTTCTTTTTTTTTAAATTTGTTCTTGTCAGCATCTGCCAGGTGTCTTTTCCTTTTTTGTTAATTATAAATGTTAAATTTAATATGTTATTTTACATCAATTCGTTTTTTAAATTGACCTAAAAATATGCCAGAAGAACGTTTGTAACGCAATGAACAAGAAAGAAATTTCTTCCAGCTTAAAAAATGTTATCGTTAATTTGTGAAGATGGAAACTTGGGAAAATGGGATATAATTTTAATTTATTAAATGTTACAAATCCAGCTGCAAATTGTAATAAAGGCCTTCACTCGTTGTGGTGAAACAGATCGGAGCTTAAGCTTGGAAACGAACCCCCGATCTGCACACTAGTACACAGCTAGTATCCTATTCACCAGTCTACCGAGGCACTCAGGGCCCATGTTATCAACTCATATTAATATGATCAATTCATATTATCAATGTCATAAGATTGTACAATAAAATTAAAAAATATTAAATTTTTGTAGTTGTCCTTTAGTTATTGAGCTCGTTTTCAAATTAATTAAAACTTGAACCTATTTCTAATAATGCTTTGAATTTGTAATTTTTTTTTAAATAGACCTAGTTTTGATACATTTTTAATTCAAATCTGCAATATACATATCGCACACAAAATCGTAAACAGTTGCAAATGAAAATTGTTGAGCTCCTTAGGAATTGATTTCCTAAGCCAAACATTTTTAGTTGCCTGACATATAATATCGTAACATAAGGTATGGCAAAGGTGGTATACAAATTATTTTGCAATGAAACTCTTATGGGCCGAAGAATATAATATTCTAAAAATTGTTCAATACTTAATTGCTGGTTACAGTTTGGTGTGCGATATCCTTCTAATATTACCTGATTTAGTATGAGAACTGAACTATATAAATTAGTTTATAGGATTACAAGCTGACTAATTATTGTGCTACCGGCAACAGTCTTTTCAAATGCTATTACATTATTTACCAAAGCTTTTGGCTTGAATACTAGAGCTTTTGTATTTGAAATAATTGAAAGAAATTAAAATGTGTTCATGTATGCGTTTTTAATTGAAACAATATTCAGTTAATTGACAATATCTTTTTGGTGTTCATACATACTTATTTAGCATTTGAAAACTGAAAAAATTATTGTTTGCATTTATTTTTTGTGAAAATTTGGTTGTTTTTTTACCATAAATATTCATATCAATATTCATGACTCAGCGCAGGGTTGAACTCCGGACCCACCACTTCATAGTCTCGTGTTCTACTACTTCAGCCAACAGCACGTTCGTTTAATTAGTCAAATTTCAACAAAGTGTGTTCAATAAGTACTTTTGTTGTAAAAGCATGTTCATTTAGTGTTTTTCTTTTCACTGAACACAATTCTGACAGTGTTGCCTTGTAAATTTTACTCATTATTAAAACAATTATCTCTTAATTGACAATAAGTTAATTGTAATTTTTATACGAAAAGTTAGTCTCAATAATGGCTTTAATTGTTATAAATTGAATATTGCTGCATATATGAACACCATATAAGGTTGAAATAAATAAATTATGAAATATATGTTGTAGATGCTTTCACGAGATTGGTAATTCCAAGGCCACAAGCATTTTGAATATGTAGATCACGAGTGGCATAACTTGAGTTAGTATATTCTTCTGGTCAATGTGTTATAGATAGCCAGCAAAAATTAGAGCTCATTTATTAATTTCGAGCTTAACAGCGGAATTGTCATATATAGTACAATCAATTCAATGTAGATATTTTTAAAAAATTTTAAAGAATTTTTCAAAAGCTAAATTCTGAGCTTTTCAGCACAAAACAACTTCCAATATGCCGTCGCAAATCTTGAGAAAAATCCAGCCAATTTTTAATCTCTCCAACAAAACTAATGAACTCATTAAAAGATTTGCTTTTCAAATTTATTTATATACCCTGAATACCTTGATATTAATACCTTCAATCAATTTATTGATTGCATTAAGGTACGGTCAGACCTGGCAATTATATGTCCAAAAATGCGTAACCACTGAATACTAAGGAAAAACATTTTATCTCATACAAAAGTTTATTGAGTTAAATTTTTTTTCAAAATTATTTAATTTTATATAAGAAACTTTTTTACTAAAAAAACACGTATCTAAAGCAAAACATTTTTCATAAGTATTTAATAGCTACACTTTTTCGGCAAATATTTGACAAGTGTGACCGCACCTTTAGCATTGACATCAAGCCATCAATAGACGAAGTTTCACAAAATGCGTTCTTACACTGCCTGTAGCATACTTTTCTGGGCAATTTAAAGTTATTAGCCCCTATTATGAATGGCGACGTCGACGTCACATCAACTCCACAATAAAAAATTATCACTTGTCTACAAGTTATCGATAACAATTAATTACTCTTGACAATTTCTTAGTATTCTCTAGGTTATATGACCTACAAAATATGTCAATAGTAGACACTTGTTGTCGAAAGAGTGTGGACAAGCTATCATTTGTTTGCTGTCGTCTTTATACTGCGTCGATGTCGTCACTCGTAATAGGGGCGACTACTTTGTTGAAAATTTTCTAATTTTTTTTTATTATTTGAGTTTATCTACCAAACTTTCATTAGCACTTGTTCAACGAATTAAATTAAACTATACCTAATAAAACAACAGCAACAAGAAATCTCCCACAATTGTTAAAAACACTAAATAAGCTAAATAATATATTTAATAAAAGAAAAAAAAAACTAGATTTAAAGCAAAACTTAAGCATAAGTATTCGACTAAAAAATCTCTATATTTAAGATCAAAATTAAAAATAAACTGAGAATCTGGATTTAAGTAAAAACAAAATAAAATAATTAATTTAGCTATAAAAATTTTAGGTTTTAAATGAAACTATAAAATAAGTAAAACTGAAAAAAACAGAATATATAAAAAGTCCAAATTAAAAAAAAAAAATAAAAAAAAGAACAAATAAATAAAAAATAATAAATAAACTCAACTAAAGCAAAACAACGTTATTTAAATGTAAATAATGTAATGTAAATGTAAAACGAAAAAAAAAACATTTTTAAATAAAAAATCGAAAAAACTACTTAATTTAGTTTCTTTTTTACTATATTTATTTAAAATTGATTTTTTATTTGATTGAAGTTTAATTAAAAAACGTGTACCTTACACTGTTATTGGCGACAGCTAAAACAGAAAAGGATGTTAAAGAAACAATTAATTATACATTTTTTATTTGATTTAAAGTAATTAAAATAAAAAATAAAATAACAACAAAACTTTAAATGTAGTTAATTAAATTATATATACATATATTATTATAGATATACATACAAAAAAAAATTTAATAAAAAAAAACAAAATGTATAAAATTACACAAAAAAAGGTGTTTTATTTTAAGGGTTTTTTAAAGCCCCACTGAGAACTTAGGAAAAAGTGGAACAACGCTTTTCATACAAAATTTGTGAAAATAATTTTAAAAGTGGTCAACCAAATTTTTAATCATTACTCCTTTCGAAATTGAAAAAACCTGCGTCATTTTATTTGGATTAGGCATCCGTCTAAAATAAAACACTGATTTTTTTTGAGCTCATTAGGCATTATATTTTGCGGAAAGAACCCGTCATTCAAAACAAGGCTAAGCTTGATAATATGAAAGCTCTGCACCATAAATTTTCATGCCGAAGAAATGGTTTACTAAATTGTGGCCGTCCAAGAATGGAATATGCCGAATGTTCTGGATGCCTAGTTGAGAGGTTCACATCCGAAACAATTGAAAAAAATTCATGATATAGTTTTATCCGATCGGAGATTGAAAGTGTGAGAGATTGTGGTAGTAATAAGCCTAGGGATTAATACTTGGGTATCGGAAAGCTTTCCATAAAAATGGTTGCCGCAAAACTCCATGAGTTTTTCAACCCCCTCTCTATTCTCCAGATTTAGCCCTAAGTGACTACTTCTTGGCTCCCATATTTCAAGAAATGGCTAGGCGGTAAGAGAATTGACTCTAACAATGAAATCAAAACAAATAAGTTTGATGAGCATGACAAATTAAGCTTTTCGGAAGGGATGAAATAATTGGACAAACGTTGGACTCAGTATGTAGAACTGAAAGATGATTCTGTGGAAAAATAAAATAACCTTTTATATAAAAACCTTTTATATAAAAACGAACGTATTGACCCATCCTCATAATTAAATAACAAATTTTCTTGTCGTGAATTAAACTTTTTAATTTTTACCAAAATCTGGTACAAATTAATATAAATAATTTAGTCCAGAATTTTTTTTGTTTTATAACTCCTTCCAATAATAGGTTTTCTCGAGACGTTCCAGGGTTTTTTCTGTTTTTTATATCTTGGACCAGCACTCAGGGGATGACCCCTATATATGCAATGCATTGCACCGGAACTGAAAACGAGGGGATAGTATTGAGTGGACAGATTAGGAAAGATGAGAAGATAGACAGTTTTTTTGTAGCTTTTTCAACCTCTTACTTCGCCGGCTAATTTTTGCTACAGGGTCGACGAAGGTGGGTGCTGTTACTCTGCTTTTTAGTACATGATAGTGTCAGTCGCTGCCAATTATGTTCAGTGATCAGTGACTATGCCTTCATCATTGAAACAGGCTGGCAAAAACTAACACAACCACGAACTAATGCTGATCAGAAGAATTCAACACAATCACCCTTATCGTGGTTGGCGTTTTCCCCCTTCAAATTCGACAATTTGCAATAGAATAAAGGAAAACTTAGGTTTTTGTCTTTAAGCTATTACAACTTGTCGAATTTGAAGGCGAAAAACGCCAACCACGATAAGGGTGAATATTTCATGACTCAGCGCGGGCTCGAACTCAGGACCCTCCGCTTCATAGTCTCGTGTTCTACTACTTTAGTTTCGGTTATGACATTGTCAATCGGTTCACAGCTCCTACCAGCCTGCCTACAATCTCAGCCAGCTCCCGAATTTTCATTCTCTTATCGTCACATATTATTAGATGACTTTTATCGACGGCGTGGCTTGTGCTGGTACGATCACAATGAAACTCAGTAAACACACTTCTAAACCACTAAAATTAATGGTGCTGGCGCCAAATAGTATATATCAGGATTTTCCCTGGTTTCAGTCCTACTTAATTCGCACATGAAGTTCGTTTGTTTCAGTTGTGTTGCAATTCGCTTTCTTACTCAAACATTTTTAATAGCCCATTTATAGATGACGCCTGACGGCAGTAGTGTTGCAAGGCACTGCCACAGTACCTGCAATTACCGTCTTAAAGCTGTCTGAAGTTGAATGTTTACTATCACAGGCGAGTCTACCCCGCTGTCGTACCAGTGAGATCTTCAAGGGCAAATCAGATGTTATTGGACCCCCATCATGCACAAGCGCTACGCAGAGGTTTTTTAAATTATTTAAACTTTTCCTACACCTGCCATGCCTTCGTTAGCAATAATCACACAGCACAACAGCTACAGAGCTGCTCTTCTATTAGCAACAATACAAAGAGGCTAATATAATCGGTTGGTATGAAGATTAACTAAACATCAGTATGAGTCTTTAAACCAACATCTCCTTCGAGATTTTGGTGCCAACCAATAGCCATCACATGCCCTCCCGAAGGAGACCTCATCACAGTTCTGCTTAAAATGACACAAAATCTGCCGCACAACATTTTCAGGAATGAATGTGCACAAAAGCAAACAATATTGTAATTGATGATGCGACAGCGAGTCCACTCCAAAAGAAAACATTTTCCTAAGGACGAGTATAACATCTATGGGTCATACTAGCACCCGACATAGCTTTAGTCTTGGGGAAGTCCAGTTGCCAAACTATTGCAGGCACTCAGAGTATGAGTCCAACTGATACAATACATTGTGCCGAAACAATGAAAGGATGTGAAAGCGTAGAGAAAACAAATTAAGAACTATACGAAGACAGACAAGTTATTATCGTAATTTTTCTTATTATATAAAATTTTTGCTATAATTCTGGCGAAGGCCTCCTTCATTTAAAAAGGTCTAAACAAAATTTCGCCTCCTTGCATCAAGAGAGTTCTGAGAAATTGTATTCCATATATATGATGAGCCTGGAGTCGAACTAATAATCTGTCCAATCGATTAAATTGAAACTACATGATTTGGATTTAGTGATTGAGTTTCCGATAATTATACGATTGCTCACATTACAGAGATTGTATTTTTCATACGAACTTCATTTGCAATATTTTGCTTAAAAGCAAATAAATAAAATGTTTGCCAGATATTTTAGGCTCATACATATTTGCCAATTACATATTGGAGAGATTTTACTTAAAAGCACAAAATGTTTGCGAGATATTCATATATAAATTACTTTAAAATCCAATTAAAAGCCAATCATTTAAATTGTCAGTCTTTGAATATGAAATTCAATTGTTGGCCAGCACGAACGAAGTCTTTCTTCACAAAGTAAAAACAACAATAAATTAAAAAAATAATGGATACACATTCTATGGCCAATCCAAATACACGCACATACTTGGGCATTTTAATAATTAATACTAGAATCCAGACTAATATTTGTGTTAGTTGGCATGCATAAGATGTATGCATGCATGTATGTGTTTTGTGTCTGTTGTAGATGCGGTACAATTTATGTCAATAGTATTATTCAATTGACAAATGCAACATTTAACTGAATGCACTAGTCCTGCTGCAATGAGTATTTCATATTTGCAATGAAAGACTCATGCAATAGACGTAAATAAATACAACACATACAGAGGCAATATGGTGCACTTGTGTAAAATATATTACAAAAATATGGAAAAAGGAATCTCTAAACTGTACGGTCTGGATTGACAAACGGTTGAGTGCACTTCAGCTGTAGACATGATAATGACAACCTGAAAGAGTGTGTCCACAATATATTAATTTACATGCCTGCATTTATATCCATAAAATTTTATGGGTTAATTTTGGATAAATTCCATGGACGTACTTTACCTGAAAAGAACTCAGCCAGTAATTTAGACACAAATAAACCCTGGTAAATAGTCATTTAAAGTTGGTCAATAAACAGTATTGACTATCACTACAACCACTCGTCAGGAGAAATATAAACGAATAAATTCTTGCAATCATTCAAGCACACACATACAAACATATACACATACATATGCACATGCAAAACTACAAATGTGTGTCAAGAAAAAACGCATACAAGTTGTAATTTAAAATGTCAATCATGATTCAACAATAATTTCGAAATTGGAAAATAACAATCAAATTGAAAATAGCTGTAATGACAAAATAGCAATAACAAATTAAACGAAAATATGTGAAAAATAAAAAGAAATAAATTGTAAATCTTCTACACATCAGTAATGGCTGTTGAAAAGGACAGCGCAGGCCGAATTTGTAATCATTGGAGAAGATTAAAAATGCAAAAAACGTATATTTATTGTACATCAAAATACTATCTGAAAACAGAAAAATAAATCAATTACAAACAAATGGGCATTTAAAAATGCTTATTTATTTCAGTTATTTATTTAGTAGAATGTCTTTAATTTTCCGTGAAATGTAACTCAGGCTGGCCGCTTGACTACAAACCGTATCATACAGTCACTTTCTTTGGATGCAGTGGTTTTTCGAGGTCTGTTTCCGGATTTTGTGAGTCCCACATGTGACAATTTTGTTTGTTGATGATTTTGTTGAAAAATACGTTGTTTTCGTTCATTTTTTAAAACATCCAGTTCACAAACGTTCAAAGCATTTAGAATTCTTTGTAGAAAAGTGAAGTGATCTATGGTTAAAATTTCACCATTGACCAGTCAATACGATTATTTTCAAAAATTAAGTTATGTTATTCCTCCGATCTTAAACTTTTTCCGTGCCAAATTTCATCTAAATCGGTTCAGCGGTTTGCAGGTAACAGAAAAACAGAGAGACAGAATTACTTCCATATATATTATATTAGTAAGGAAAAAAGTGCAAATCATTATAATAGGTGCTAGTCATCATAAAAAGTGCAAGTCATCATAAAAAGTGCAACTCATTATAAAAAGTGCAAGTCATTATAAAAAGTGCAAGTCATTATAAAAAGTGCAAGTCATTATAAAAAGTGCAAGTCATTATAAAAAGTGCAAGTCATCATAAAAAATGCAAGTCATTATAAAAAGTGCAAGTCATCATAAAAAGTGCAAGTCATCATAAAAAGTGCAAGTCATCATTAAAAGTGCAAATCATCATAAAAAATGCAAGTCATTATAAAAAGTGCAAGTCATCATAAAAAGTGCAAGTCATCATAAAAAGTGCAAGTCATCATTAAAAGTGCAAGTCATCATAAAAAGTGCAAGTCATTATAAGAAGTGCAAGTCATTATAAAAAGGGCAAGTCGTCATAAAAAATTCAAGTCAATATAAAAAGTGCAAGTCATTGTAAAAAGTGCAAGTCATTATGATGCAGTTCGCGTATGGAATTTCCTAATAAAATTTGTGTAAATAAAATTGTTATCACATTCAACTGGCCCGCCTAATAAATAGTGACAAACAAAAATACACATAAGTACTGATGATGAACAGGTGCAGCAGCATTCGAAAACAGCTGTTTTGCTCTGCTGTGGATAAGTAAAAACCAATGTAGAGTTTCCTTTGTGCCTTGGAATATTTATCATGTCTTGCTCAATTTAAGGACATTTTCGAACAATTACGGTTAATTTATTATAAATTATGGGAACATGTTTTCTTTACAATTGAATAAAAATATAAAAAAAACCACGAGTTTTTGTTTTAAAATGAAAAAGTGAATTCTTAAAAAGCTGCACTCTTTACAAACTACATTGTTTTTAGGCACTTTTTCAACTGAAAAGAATTGATATACTTTGGAAATTATTATTAAATTATTATTAAAATTCGTCACACATTCAACACCACCCTATTGTATTTGCATACAGGTAATAAATTAATTTGGATACTTCTGTACCAAATAAGCAATCAACCACCACATTAAATGTTGTAAACGTTTCACCACTTTTTGCTAATAAAGAGCAAATATTTGTCAAAGCATCGCTGTGTAAGTTGCCACAATCCCACCGGCTTCATATTACTGCCACGTACACAATGAACACATGCGGCAACAAAGACTCTCACACCGGAGATGTGATAGCATGAATATAACAATACACGCGCGTATTGATTTTTGTTCGATGATGCCCAACAAAAGCGAGGACTTAATTTATTGTTGCAAGAGCTTTGCGTAATAGCAGCCCAATAATGAGACAATAACACCAGAACAAACATTTCAAGTTGTGGCAATTTATTTTTAAAATGGGCTGCTTATTAAAGAATTGTATTTGGTGGCGCGGTTTATTTTTGGCTAAGTGACTGCGTTGTAAGCGAAATTGCAGTCACTTAACCAAAGAGCAGAACTGCTACACTTTTATCATCAGTACTCATGTGTATTTTGTTTGTCACCATTTATTAGGTAGCTCACTTGATAACAGCTTCTATTTATACAAATTTTATTAGGAAATTACATACGAGAACTGTATCAAACTGTTAGCAACACATACTATTTTATTTGATACCCGTGTTGCCGATATTAAGTTATTTTTAACAAAACTATAAAACCTGGTTTTACGATATGTGAAAGCATTATTAATTCAAAATAGAACGGCTGTGGGTGCTGTTGGCTGAAGTAGTAGAACACAAGACTATGAAGCGGAGAGTCGTGAGTTCAAGCCCGCGCTGAGTCATGAAATATTGTGTTGAATTCTTCTGATCAGCATTAGTGCGTGGTTGTGTTAGTTGTTGCCAGCCTGTTTCAATGATGATGGCGTAGTCACTGGTCACGGAACATAATTGGCAGCGACTGACACGATCATGTACTAAAAGCAGACTAACGGCACCCACCTTCGTCGGCCCTGTAGCAAAAATTAGCCGGCGAAGTAAAAGGTTGAAATAGCTACAAAAACAACTGTCTATCTTCTCATCTTTCCTAATCTGTCCCCTCAATACTATCCCCTAGTTTTCAGTTCCGGCGCAATGCATTGCATATATAGGGGTCATCCCCTGAGTGCTGGTCCAAGATAAAAAAAAAAAAAAAAATAGAACGGCTAAAAATATATCAGCAAAAATATTCGTAACTAAAGTGTAATTTGAGAGAAATATATGAAAAAGTATGGTGTAAAAATCATGAATAAAATTAGTTGTAATTCTTGATGCGACTTGGCAACTCCATTCGAATTCATTTCCATTCAAGTTTCGTCCCGCTATGAAGCACTTGAGATAAACTACATTAGAAGGATCAAATTGATTGACTGGTATTGATGTTGTAAAATAGCTGGTAGCAGAACAAACAAACGACAAACAAAAGCCACTGACAACCGCAAATGTTGTACGTAGACAACAACTCAACAAATAAATTATGAGTAAATCTCGAATAAGAATGTGAAATTAAAAGCCATAGACAAGTTACTGAATCACAAGGCTAAAGCTTTATACTCCAGCGTACATTTAAATTTGCCAGAGTCCGAAAAGCAGAAGCACAACGACAACAAGACGCACACGTACGAGTTTATAAATTTGGATTTTCGCAAAATGAATTTCCCAATTGTTGTCATACGTAGATAAAGATTTAAGGCTCAAACCTACGGTATGCCCAAAAATGAAATGGTCACGTGTCACCTTGTATTGCTTAAAAGCTTTGTGATGGTGAATTATGATCTGCACACACACACACATACGCTCGCATGTCCATCGAAAGTTATTCCGTTGTGCACGGATTTAAAAAGAAGTGTGCGCAGCATGTAACAGCATAAGCCCAATATGGATGTCATAGAAGTAGCAAACGTCAACAAAGGAAATGCCAATAAGAAAATATCAATATTGACTGATTATGGCGAGCACCGGGAACATGCGACAGGCGAGCGTAAAGAACTTACAATAAATGCAAAAAAATAAAATAAAATAAAAATACATGAAATCAAAAAACTTTAACACGTCTTTTTCTGTTCTCAGTTTTAAGAACACCTGCACCTCGACTTACGTTTTTTTCCGGAGCTATTTAAAAGCAACCTAGGATTATTGTTATAAATATTCATTAGAATAGGTGCTCTACTCAGCAAAAAGTCTGGATTGGCATTAATCACTCTTCAGAAGAACAAGTAAAAGTGCTATATTCAGCTGTGCCTAATTTTATATATCCTCCATTCACGTACGCCAGGTTTTTCCAAACCTGAAACCATGCTTTTGTTCTTTCTGATTTTCAATACTAGTTTATTTCCAAAATATTTTTTATTACCATTAGTTATTTTAATATTCCAAAACAAATTAAGTTTTCGAGTTATCTTTTTGACTGTGCTGATTTCGAAGAACAATAAATTTGTTTCATATATAAAGAAAAGGAAAAAAATGTTTTCGTTCGTTATTTTTTTGTGTACCAAAAAAAGAGTATCAATTGTCCAACCATGGAAACTTCCTTTTTATTTTGTTTGATTTTTAATACTAATTGAATTAAAAAAATTTAAAAATTAGTTTTCCTAGTTACTTTTGTATACCAAAAAATAAGTTTAAATTTTCTAGCTCTGGAACCATATTTTGAATTTTGCTGATTTTCAATAGCAATATATTTAGGGCTATTTTCCAGTACATCAATATAAGACCGAAGTCTATAGCTTTTTTTTATCTTGGACCAGCACTCAGGAGATGACCTCTATATAAGCAATGCATTGCGCCGGAACTGAAAACGAGGGGATAATATTGAGGAGACAGATTAGGAAAGATGAGAAGATAGACAGTTTTTTTAGCTATTTCAACCTTTTACTTCGCCGGCTAATTTTAGCTACCGAGCCGACGAAGGTTTTGTGGCTTCGGAGAGCCGGTTTCATATACAGACAGACAGATATTTATTATTCGATTTTCAGAATGACTTCGAATATAACACTTTATGGGTTAATATATTAATATTATGGAAGATATATACACTTAGGCCCCATCCTACAGCTGAATGATTTGGAGGGATACGAACTTTTGAGAACTACAAGGAACGAATACAAGGTAATGGCAATTTGTTAGGAACATTCGAATTTCTTGCCGAATATGGAATGGCAGCGGAGTTCCTTCCAAAATTTTTATTAAAAAACTTTAATAATTTTTTTGGTCAAAAACAACACCGTAATTATGCCAGATGCACAGCAGTTGGCCTCTGCGACTTTTTCTTGTTGCCCAGATTGAAGAGAGTAATGAATGGTCGGAACTAAAAAGCAAAGCTGAGCGAACTAAAGTTCACATCGGAACTGCTTCGAGAATAAAAAAAAATTCTGGCACAGGTGCGTTATATTTGCGGGCGGCTATTTTGAAGAGCATAAAATAAAAATTGATGTATAAATAAAAAATTTTTTGATGAAAATTTTTAATTGTCCATATTTTTTGAACAATTCTCATAAATAAAAATATTGAATCAAAATTAATAGAATTTTGCCGACGCAATGAATAGGGCCTTAGAGGGCAGCAAGCTCAAATTGGCCACTGTCTAAATATAAAACTCTGTTCCTTGATCCTTTTTAATCACTCAATAAATGGTCGAGTCAACAAAATTTTAATGGCAGAAATGCTTCAAAATATTGCAAATCGAGGTATATGTGTATTCCATTTTGTAACACGACCAGTGAAGTTGAAATCAATGGCAGCACAAGTAGTTAAATAATCAACCCCTAATGAAAGCGGAAAAATAAACATTACAACCGTTACGAATTTGAGATGTTGTATTGATGTTGACAGGAAGGCAACCATAAATTTTTCAATTCAATTCATGCTGCTTAATAAAATGTCAATACTAATAAAAATAATAATAATAAGAACGACGATGATGCTGTAGATTACATCTCGGCATCCGTTTTTACCACAATCCTAATGTGAAGCTACTCATTGCAATTTCTGTATATCGTTTTTGCTGTCTAGTACATATAAATTTTCAATATTGCCTAAGCGTATTTTCGGAAATTGCAACTTTAATTTACAACTTGTGTAAATGTCAAACAAACTGTTTGCCATTCAGACTTGTGGGAATGAAAACAAACAATATTTGTTAACTTGGAAACAAGCAGCATATGCAGCTGCGTCAAATGTCTCTGCAGGAAATCATAGATATCTATTGCACCAGTCAGTGCTGGAATTATTGAAAAATCTACCTCAGTATTCCAGCTATTGAAGAGTTTTATTGATATAGAAACAAACAGGTATATATTTCCAAAACAAGAGTTTATGAGATGGCAATTTTTAAATGTTGCTTGCTTGATGCCAGAGCTCCTACCCCTATGCAGTTTTTAATAACGTACGAGTAAAGGAAAATTAGTTATACAGAAACATTATGAAACATAAACCAATTTTTTTGGTAGATTTATTAACCATTTAATTGCTAAATTATAATCATAAGTAGTTGATTCAAGATGAATTTGAAATTTAGCATAAAGAAAAGTCAGCATTAGTTTGAATTATCCAACTTCACTTAGCAGAGTAGAATAACTATTTTCGAAAGTCGTTTGTACTTAAATTAAAAATGTATTGAAAAGTTCAAACATTAAAAGCATGGCTTAAATAAAATGAAAAACATCTAAGAGCATTTTATATACGACTGTGTCGAATCTTAAATAGTCTCCAAATATTTATGTTGTAGTTGCCACTCCGGGAAGGGTCGTGGAAGAGACATCTGGCATTTGGCATAAAACACTAATAAGTCAATTTTTGCTTTTATTAAGTGTAAATTTTCTTTTTATAGGGTCATTTATAGGGCAAAGGATGGAAGAGTGTAGGGCAGAGGAAGATCAGAGAACATCTCAGGTTCATCATAAAAGCTTTAAAATTTAATTTTTAAAGAATTTTGACTCAATTTGCTAAATATTTATACTATTTTTCCATGTAATATGTAACTTCAACGCCCACTAAAAGAAGCGGGGTCCAAAAATACATTTTGTATTTTCTGGCTGCAAGTCAACCGCTTTGGACCTTCTTTGACATAAAAATATATCATTTTATTAACTATTATATATATATATATATATATATATATATATATATATATATATTAATATAAATATAAAATTATAAAAATAATATAAATTATAAAAAAAATTAAAATTATGTAATAATAATAAACAATAAAATTGGAAAACGTTCACATGTACTTAAGTATAAAATTCAAACCAAAAAAGTTTAACTTATGGTAGGAGCACAACTGGGACGAACGACGAATTTCGTTCAATATGACGAATTCGTAGATAAAAATTCGCTTCATAAATTCGTCGTATGAAACACAATAACGACGAACAAGAAATTCTACGAATTTTTCAATAATCTTTGTAATCTTCTGATGCCAGACTGTTCAGACATTCAATAATTATCTCGGTAATGTCCATTTTTTTCAGAACAAATTTCTTTTTGTAATTATTTTCTGAAAAATGTTTTTTTCTGTAAATAATCTCTTAAAAGTAGGAAGTAGGCAGAAGTACTATATTAAAGAAAGTGTTCCAAATTAATAAAACCTCGTCCGAAAGATAGATTTTTGTGAATTGGTGGATGTATTTCTAGTATTCACTGAAAATTTTGGTGCTACATGCTACAATATAGTAGTCAACTATGTTTGCCACAAAAAAACCAGTTCGAGTATATGAAACATGGTCACCTTATATTGTTTTGTTCGTCGTTCGCTGACGAAACAATTAGAAATAAATCTATTTCAGCTTTCGCTGAGTATAACGAATTTCGAACTACACCACGATTGTGTGCATTTTCATATACACCAATGTGTTTTATTTTTGGCGACGAATTTTCGCGACAAAAAATTCGTCGTTCGTCGCAGCTGTGTTCCTAGCATTAGGTATGATGGAACAAAAAATTCAGAAAAATGGGGCATGAAGAAAAATAATCAAACGGTAACACGGGTATTAAAACAATAACATGTTAACATCAAGTTGATACAGTTCTCGTATCCTTTTTCACAATAAAATTTGTGTAAATAGGAACTGTTATCACATTCAACTAAGCCACCTAATAAGTGGTGACAAACACAATACACATGAGCACTGATGATGAAGGTGTGGCGGCTTTCGAAAACAGCTGTTCTGCTCTGCTGTATAAGTTAAATAACAAAAACTGATGTTGACTTGCCTTTGTGCCTTAGAATATTTATCATGTCTTTCTGTAATTTAAATTAATATTTCGAACAATTAGCCTATGAATCTTAATTCTATTTAATATAGCAATATAAATGTTCGTGAAATACTTACTACATTAAAATTATGTTGTTTTTTTAGAGGTTGGCTTAGTACTTCTTAGGGGAACTTTTTTCCCTCTTACCCGATTCAGCTCATTTTCTAGCATGACCTGTGCTATCCTTTAAAATGTATTTATGCCAAACTTCAACTCTTGTCGTTTGGACGGAACCATGATTTCCACAGACGGTCGTGGCTAGATCGCCTTAGATTTTATCACTGATCAATAATATATAGGAGGTTATATTCACTTTGTCATTCCGTATGTAATATAGTGAAATATCCCTCTAAGGTCCCTTAAAATATATTCTTGATTAGTGATGATATGTAAAACGATATATCCATGTCCGTCCGTCACGATTCAGTCCAAACGAAAAGAAACAGACCCTTGAAACTTTGTATAGATATATTCTGAAGGATGGCACAGGTCAGGTTTGTAAATGAGCTGAATCGGGCTAGAGGGCAAAAAGTTCCCCTAAGAAGAACTAAACCAACTTCCAAAAAAACCATGTAATTTTTTAAATTTTCTGGTAATGATACATTTTTTAAATCAAAGAAGATCCAAAGCGTTGAACTTGGAGTCAGAAAATCAGAAAAATACATTTTTTGAACCCCGGCCAATTTAGCAGCCATTGAAGTAAAATATTATATGCAAAAATTAAATAAAAATTTAACAAATTGGATTACTTAAGCCTACATTTACTCAAAATTTTGGTTAAGCTAGGTTAGGTCGAAAAGAGCATCCCAATCCGTCCTGGATTACACTTAGGCCTCATAGGCCTGTTGTGCGCTCTATAATAAGGAGTTCCCATTCTACTGTAGGGAGCCTCCACCGATACCATGGAAACCTCTGAGTTTGATTACGTCAAGAACCTAGTTTCTTCAATGTACTTCCTTAAGTCTTTCCAATTCGAGCCCCTAAGAATTTCCATCTCCTGTATAATCCCCTGATTAAATGTTTGTCTTCTCGCTTGGCTAAAAGCTGGACAGTAGCACAAGTAGTGCTCCAGTGTCTCGTCTCTCGCGCAGGCCCTGCCAGGAAGAGGAACTTTAGAAACTTATACGGCGATCTTCCCTTGCCCTAACCCTCCACACACCTTTGCCCCCTAAATAACCCTATAAAAAAGCATTATTTTCTGCACTTAATGACCCCAAAAATTTACTTTTTTAGTTTTTACGACAAACGTGAGATGTCTCCCTCACAGCCCTTCCCGAAGTGACCCTGTTAAAATGAAGTTTTAAAATTGGGCACAAAAATATCTCGAAAGAACTCCAATATAGCAGATTAAACATTTCCTCCGTCGCTTCTTGTGCTCGTTGATCTGAAATATTTATATTTATATCTGAAAAAATTACATAAATTGCTTTTATGCTGATGGAAAGGCGTCTCAGCCATTCTCTTCCCACTACATTGGAAACGATCGTATTAAGATTAATTCTTTTCTGTATTTACTTAAGACCATAAAATAAGTACCATAAAAAATTAAATCTTAATAAAAATAAATTTTAATAAGAATAAAAACAGATTTTTATTTACTAAATATTTGAAGGGTATTTAAAATTTGAACCGTTGGGAAATAAAGCTCTGACTTGTTAATATTGGCGAGGTTTCAATTAAATGATATTAGACTTTTCAATATTAATGTAGTGATCTTGTAAAAGCCACAATAAAAAATCGTTGAGATCAAATTGAAAATGAGTTTTCTTCCATAAAAATGAAATAAATCACGAACTTAGCAACACTTTTTTTATGTAATCGAATAATGTAGCGCCGCGTTATTCGTTTTAGACAAAACATACTGTTTGCTTATTAATTATTTAATAATTACTACTACAATGGATTTTTATCACAATATAATTTCATGTAGAAGGCGAGAAGAAAAAACTCTTGGCTGTCCATAGCGAGCGGGCGCTAAGAAAACACAAAAGGAAATTCACTTTAAAACAAAAGCAACAATTTATGAAAAGAAAAAATATAAAAAAAGTAAGAATGCGAAACCACAATATTAACATACAAAACTATTCAGAGCTGATAAGGAACTCATGTCTGAGTTCAAGAGATTCTGTAGAACCACCATATCACGGCTATTTCGTTGAAAGTTATCCACGCGTAAACAACAAACGGAAGGAAAGAAATAATTTTTATTTTAAATAGCAAAAAAAAACTGAATATTTTACACTTTTAATAAAAATGCTGTTCGATTGCAAATGCCAAAGTACACGAATCAGACTGTCTTTACTAATTTTCGCCATCAGTTTTGCCACAAAATATGCAGAAGCCGCACGGGATCGTGGTGCACGATGTGAAAAGCCTGATTATATACCAAATGGCAGCTATCGCATCAGACGAGATAGAGTTATGCGAATTATATGCAATTCGGGATTTGTGTTGCAGGGAGCCAAGACCATCGAGTGTGTACGCGGCAAATGGGATGGAGAAAAACCGGTGTGCGCAAGTGTGTACAATATAAGGCCCTAAGGAGCTTGGCACAGCTCAATATTTTACTTATTCTTTGTTTTCCTTTCTGTATTTTTAGAAAAGGGATGTAAAAAGGATCTGCAGCAACCCGAAAATGGCAGAATTCAAATTGAAAATGATGTGAAAGCCATTTTATACTGTTCGGATAATTACAATTTGGCTGGGAATCGTCATTCGTACTGTAATGGCTCCAATTGGGATCGTCCCATTGGAAGTTGTCGTGGTAAGTGCAACTTAATTTATTTTTTCGATATCTCTTCCTTAACTACAAAAAAACTGCAGCCTGATCTCATTTATAGTGCAAATACATTAAAGCAACTTAATTCACAATCACTAGAACAAGACTTTTTCTGCATTTTTGTTCTTTTTAAATCACAATTACTAAAACAAAACTGTTTCTGGTTCTTATTTCATTTTTATTTTAATTCACAATTACTAAAGCAAGACTTTTTCTGCATATTTTGTTTGTGAGAAATCAGTTTTCTTTATCTATAACGTTTCTTTTTGTTTTGTAATTTAATTTTATGAAAGAGAGCAAAAACGTTGTATCGCATGAATGCGATTTTGAAACCGACGACATCTGCGGCTGGACGTACGAACCGAGGGAGGGCCTGGAATGGAAACGAGTAATGGCGGCAAATGTTTTTACCTCTTTTAAAACTGGACCACGTCATGATCATACAACATTAACGGCAAATGGTGGCCACTACATGCTAATGGAGAGCCTGACAAGACAAGACGATGACGTCGTCTTGATTTCTCCGATCTACGATCTTAATTTGAGTCTAAAAACCGCATGTTGTTTTCAGTTTTATTATTTTATGTACGGTTCCGGTGTTGGAGATCTGCTGGTCGTTGTGAAGCCGGTATCAATGGATTTGGATGAGTTGTTGAAAAACCATCAAGAGTAAGATTAAATGCAAATATAAAAAAAAGATGTGTGTGTGTGCGTGAAGCTGAATATGTATGGCATAGTTAAGTGAGAAATGAAGTCAAAAAAATGAAGCAATGAAATTTTTTTTTCAAATTAATTAATTAAAAAACAATCTGCAAAATGTTGCCAAAAGTGAAATATCAGATGTAGAAAATAGTAAACTGCAGAGACCACTTAAAACCAAAACTAAAGCCGACTTTTGCTGAAATTATCCCTCTTATTCTGTAACTATTTGTCGAAGTCAACGTCACGACAATATCAGAAATGGCATACTTAAATACTCGTTGTGGTGAACAACTGAATTCAGCTGATGGCCTCAAACTAGTTTCTGAGGGCTACAAGAGGCTGTTAAAAAAAAAACAATTGGTGTAGAACAAGTATAAATTATTATGCTTTTTTTTGCTATTCTCTTATTGTCGACTAATAGTTACAGAATAAGGGGAATATTTTTATTTTTTGTAATTATGCCTAGCACTCAGGGTATGATCCCTATAAATGTAAGACATTGTGACGGAACTAGAAAGGAGGGGATAGTATTGTGGGGCCAGATGAAGTAAGATGAGAAGAATTTTTTCGTAGCTATTTTTGAGCTTCGCCGCCCAAATGTTTGCTACATGGCCGACGAAGAAACGGCTTAACGGCTTGACCGTAGTTTTTTTAAGAAACCCAAAGACATTTGTTTTTGACCAAAAATTTTTTTTGCTTAAATGCATGCATTTAAGTTTTTTCGGAAGCTTCTGCGCATTTGAAACTCCTTTCAATTCTCATTTATTAGAAATAAACGCCTTTTGGCCAAATATGGGTTAAATTGTGTTTCAGCCAAAAAGTCGATTTTTAGAAAAGGGGTACCCCTTCCAAAAAAATTTACCAAAAATTTTTTTTGCTTAAATGCATGCGATTTAAGTTTTTTCGGAAGCTTCTGCGCATTTGAAACTCCTTTCAATTCTCATTTATTAGAAATGAACGCCTTTTGGCCAAAAATGGGTTAAATTGTGTTTCAGCCAAAAAATCGATTTTTAGCAACGGGGTACCCCTTTCCAAAAAAATTAACCAAAAAATTTTTTTGCTTAAATGCATGCGATTTAAGTTTTTTCGGAAGCTTCTGCGCATTTGAAACTCCTTTCAATTCTCATTTATTAGAAATAAACGCCTTTTGGCCAAAAATGGGTTAAATTGTGTTTCAGCCAAAAAATCGATTTTTAGCAAAGGGGTACCCCTTTCCAAAAAAATTTACCAAAAAATTTTTTTGCTTAAATGCATGCGATTTAAGTTTTTTCGGAAGCTTCTGCGCATTTGAAACTCCTTTCAATTCTCATTTATTAGAAATAAACGCCTTTTGGCCAAAAATGGGTTAAATTGTGTTTCAACCAAAATATCGATTTTTAGCAAAGGGGGTACCCCTTTCCAAAAAAATTTACCAAAAAATTTTTTTGCTTAAATGCATGCGATTTAAGCATGCATGTTTTTATTTTAATAGTCATAAATTGTGATATATGTGATTTAAAAAAAAACTCCGAAATTATATATCCGAAAATTAGTGTTTTCGATATTGAACTCGGTAAATTGTATCAACCATAACTAATCAAGAGGGAATCGGTTGATTTATTCAAAGTTGTAGTACATAATAGTCTTTTATCAAACTCATATTACACTTTGGAGCTCCAAGAGCTTAAAGACCTAGAGCAGAACAACAAATCACATTGCGATAGCTTTGAGGTTAAAATTAGCTGGAAGATTTTTTGATATATGAAAGGTGTCTGAGTAAGAATTCACTTTCTTTTGTTTTAAAATACAAACAGGAGAAGGGAATGATATTTTTATTGGATTGTAACCACATGTTCCGATTAAATATGGGATAAAATATGCGTCAAATAACACCCGCAAATCTTTTCAAGAATTTCCATGAGATTTTTTTATTACCGAGATGTGACTGCATCTCTGCGATAACGCATGGGATATCGTATTCGAGATCAAAAGCTGCATGAAGATTTCCGGAGGCACAAATTCGACAAGTTCGAGTATTCAAGAAAGCATTTAGAAGAAAATAAGTTTCATCGAAGACATTAATTCTGCTTTCATCTATCACTCTATTGAACGAAGAGCCAGTGCTCTCCATGGTCCGCTAGATTCTTTAGTAACATTAACTACCTGGGCCTCAATTTCAATCGCTATCGTTCTATTTTTGTTTTAAATGTATTTATTCGACAGAACGATATCGAGTGACATCATGGGTCAGTCAAAAAATTTAAAAGACACGCTATATTAATAATATAATTTATATTTTCAGATTGATAAAATTTCAAAAGTATGGCAACCAAAACAATATTTGGAATGAAGCTCATTTTAATATAGAAGAATTCCGTGAAGACTTTCAAATAGCTTTTGTTGCCAAACCTGGCCTTGGTCAGTTAAGCGATATTGCAATAGATGATGTCAAGCTATTAACAGGAGATGATTGCAAGGCAGTGATCAGTAAAGATGACGATGACTTTTCTAATGATGAATATGATTCAACAACTTGTGAGTAAAAATATGATTATAATAAATTGGAAGAAATATTGGCATCAGCATCTTTCAGACGAATCAATTTTCGAAACACAGTCATGTGCAGGACGTTGTTTTGAATCAGCCGGTAGTGGCATAATACGAACAAATACATCTCATCTCAGAAGGTTGTGTAATTGTGACATCGATTGCGAAGACAACGAGACCTGTTGTCCTGATTTTCGTATTGTGTGTTTAAATGGTAAGAAAATAAATTAAAGATTTTTGTTGTTCAATTGAATACTATAGGGCTAAGAATATATTTTTAACGAAACAATAGTACGTGGTTGGCCAATAACTTTTCATAACAAGTCTTTGTGCTTAAATCAGGCTAAAGTTGTAAAGTTTAGTTTCATTTGAATGGCCGCTAGACATGCGAAGAATAAATAATCCAACATTATAAATCATTTATATGCTTAAATACAGAAACTATTTTCATTAGTACAATTTGGTGTGAAAGCAATATATTAATATATTTTTTATTATTAACTAAATAGAGCTGTTTTCGCAATCTACATCTATATCGGAAATGGACGAAATAACCAAGAAAGATGAACTGCGTAGGAATTCTAGCACGACTACACTTGCAACAACAACACGAAGCACTACAAGAAAAACAACTCCGAAAACAACACCAACAAAAGCAACAGCAACTACTCCAACCACAATTGCTACTACGACAACAACAACAACAACAAGCACAATAAGAACCACCAAAAAAACAAAACCCACTACAACCACAACTAAAACTACACCCACAACAACTAAAACAACTCCAACTACAACAACTTCTACTACCAAAATTCTAACTACAGTAAAACCCATAATAGTTAAGACAACACAAATGGCAACAACGCGCTCAACTACTCCATCAACAACGACTCGTAGAACTACCCCAACAACAACAGCAACAACAACAAGGCGTAAAACAACTTCTACAACAACAAGCAAGATCACAACACAAATAACAACACGCAAGACTACACCAACTACAACTACACTGAAAACCACAACAAACACAACCCCTCGAACATCCACAACTATAAAAACAACAACCTCTTCAACTCCATTTCCGGTGATAACTCGTGCTACTACAGCTGCTGCCAGAAATTCCCCAGGTAAATTAACATCAAATTTCTTCCTGCTCAAACCACTTCTTATATGCCATCACCTTCAGGTCGAACATCAAACAGGCCGATTCCCGCCTCCAAGCCCATTGAATACATAATAACTGATAAATCTAAGATGGCGGCAGCAAACAAAGGATATTCCGATTTGTTGCTGTACACACTGTTCGTAATTGTAGCCTTGATCTTGGCAGGTGCAGCATACAGACGATTTGGTGTCAAAGCCGTCTCCTGGTATATGATACGTTTCAAACACAACACCAGCGGCGATGAGGATGCGTCGTCAATAACTACAAGCTTTAAGCAGACGCAGGCAAAATCGAGTAGTGCCAATGGAAATTCCAAAACCATGTGGCGTAATAAATTCAAAAAATCAAGGAAAACGACAAATTCAATGAAAAGTCCTCTAGTGAATGATGACGATGAAGATGACGATGATGATGACGATATTGGTGCGAATGGAACAATTGCCTTGAAAAATAATATTCATACCGAACTTTAGGAGTTGCAAATTTTAAACGGATTTTCATTGGAGTATATTTTTGAATTGTTGTACTTTTAAATTTATACATAAAACATTTTTAATTAAACACTAAAATTTTTTGCAAGTGCACAATTGATTTTTATACCCTCCTACAAAGAACTGGAGTGTATAATCACTTTGTCATTCCGTGTGTAACACAGCGAAATATCCCTCTAAGACCCCATAAAGTATATAGATTCTTGATCCGTGAAGAAATCAAAGACGAACTAGCCATGTCCGTCCGCCTGTCCGTCCGTCTGTGGAAATCACGGCTCAGTTCAAAGGAAAAGGGCTAGATCCTTGATATTTGTCACAAATATATTTTGAAAGATAGCACAGATCAAGTTCGTAAATGGGCCGAATCGGGCCAGAGGGAAAAATGTTCCCTTAAGAAGAACTAAGCCAACCTCTAAAAAACAATATAATTTTTATTTTTATTTTTTTTTTAATTTTGCTAAGAAAGTTATATATTTTTATGTCAAAGAACGTCCAAAGCGGTGAACTTGCAGCCAGAAAATCAGAAAAATGCATTTCTGGACCCCACCCTCTTTAGTGGGCGTTAAAGTAACATGTTACATGGAAAAATTGTGCAATTTTATTATATTATTTTTATACCCTCCGAAAACGAGTTTGGAGGGTATATTCACTTTGTCATTCCGTTTGTAACGCATCGAAATATCCATCTGAGACCCCATAAAGTATATATATTCTTGATCAGTGATGAAATCTAAGACGATCTGAGCATGTCCGTCCATCCGTCCGTCCGTCTGTGGAAATCACGATTCAGTCCAAACGAAAAGAGCTAGACTCTTGAAATTTGGCACAAATATATTCTGAAGCTTAGAGCAGGTTAAGTTCGGAGATGGGATAAATCGGTCAAAAGGGAAAAAAGTTCCCCTAAGAAGAACTAAAAAAACCCACAAAAAAACAACATAATTTTTAAAGTTTTTTGGTTATTTTGTTAAGCAAATGATATATATTTATGTCAAAAACGGTCCAACACCTTAAACTTGGAGCCATAAATTAAATAAAATTATTTTTGGACCCCGCCTACTTTAGTGGGCGTTATTATATGCAAAAATAGCATAAAAATTTAACAAATCGTTTTACTTAAGCCTACATTGATTAAAAATCAAATTTTCAAGCTTTAATGACGGAGCTGAGACGAAACCTGTTACTACTCTGCCCTACCCCCTCCTCCCCCTTCACCACCTAAATAACCCTACCAAAAAAAAAATTAAATTTTGTATACAATTATGGCAAGCATTTATTTTTAGAGTTTTATGACTGACGATTTCTGCCCTATCCCCTCCTCCCCCTTTGCCCCCTAGATGACCCTACTAAAATAAAAATAAAAATTTGTTTTGTATACAATTATCCCAAGCATTTAGTTTTAGAGTTTTATGACTGCCGATTTCTGCTCTACCAACTCCTTCCCTTTTGTCCCCTAAATGACCCTACCAAAATAAAATAATTTTTAATTTTGTATATCATAATCGCAAACATTTATTTTTAGAGTTTTATGACAAAGTTGAAATGTTTCCCCCACAACCCTTGCCAGACCGATTTGGAGGGTATTTAAGATTCGACCCGATCGAATATAACGTTTTTACTTGTTTTATCTCATACCAGCACTCAGGGGATGACCCCTACATATGCAGTGCATTGTGCCGGAACTAGAAAGTAGGGCATAGTATTAAGAGGACAGATGAAGAAAGATGAGAAGTTAGAGAATTTTTGTAGCTATTTCAACGTTTTTACTTCGCCGGCTAATTTTTGCTACAGAACCGACCTAGGACGGTGCTGCTGTTACTCCGCTTTTTAGTGCATGATCGTGTCAGTCGCTGCCAATTATTTTCAGTGACCAGTGACTATGCCTTCATCACTGAATCAAGTTGGTAAAAACTAACACAACCATGCAGTAATGCTGATCAGAAGAAGTCAACACAATATTCATGACTCAGCGCGAAGTTGAACTCAGAACCCTCCGCTTCATAGTCTCGTGTTCTACTACTTCAGCCAACAGCACCCTCAATTTAAGCTTACATTCCTTAAAAATTAAATTTTAAAGCTTTTATGATATATCTGAGATGGTCTCTGATCTGCCTCTGCTCTAACCTCCCCCCACTTTTGCCCCCTAAATGACCCTATAAACAAACAAAAATTTTTTTTAACTCAATAACTTAAAAATATGAATGTGGGAACTTCTCATGTTCAATTTTCGTTAAAAACATTGGTTAAATAGTTGATTTTCCTTCGAACTAGCACCACTTGCAAAAAGTGGAAAAATTTAACAAAGAACGCTGATGAGATGGCGTAGCGGCCTCGAAATCAGTACTGATCCGATATGCTGGTTTGATGATTTTAGAAAATATTCTTAATATTCCAATCTTAATATAAAAAAAAATAATAAATAGAATTTGAACAAATTAATTTATTAATAAAATAATAAAAAATCATTTGCAGTCATGCAGATTCGAACTTAAGCCCGTTGAAAAAATTAACAATTAACTCAATAACCTAAAAATAGATTTTTTATTGTTTTATGGCAAAGGTGAGATGTCTCCCCCACGCCCCCTCCCAGAGTGACCTCGACAAAAATATTAAATACCCTCTAAATAAGATTCGATCCGGTCGACTAAAACATTCTTCCAATTTTGTTTTTTTTTAATATTAAAAATTTGCTTCTGAATTGGACAAGATTATTAAATATGTGAAATATATGAAATTAATATCTGTTAGTCAAAAATCTCCTAAACTGTAATTGAAACCCCATTTTTGTAGTAGATTTCCTCTACCGCTTGGTACTAAGAAAAATTAATAATTAAATGTTTGTAGATGTTAATATAATTGAAGGCGAAAAAGTTGAATTTTTTGAATAAGAAGCAGCCAGAATATCCAAACTCATATTGCTTCCCATAACGGGTGCCTAGCGCAGCAATCACAAGCTCCAGTGATTTATATATTTATACAAAGCATTGACTTTCTGTTAATGAATATCTGTGAGTAGAATAAATTTATGAAATGAGAAGAACATTTTCAAGGCAAATAATTGTTGTACGTACAAACTGCAGTAGTATTGTGCAGGGCTGTGGAGTCGTGAAAAAATAGTTGCGACTCCGACTCCGACTCCAGCCGCCGAAATTTTTAAAGTACGACTCCGACTCCGACTCCGACTTCAACTCCAATGCTAAATGTATATGGACCTTAGGGTATCCCGATAATTGAATCAAGAAATGTTTAACAACTTTTTTTGAGGGTACTTATGGACCTCTAAACGCGATTGAAGTTTGGGATTTCGCGAAAAAACATAAAAATAAATATAACAAAATATTTCTTATGAATTTTTTTTTATTCTCTTCTACACTTTCATCCGTGTCTGGACATTGAAATTTTTGTAATGAAATTTCACTGTGTGAACCGTGACTTTTCAAAATTGCTTTTACTTGGGAGAGAACGTTAATGCTTTTGTTTGCTTCGGTTTCTTCTCAATCATGAGAAAATAAAAGCACAAGTTTATGAGTGACAAATAGGGTTAATGTTGAAGTTTTTGAAAAAGGAGCAAAATAGTCGTTTTTTTTAAACGAAAAGTCTCACATTTTTACGTTTTTATTATTCCAACACACAACAAAAAATCAACAAAATTAATAATTCAAATTAAATAAACTAAATAATAATTCATTAAAAAGATTAAGTCAATTTCTGTAAAAAGGCAAATATTTGAAAATAGAAAATATTTAAAAAAAAAAAAATCGCAGAATTTTTATTATGAAAAATATTTAAAAAATTCTTTGTCGGAGTCGGAGTCGGGACTTTTTTTAGCGACTCCGACTCCGACTCCGGCAAAAACAGTGCAACTCCGACTCTTCGACTCCGACTCCGACTCCACAGCCCTGGTATTGTGTCCTGCTAGCAAAAAATTAAGTGTCAATTTTTATCCTTTTGGTATTAGATGAAAAGGATGTTTAACTTGGGATTGGAAAAATCTCTTCTCTTTTGCCTCTGTATCATTGGCGTAAATGTTGATAAGGGTAGCTGGAATAAAAGTTAGAGACAAACTCTGGGAGACACGTGTCTTGACATGCGACCGGCAGTGTTTTTGAGTAGTACTTAACAATGGCCTGTTATATACGAAAATATTTTCAGCAAATACTTATTAAATGCTAAATGAAATATTTGTAGCTCTTACAAAAATACACAATAACATTTACATTAAAATTCTGTTGTCTTGCCAACCCATAAAAAAGCATCACTTGAATACAGAGCAGTTTGTTAAGTACGAGTGCCACCCAGACGATGCCGCCACCCCAGTTTTAGGATTTCGAATAATGTAATCATTTCAAATAATGCAATCATTTCTGGTATATGAAGAGATTTTGCGGAATCAGCGATATTTCCTTATTTTATAAATACGATTTTCAGCTCGGATTATTATTAATATACATACATCCATTATTATTCCTTCGTAATATGAAACTTTGCCATGTACACAACACTTGTACTCTGTTGCAGTAGTGTTGAATGTAGTGGTGGGTTACAGTTTTATTAAAAAAAAAGAAAGAACAAAAACCGAGTTGTATTCGTACCCTCATTTGACATAAAATACATTCCCTTAAGTGGAATTACGTTTGGGTTAGTTTGCAATTCTTCTCAAGTTTAATTGCATATATTCTAATGATTTTTCAATTGAATGCCTTTTCGCTCTTCTAATTTGACAAATATCATCAAATTAATTGCTAGACTGTCAGTCGAATTGAAAGACAACTGGGCGAAAACGTGACAAACAGAATAAGAAAAAAATGTCTTTAAATAAAATGTATTGAGGGCAATTTTGTTTAATGGTTCAAACTAAAGATGTAAACACTTCACTTCACTTCAGAGTCTTATTTTTAAATGAAGTGACTAAAAGTTGGATTTATTTTTATGAAAGCCCCCTTTTTATGATAAATATTTCCTCACTTGAATATAAGATACACGAGGAGATTTAGATCTCCCCAAAATATATTATTTGATGGCAATAATTTTGAGTTCCCGAAAACAGTTTTTCTATGGAAAAATATCGTTCGTTAACAGATGGCGCAATAATATAATTCCAATGATGGATTGCTATCGCTAGAATATGATGTTGGGCCAACGTTCACTTTGTTTCAAGGTCACTTACCATCCTGCTTTTTGGTTGCACCACCCTTTATATTGCTTATTCAGAGCAAAAATAAATACAACAATTGATATTTAAAAAGAATACATCTCAAGGAGTTACTTAATTATTATATTTCAATTTTTGGCGAACTGTAGATTATTTTATACACAAGTGAAGCGTGTGCGGAAACTGTAACTTTTTATTCAAATGTTTCTTTTTTAAAATACTTTTTTTTTTGATAATTAAATGAAATGTTTGCAAAATATGAATAGCTATTAATTATTCAGAAGGAGTAGAGGTTTGTGTCGTCGTCACACATAGACAAACACCAAAAAAAAGTTCCCCTTCTTCAATATCCTGCTGCTTTATTATTTGTTTTGTGGTTAGAGATTTTTTTTTTAATTTTATTAAATTATATTTTGCTCTCCCTTCCAATCATTTCATTATTTTGTGTTTCAAAATTTTTGGTTATTTTGCCAAAGGAAAAAGTTTAAAGGAAAATGAAATTAAATTTAGGGAAACCCACAAACAAAGTAAACAAAGTGAATAAGAAAAAAAAGTGGAAAGTTATGAAATTTCATAAAAGAATAAATATTTCTAGCCCCTTCCCAACACACGATACAATTAACAGAAAAAAGTGGTAATGCACAAGGGGGTATTTTTGTTGAAATTTAAATTAGGGAAATTATTTAAATGTTTGGAGAATTTCTCTCAATAACAAAATAAAGCTGTAGACCTTGAATCAAATTTGCTCCGCCTAATAGTTAGATAAGGGCAGGGTTGTATGAACTTGGTACAATTGTACCAATTTTGGTACAATTGCAGACTGTAAAGTATAACGGCACAGCAATTAATCATTTGGTACAATTCAGAAACTTTCTCATGCAATTTTTCTATCCTATCATTTTGAATGATTAACGGTGACAACTCATCTGTGCTATCATTTCTTTGTGATTTACTTTTTGCATTCACCCGTTTGTTTTCAAACAACTGCAACCAACTTCACTTTGTTTCTATACCCTCCAAAAAAAGAATTGGGGGGCATATTCACTTTGTCGTTCTGTGTGTTACGCAGCGAAATATCTCTCTAAGAACCCATTGAGTATACATATTCCTGATCAGTGTTGAAATCTAAGGCGATCTAGCCGCGTCCGTTAGTCCGTCTGTGGAAATCACGATACAATTCAAATGGAAAGGGCCGGAATCTTAAAAATTGGTATAAATAAATTTTGAAGCCAGCACAGTTTAAATTCGTAAACGGGCTGAATCGGGCCAGAGGGAAAAATGATCCCCTAAGAAGTGCAAAACCAACCTCTAAAAACCAACATAATTTCTGAAGTTTATTTTTTGTAATTTTGTTAAACAAATAATATATTTTTATGTCCAAAGAAAATCGGAAAAATCCATGTTTGTACCCCGCCCCCTTTAGTGGGCGTGGATGTAACATATTACACGGAAAAATAGTGTAAATATTTAACAATTAGTATTACTTAAGCCTACATTTTGCAAAAATTAAATCTTTAAGTTTTTATTACGAAGCATTGGTGTTGTCTGCCCTATAATCCCCCACCTTTGGCCCCTATATGACCCTATAAATTTGTTTTATACTTAATAACAGCAAACATTTCTTTGTTTTTGTGTTTTATGACAAAGGTGAGCTGTCTCCCACACGGCCCCTCCCGGCATGACCCCTACAAAATAGAGTTTTTATTTACTAAATATTTGGAGGGCATTTAAGATTAGACCCGGTCGAATATAACGTTCTTTCATGTTTATTTTCAGCTGCCTTTTATTACTGGAAGTCGGCTTAATGACATGTAAAATTTTGTTTAAGCATATTTTTTTCGTTCACTGACTTTTGGTTGTCGGCGTTATGCAAATGCCCCTATGTGCGCTGTTTTATGCGGGAAAAGTGTTTTAGCAACAAAAACAACCACAACAAATTATCAAAAACAATAATAAATATTATTAGAGAACAATCAAAGTGTTGTTTGGAATATAAATTTGGGACGATGAAATAGAAGTTTTCGTGTAATTTACATAATGAAACTCAACTCGAAATAATTAATTAGACAAATTGTTGTAGATTAAGTCGCAACAAAATTAAAATACGAAATTAAACAAAGTAAGAACTTTCCAAAAAAAAAAAAAAAAAAAGTTTTTTGTTAAAAATTACCAACTCATACACACGCGTCATTGTATTGTCAGAGGCAACACGGTATAACAAATACTGTTTAATGATTTCAGAGTTTAAGGAACAGTAAATATTTCCTCCAACATCAGCCAACATCTTCGTTATATCAATTAACAGCTGATGATGACAACGACATGGAAATTACATACGGGAACCGTATCAAACTGATGGTAAAACAGTTTTATTTAATACCCGCGTTGCCGTTTGATTATTTTCTTCAAATCCTCTTTCTCTGAATTTGGTTTTAGTTAGACCATCCTTTATTAATGTCTACTATTCTAGAAAATTTTAGACTTCTAGTCATTGAGCTCGTGTTCTCTTTTACGAATTAGATCTTTTTAGAGAATTTTCCTATCCAAATTATCTTATATGTATATATTAAATAGACTACGAAAGTGAATGTCTTGGGCTCGTTACCGCACTCAGTCCTATTTAATATATTTTTTTTTATAAAGAAAATAAAAATATACAAAAATATCACTATATTATTTTATTCCTTTATTCATAAAAAAATATTTCTTCTAAATAAGCCTTTATTTATAAAATACATTATAATTTCATTTCGGGATTTCGTTTCATTATTATTTAATTTATTTGCATTTATTTTACATTTCAAGATATAATAAATTAAGACATCATATAAATACCAATAACCAAGGAGTTAGATCTAAATTTCACTTACATATTTTAAGTATCACGTTGTTTTCTAGTCGCTAAACTTATTATGGTTTTCATATAAAGGAATGCACGTGCAGCTGCTTCAAAGTATCTATCATTGGCAAAGGAATGCTCACGATAATTGTGCTCGTCCAGCAGTTCTTCAAGTTTCTTGGCTCTTTTGCTTACACGACAGGCTGCTTTGGCCAAAGAACGTTTTTGCTGTGTATGATGGTAAGATGTATCGCTAATGACTTGCTTATAAACTTGTAATAAGCCTCCTGGTGACTTTTTGGTCAACTCATATTCTGAATCCTCTTTCCGCTTACGTTTGAGATTCGGTCGTAAATCGTTGCGAACAATTTCTCTTGCTTCATGCAAATAATTTCGCGATAATTTTTTCGTGCCCACTAGATGGCGTAATTTCTTGAAGTACACTCCTTCTGACAGTTTGGAGTTGTTGTATTGCGGCTTTTGACATTTACGCAGTCTCTTTTTAGATATTCGAAATAGTCTGCGTTTAACTTTCTGTGATACAAACTCTTGGCTGGTCAAATTTGACGTCCGCATTAGGATGTCCAGATTATAGCGACTGACGGTTTCATTGCATTCAAAGGACATGGCAATCGTTGGTGTATAATTTCCATTTACAATGCGTATTTCATTTATGCATTCGTGAAGGAAAAATCTTTTTGTTGGATTTTTAAATTGTCCACCCCTGTTGTGCCAGGAATAGTCATGATGGTCACTACTGTTCGCAGCTCTTTTATCTAAAATATGCAATTGTTCCATTTCTTTTTTTATTTTTATTTATTTAGTCTATAGATTAATCTTTACACCACTGATACAATTAAGGGCAATGAATTTCAATAAACTCGCACGTCTACACTTGACGAAGGCCGAGTCACAATTAATAAAATTTAAAATATTTTGGTTATAAAATAACTTCGTTTAAATGTGTATGTGAGCAGGTGATATTGTGAATAGTTAATTACGAGTATCTCAATTAGCGTTGGATCAGGTAAATAGTTTTAGGCAATTAATATTCTTTAGTATTACAATTAGCCTTTATTGCTGTCTGTCAGCTGGGAAGTTCCCCTTTATTCGCAGAATCGATTAAAATTACTAGTGTGTGTATAGGTGTGTGTGTATGCATGTGTGTGGAATAAATTCTATGCTGAGGTAGTGGCATAAATAAATGTCAACTAATTAACACATACATACACTTCTATAAAAGTGAAGGAGTATATGTATTCAAACTTGTGGCACTCTATAAAAAACACCCTTTATATAGATTTTTCATTCCGTGTGTAATATCTTCAATATTAATATGCGAACCTATAAAGTATATATATTCTGGGTCCTCATGAATAGCAAAGACGCATGCGCATTCTTCGTCTGTGCATCTGTGTGTACATGAAATCGGATTTCCTAAGCCTCCAGAAGAGCTAGAGACTCTTGGATGATTTTTAAACTGATGGATTCTAAATGAATTGAAAAGAATGAGACTGAAATTCAGAAAAATCCAAAATACGGCTCCAGAGCTGGAAAGCTTAAAAACAAAATCATATTTTGTATAGAACTCGTTTACTTGGGCAAATCTTTCAGTATAAAATTTATTACGCACCCTCACAAGCAAATGCAGTCAATTAAAAAAGGTCAGCAATAAAAGGTGTGCTAAACTATTTACCTGAAAAGGCCCTAATTAATTTAAATATATATATATATGTGTGTGTGTGTGTGCCTGTATAGAGAAATACATGCGCGCAAACTTAATGCCACGTATTACCCTTCATATGAAAATATTGCCAAAAAACTGTTATTCGTAGATTGATCTTCGTCCAGTATAGACGTGCGAGTTTGTTGAAATT
This sequence comes from Linnaemya tessellans, assembly GCA_951800035.1. Taxonomy (NCBI): domain Eukaryota; kingdom Metazoa; phylum Arthropoda; class Insecta; order Diptera; family Tachinidae; genus Linnaemya; species Linnaemya tessellans. The sequence continues at coordinate 116,136,348 of OX637533.1, forward strand.
AATAGCCGTTAAAATGGAAGAAGTATATATTTTGTGTGAACCACCTGTGACCAGTAGTGAGCCTCATGGTTATTTACGTGACAATGATCGTGAGCAGTTTTCAGATTCAACAAAAAGATTTTTCCTTAATGAGTGCATAAACGAAATACATACGATGAATGGAAATGACTTGCCAAAAATTCCGATGCCCTTGGACTTTGACGAAAAAATCATCCGGCATAATCTGAATGTTGTAATGGTTAGGCCACATTTAACCAGACGTGATATTTTATTGCAGAGAGCTAAGCGGCGCCTTTTCTGGGAGCCTAAAAGGCGGATTCGTAAATGTCCAAAGCCCAGATTAAATCACTCCAAAATATCAGAAGGTGTGTATTACAAAACAGCGCGTTCTATTTTGGGCATCAGAAAAATACCACGAAATTATTTGGATGAAGTGAAACAATTAATTTTCTACGATATATATCCAAATCGCAAACGCAAGCGCACAGAAGATGTAAAAGAATATGCAGCTGAATTTTACAAGAGACGAGGAGGTATAGTTCAGGTCTATCAAGAAGTCATTAGCGAAAAGTATCAGCATCGGGGACGCATGATTCGGTACCATACCGAGCAAGACTACGCCATATGGGAAGCGTGTCGTGTAAGCAAAAGAGCCAAGAAACTGGAAGACATGTTGGACAACCAGCATTATCGTGAGCTTTCCATTGCCTATGAAAAATTTGTGAAAGCGGATGCACGCGCGTTGTTGTATTGGAAAACTTTAATAAACTTAATGCCAATCGAGGATGATGACAGTGATCCTTATACGTAAAATATACAAAAAAAATTACAAAATATAAAATTAAAAAATTAATTGCTCATACATTAAAATAATAAATAATGAAGTACTTATTTTGTATTTTTTTAAGCTCACACATGAAAATTTATCTAAATTATATACCACACGCTTACATGCAAAAATGTGAAATATATTTGTTTATAATAAAAGTCAGAGATTTATTTAATTAGAAAAAAAACAAGTTGTTGTTTTGATTTAAATTAAAGGTTTTAGTATTTTTTTTAAAATACCAAAAGTAAGTTTAAAGAAATGAAAAACATGAATGTAAATTTTAATGCTGCGAACTTACGAATTTTATTATTGAGATAAAAATTTTTATTTAAACTCAAGTTCAAATGTCAATTATTTTTTTATGAAATTTAAATTCAAGTTATTTCTATTAAGAGTGGAATATTTTTATAATCATCCAACTAAGGGAACGGATCAGTAATGATTTTTCTCTTTTGCAGGTAGCACTGGTCGGTAGAGCTATTAGCTACTCATGGTTTTAGCGAAGCAAGAATATGAAAATTAATTAGTCTTATAAAGGGTGGACAAATTTGAGGTTAGGAAGTAAATTGGCTATTAAATGATAAAATGTTAAGAGCTGATCTCTTTTTTTTTTGACACTTATTTAGTAAATAGTTGGAGAATTTTAGCCATGAAGTGTTACACTCTTGAACAAAAAATTTTAATTTTGAAAGTTTACTATCAAAATATTAAAAATTTCACTGTAGCACTTAAGTTACAGCAGACTTTCCTCCTGTGAGGCTCCTTCTGAGACCACTGTGCATAATTTCATCGCTAAATTCAAGGTTCACGGTACTGTTGGCTGAAGTAGTATGTAGAACACGAGACTATGAAGCGGAGAGTCCTGAGTTCGAGCCCCCGCTGAGTCATGAAATATTGTGTTGAATTCTTCTGATCAGCATTAGTGCGTGGTTGTGTTAGTTGTTGCCAGCCTGTTTTCAGTGATGAAGGCATAGCACTGATCACTGGACAATTACTGGCAGCGACTGACCCAATCATGTACTAAAAGCAGAGTAGCAGCACCCACCTTCGTCGGCCCTGTAGCAAAAACTAGCCGGCGAAGTAAAAAAGGTTGAAATAGCTAAAAAAAAAACTGTCTATCTTCTCATCTTTCCTAATCTTTCCCCTCAGTACTATCCCCTCGTTTTCAGTTCAAGCGCAATGCATTGCATATATAGGGGACATCCCCTGAGTGCTGGTCCTACTCCTAAAAAAAAAAATAAAATAAAAATTGACCAAAACCACATGATTGTAGTGATACAAACACAGATGCTTTACAGCAAAGTGTTGAGAATGAGCCTGGAACATCCGCTTGTCAACGTGCGCAACAATTGGGCATGACCAGAGGCAACATTTTACATAAAGATCTTAAACTTCGTGCATTTAAAATTCACTTCGTTTAAGAATTAAAGCAGACCGACCATTGTTTTAGTCGGATGTTTGTGAATTGGCAGTTTAAAAAACTGACGAAAACAAGGCATTTAAAAAAAAAATAAAAATCATATATAATGCTGAGGCCCGTTTTCAATGAGGCGGTTATGAAAAAAAAAAAAGAAATTGTCGCATATGGGGCTCACAAAATTCACTAGAAGTCCCCGAAAAACCATATGGTGCGTTTTGTGTCATCCGGCCTTATCGACCCGTACTTTTACGTAAATGAGCAAGGAAACGCCGTCAGCGTAAATGCTGGGCACTACCAAACCTGATAAGCGATTTTTTGTGGCCACAATTGGCTAATGTTGCCTTCAGTGACCTCTGGTTTCAGCAAGAAGACTTCACAAGTCGCACAGTCGGCCAAACAATTCAGTTATTGCATGAGAAATTTCCCAAACGTGTAATTTCTCAGTTTTGCGATATCAATTGGTCGCCAGGCTCTTTTGAGAGAACGCGTTTACATGAACAGACCACAAACATCTGATGCTCTGAAAGATGAAATTCGGCATTTAATTGACGAGATAAACGAAATGTTGTTGCAAAATGTGGTTCAAAACTTTGGGAAAAGAGCAAACGTCTGCCGACATACTAAAGGTGGACATTTGTCCGACATTATATTTTATTAATATTTCCCATATTTCTACTTAACAGTGGCATCCATAAAATTTAATTTAAAATAAAAAAATTTATGTTTTTAAGCCAATTTACTTCCTAACCTCAATTTTGCTCCCTATTCAATTTTAATCCCACTTAATTTTGTTTGGTACGAAGTTTCCCCATCCTTAATTTTTCACTTATGAATAATAACTACTACTCCCTCTATCCTCCTTCCCATAACCAATTTTCCTAGTTCTTGCATAATGCAGCGCATATGTAGGGGTCATCCCCTGGGTGCTGGTCCAGGAAAAAAAAAGTATAACTGAGTGAATGACCACTAGGCTTGCCAGATCCAGATTATTAAAAAGCTGGACACGTAAATTAAAAATGCTGGATGTTAAAAAAAAAGCTGGACATTTTGAAATAAAATTTTCACGAAAAGTTACTTGTTTATTGTACAAACAATTTTATTAATTATATCGACATACCTCTCATTTGCTGGAACAACGTCATAATTCAAAAATGTGGTTTCTCATTTTAATGTAGAATTAATTATCGCTCCTATATTTATCTTAAGTAAAAAATTTATGTAAAAATCTTGCATATTCAGCTCTTGAGAGAAATATAATTTTTCGTTTTCCCATTGACTTCTTTGCAAATTGAAAACTTTGATTATGACCTTTTCCAGCATATGAGCGATATGTATTTAAGAATTAAAACTAAATAACGAAAACAAAAAATCATACCAAAAAGACGCAAACAAAACAAAAAAATGTACTAGATATTTTTGTACTTTGAAGTAAAAAAGTTATAGCAAATTTATAAAAATTATTTTAAAGCAGCAATAAATATTAAGAGCATTTTGTGGAAAATTGTTTTTAGCTGGACAAATTTCTTTTTAGCTTGAAACTGGACAGGCCATCAAAAAGCTGGACAATCCAGCCAAAACAAGCCCAACTGGAAACCCTAATGACCACTGTTTTATTTGAACTAGATTTACATTTTTGCGTATATAGTCCAATAAACCAGTGTCTAGTATTCCTGCGAGGATACCAGTGTAAATATTGCCCTGAACGTACCAGTCCTAGGACAATTTTTCTGTACTTAATTTTAGATATCGTTTGCGTTTCGGCATTTCTTAGTAGCAGATTACAATTTTTCAATATAAAGAAAATTTTTCTATAGAGTTTCAAAAACATTTGCCTATTTTCCATAGATAAAGTTTAAAGACGGCTGTTTGTGTAATTTTCATTCAAATTAAAGCACATACGTGACATTAAATTAGGCCAACATCTGATGATGAATTTGATTATGAGATCTCCTACTGCGTAACTTAGTGATTTACATGCAAGAAAATATATATTTTAGCTTTTAATTTTGGATGGTGTGGGAGTTCAAAGATTTCTAAAGCCTTTTGAGCAGTTACTTAACTTTTGTTGTGTATTTTTAAAATATATGTGCATTACAACATGTCTTTTGGCAGTTTTTTTTCACGTGAAGTGTAATAAAACAAGTGCGATTTTATACGCATGTAATTATCTACATTTGTATGTATGTGTACGTGCATACCTGTTTCTCTTAATTTTTGCCTGCTCAGGTAAATGGTGTAAATCACCTAACGTCGTTTAATATTACAATTATCCTTAATTAATGTCTCTTAGTGGTAAAGTTTTGGTTGTTCCCAGAATTGATTAATATGACTACCGCGAGCGTGTGTGTGTGTGTGTGGAATAATTTTTTTGTTTAAATGGGGGCATAAGGAAACGAGGCCCAGGTAAAATATGATTTATTTTGCATTTGTATTCAGTTAAGTTAGCTATTCTAAGATTGTTTAGGACATGATAAATATTTCAGGGAAAAGGATATATAAAAAAAAAATTTAATAAACCAGCGGCTGTTTTCAAAAGCCCCTAGGGTTGTTTCATCGATAGTTATGTGCATTTTATAGACGATCACATGATAAGTGGATTAGTTTAATGTTTAAAGGTTATTATTTATAAATTTTTATTTATATGAAACATAAATTTTGCGAAATACATATATGAGCACAGATGCCGACGGCTGGACTTTTACCATATATCGGGCTGTACACGATTTATGCTTTCACATAAAAAGTTGCAGTGTAGTTAACTATGAAAAATTGCTTAGACGAACCGTAAATTCATACAGTTACCTGAGGTGTTTAAATTAACTAGTGCGAGTGAGATTCAAAACACTCGGAAGAGAGTAAAAGATCAGTGATTTGGCAGCACCTAAAAAGCAGTTGCCAACGAGGATTGATATTAACTGACTCAGAGTTGCCTTGCTACTGGGGGTTTATATATAAAAATTTTATAAGGAAAAAGTATACGAGAACTGTATTAACTAACGCTTGATACGAGTCACGAAGAAGCCCGAGACTTTTTGAATGTCCCGCCTCTTAACTGAAATCGTACTGCTCCTATCAAGAGGCAACTGCCAGTTGCCTCCTGTTGAAATTTGAACAAACTAACTCATTTAGTTTGTGCTTGGCAACCCTTGATACCAGACTACCGCGAGTTTTGAGAAGAAAATGGAAAACCAATGAACTTCCTGTGCTCATTAAGCATTATTATTATTATTATTATTAAATTATGTATGAATTTTTATTAGTCGAACTTTCTAATGTAAATTGTTAATTTTATCAAAGGGCTTAAGTTCGAATCTGCAAGACTGCAAACCATTTTTTATTATTTTATTAATAAATGAATTTTTTCAAATTCTATTTTATTAATTTATATTAAGATTGGAATATTAAGAATATTTTTCAATAATCATCAAACCAGCAGAACGGATCAGTACTTATTTCGAGGCCGCTACGCCAAAAAAAATTGAAAAAGTGGAAAAATTGAACAAAGAACGCTGATGAGATCTTAATATAAATTAATAAAATAGAATTTGAAAAAATGCATTTATTAATAAAATAATAAAAAATGGTTTGCAGTCTTGCAGATTCGAACTTAAGCCCTTTGATAAAATTAACAATTTATTATTATTATTATTATTATTTTTTAAAAACATCATTCCAATCAAGGCTAAGCTTGATAAATGTTATGGGGACTTTGCATCATCTCTTTCCGCTGCAAAAGATTTCAAGAATTACAAAATATGGCGGCTAAAAATATTCCCTGCATGAATACATCCCTTTTATAAAAATCAAAAGCTCGCATAATATGAGTTCATTTAAATTTCCAAATACTCTAGTCATAAACAATGGTTTGTCATTTCAATGTTTTATGTATCACATTAATAAATACAACAACAAACCGTCAGTGCAACAGTTGGATGTACATGCTTTTGTACATACTCGTACATCTGCACATATAATTATGACGCGTCGTGTCGTTTGCACACAAGATGTGACGTGTTTGTTAAAATCTTGCTTTGATCCCCTCATACTAAATCAATTTCCTCTCCACACATTTTACCTCTTCGAAAGTTTGTATTGATACGGGGAAAAAACTGTGCAAAAGATGTCAAGGTAACAGAAATAACGAGAAAACAAAAAACAATGATATTTACATGTTTTTCTTTGGAACACGTGCACGTACTATTTTCTACGCCTATCCCAAGAATAAGTTATTCGATGCTGGGCGGGTGGTAAGTGAAACAAAGCAAACGTTGTCATGTCAATAAAGTAAGTAGTTTCATACATAATTTAACAATAGCATGTGCACACACACACATGAAACAAGAAAAACACATACCGAAAATGCATGCACGCATACACTTACACCTGCCTACATATTGGCATATAAGCGATATGTTAAAAATAAATAACTTGAATTTTCAAATTTGGCGGTCTACGTAAATTCGATCAGTGTTTTTTTATGCTGCTAAACTCATCTCGAATATATATTTCAGTTTCCAGAATTTTTTATATGAAGAAAGTCAAAGTGAGTTGTGAGCCATTGATTGGCTCAATTATTGTTTGAATAACTTAATTGGCTGTGATAAATTCTCATATTTTATTTCATTAAAAAACATTTGGTTAAATAGTTCATATTTCCCATGAGTAGTACCACCATGGAAAGTGGAAAATCTTAAACAAAGAACTGCCTTGAAAGCAGTACTGCTCCATTCTGCAAGTTTGATGATTATAAAAATATTACACTCTTAATAAAATTGAATTTAATAAAAATTCGTAAGAAAAATAATTTGCAAAGTCCGAATAAAAGTTTTTATCTTAATAATAAAATTAATAAATTCGGCAAATAAAAATTTACAATCAGTTACACTTTCCTTACAGACGCATATAAATTCCTATCCCACGTCCTATTCAGAAACAGCAGATTTATTAAAATTTATACATCTAATTCCTTTTTTTTTGCACCCTTAAAAGCGGGTGGGATTTTAAGTGTGAATATTTCAAAAAAAATTTTTTTTGCTGCCAAATTTTTGTTATATGTCGCCTTAATTCATTACATATCACCACTTCTTTCATTGCAGCAATAAATATTCCTTTTTTCATTTCTGCCTTACCTCCAATAATGCCTGGTCAATTCCCTAAAACGTAAAGGAGCGAAGTTTATTTGCACTCACATATAAATCTAATTTTGACAGACAGACAACTTTTCGTACCTAGATTAGGAAGTAGTTTATTTACAATTGAACACACAAGCCCAACAAGAAGCGGCATTTGTGTTGCGGTGTTTTGGCTGCAACTACAGTTGACTCTGGATAATTGTAAACTTCATGATTTGGATATTGCGATAATTTTAAATATTACACTTTTAAACAATAACGTCTTACTGAATTTAAAGCGTTGTTTACAGACAACGACTATAATTACTTTAAGCCATACTCTCGGACTTAAATTTAAAAGTAAAATGTATTTCAGTTTTTCTCCAACTCTAACGTCCAGTTTTTGACTTCTTATTTAAGTACAAAATTAGTTAATTTTTCCATAAACTTAAGTTGAGTTTAAATACACTTTCACTTTTTTTAGTTTAAAATTAATTTTGGTATTTAATTGTGATAAAAGTATTGCTAGGAATACAACTGCGACGAACGAAGAATTTTCGTCGCCAAATATAAAACACGTTGGTGTATATGAAAATGCCAACAATCGTGGTGTTGGTCGAAATTCGTCATACTCAGCGAAAGTTGAAATAGATTTATTTTTATTTTTTTTTGTCAGCGAACGACGAACAAAACAGTATCAGGTGACCAGGTTTCATATACTCGAACTGTTTTTTTTTTCTGAATAACATAGTTGACTACTAAAGGGTCCCCCGTCTAAAGTTTTTTTTTCAACTAATGCTTATTTCGTGAATGGTAACACTTAGCTCATGTCTGATTTGACAGATAATTAGTTTTATCCTTATGCTGAACGAATATGACTGACCATCCAATGCGTTTTCACCTTGATACGTGGGCCTGCGATCGACTTACAAAGATGCCGATTTTGCCAAAAAAAAATCATCTTTTCAGATGAAGCTCATTTTGATCTTGGCGGGTACGTAAACAAGCTAAATTGTCGCATTTGGGGCACAGAAAACCCGCACGAATACATTGAAGAGCCGACGCACCCAAAACGAGTCACTGTTTGGTGCGGATTTTGGTCCAGAGGCATAATTGGGCCATTTTTCTTCGAAAATGAGCCAGGAGTGGCCGTTACAGTCAATGGCGATCGTTATCGGGCCATGCAGCCATTTGAATGAAATTATTTTCCATTATTAACCGGAAAGATTGTACTTTCAAAGAAAAAAAGAAATTTGAGAAAATATTCAGTAGTTTTTTTATAGCATTTTCAAAAAAAAAAAGTTATTTGGCGGACCTTATATATTGCAGCATGTAGCACAAAGATTTTTAGTGAATACTAAAAATACATCCACCAATTCACAAAAATCTATCTTTCAGACGAGGTTTTATTAATTTCACTCTCACTAATATAATATATTTTCTTGTTCCCTAATTTGAATTCACACAATTTTATTCGTTTTAAAAACGAATAAGCAAGCCTCCTCGAAAGTAAATAGAATGCACTTTTATTCTAATAAATAACTGAATAAACATGAAAAAACATGTTTACTCTTCTTTTATTAATTTTATAGAAATCACATTCAGTTTAATACATTTTAAAACTTCTCGTTTTTTAAAACGATACGGTTTACAGAACAGACCTGATAATTCCACTTTCTTTTATATAGCATTTCTGCCTACCTCCTACATTTTCATATGGTCACCCCATCAGTCGTCTAATGAAGAGAATATTTTATTTACAGAAGAAAAATTTTTTCAGAATATAATTACAAGAAAAATTTTGTTCTAAAAAAATGGACACCATCGAGGTAATTATTGAATGTCTGAACAATCGGGCATCAGAAGATTACAAAGATTATTCAAAAATTGGTAAATTTTGTTTGTTCATTTTGTTAATTTATTCGCCGTTATTGTGTTCCATACGATTAATATATAGAGCGAATTTTTATTTACAAATTCGTCATATTGTGTAACGCAGCGAAGTATCCCTTCAAGACCCCATAAAGTATATAGTATATTCTCGATCAGTGATCAGTGATCTAGCCACGTTAGTCCGTCCGTCCTCCGTCTATGGAGAATACATTACAAACGAAAACGAAAAGAGCCACACTGTAGAAACTTGTTACATGTGTATTCTGAAGGATAGCATAGGTCAAGTTCGTAAATGGGTTAAATCGGTCTAGAGGAAAGTTCCCCTCAGAAGAAATAATGCAACCTCTAAAAAGCCACAAAATTGTTTAACGTTTTTTCTAATTTTGTTAAGTAAATGATACATTTTTATGTCATAGAAAGTTAAATGAGTGGAGGCCAGAAAATCATAAATATAAATTTTTCGATCCCGCCCCCTTTAGTGGGCGTTGAAGTAACATATTACTTGGAAAAGTATTATAAATATTTAACAACATTAAATTTTTAAGCTTTCACGACGAAGTTAAAATGTTTTCTGAACTTTTCCTGCTCTAGTCCTTCACCCACCTCTGCCCCATAAATGTCCCTATAAAAAATATATATATATTTTTTCTACACTATTTAAAAAATTTACTTTTTAAGTTTTTGCGACAAATTTGAATTGTCTCCGCACGGTGCTTCCAGGAGTAACCCTGTGAAAATAGGGTTTTAATATTGGGCACAAAAATGTCTTAAAGGAACTCTGATCTAGCAGGTTAAAAATTTTTTATTTATTTGCGTAGCTTTTTGAGCGCGTTGATATGAAATATTATCTGAAAAAATTACGTAAATTGTTTTTATGCTGATGGAAAAGAGTCTCAGCCATGCTGCTCCGAACTCATTGGAAACGAACGTATTAAAATAATTTTTGTTTTGTTTTGTTTTGTTTTAATGGCCTAAAATATGAAATCCAGATCGTGGATCGCGGATCGCGTGATAAATATTGAACGTGAAGCATTTTCATTATATTAGATTGCGATACGTTAACCCTTAATAGACTACTGGTCCCGCTAGGAACCAACCAGGTATTTGTTAAATTTTTCAGGTAAAAAGAAATTGCAAAGAAACTTGTAGAGTAAAATATGTTTAGAATTGCAAGTTTTACAGCACTGATTTTTTTCCGGCCAAAAGAAAAAATCAGGCTATTAAAGGTTTGTAAAAAGTGAAATAAAACAAATAAAATAAAAGACGCAGTGCAAAAAATGTAACAAGTAAAAAGTAAAAAAATTTATTACATTTGTGTAAAGTTTGTTTTAAAAGCGAGTGGGTTCTGTCGATGGAATCGGAATTAACGACCGAAAAAATTATTTTGAAAGACTTCATTTTTAATTTGGAGCCATTGCCGGATTTGTGGGACTCGTCGGCTAAAGCTTTTTTTTTTTGGTTTTCTCGCAACACTTTTTTAATAAATGATCCGCACAGCACAAAAATAGCGTAGTACTGACGCGATAAATATTGAACATGTAGTACACGCTCGTGATCCATCAATCGATTAAAATGGATCGGGATCCAAATATCACAATATATATTGTACGTGTAGCAGTGCCCTTACGCAAATACCTTAAAAATTTAAATTGTAATAAAAAATAGAAATAAGAATAAAAATAGAATTTTTATTTACCATACTTTTGGAGGGTATTTAAGATTCGACCCGGCCATGAGAATGGCATAGAATTTTTTGATTTGCTTTAATAAATGGTTGTGTCAGTTGTTGTTGGCCTATTTTAAAAAGAAGATTGCAGCACTCTCTTCATCGTAAAAATTCTCCGGCGAAGTGGAAATTAATGACTACAAAAAAATCATCTATATTCTCACTTTTCTTCATCTGTCTAAACATCATCCGCTATGCTGCTTTAAACACAAAAAATATATATAAATGAATTTCCGATGCATGAAGCCTCTCCTATGAATTTCAAATTATCGGCAGCTACCTGCATTTATGGAAACAAACATATATTCAAATACAAGCGCACTCTTATCGTCAGCAATAAATCGTATTAATATATTGTCGTCAAATTTTTTAAGGGAATTTTTCGCTGAGGAATTCAACTGCACTCATATTTAATGTAAACGTCACCACACACACGCTCTACAGACCCCCTGAAGGTGAAGAAAAAGTCTTAAAACAAACAAACAAACAAACCAACATACGTGCAAGGCTCTGACAGTAAGACATTTCTGCTGTTTGACAAAACTGCTAGACGAAACATTCTTGCAAATCCCATAATGTATGCACCAACATATGGACAATAGGCTGGTAGCTATGGCTTATTTTATAAAGTTGTTTCATATTTCTCCATAGTTTCTTAATACTTTTAAAATTTATAGGTATTTATTAATAAAGTGGAACGAACGATTTATTGCACAACATAAAATGTAAACAAAAGCATCCACCCTAATAAACCGAGACCATAGCAAATATCCAACTACCACATATAATACAATGGCTACTTCCGTTAAACTTTTCATCAACATTTTTGCACGAACACATACTCACAAACGTATGTGTGACTGTAGTTCTATTTGAGTTTTATATTGTTACTTTTTTTTTTGACATGTTCCTTTTTATAACGAACATATTCGTATGCATGGGCACACGTAATAAAAAAGTTGACTTGTTACTAAACATTTTTGAGCAAAAACTAAATGGAACTGCACAAAAATTCTTGAAACATTTATAAAATTATGCAAATGTGTGAATGTTGCAACACCCAGTTACAATACAACTATAACACATCTTTCGGCCACACATACAATTGTACATACTAACAGCTACCCGGTAGTTCACTGAACTCATTATTTGGGGAAAAGTAAAAAAGCAACTGATAATCATTAAATCGACTTTGATGTGAATACACAAGACTATTTGCAGTTGTTGGAAATAAATTATTATTAATATAGTATTTCTTTAAAAAAAAAAATTTAAGACTCGAAACAGAATTATTGGCATAAAGGGAAAAGTTCCAACGAAAAAAGAAAACCGGATCACTTAAGTGCTGGCTCGATTTAGCAAATCTACGAACTCGTGTTGTGATATCCTTCGAAGTTAATCTTTATCAAATTTCAAGGGACCTCTTATTTAAATTTGGAAAATAGTCGCTATTTGCGGTGTCCGCTTTAAAGTGATTAAGAGCAGTCATTCCGTGTAAAGTATATATATTCTGGATCCTTATAAATAGGGAGGACGAATAAGCGATGTCTGTCTGTCTGAAGACTTTCCCTAGTCCCTTCAAAAATAGCTACGGATGCTGGGACTGGTGTATTGGAAATGAGAATAAATAGAGTCCAGGGCTGGGAAACATACACTCATTTGTAGTCACAAAATTAACTAGCAACAACTAATTACTTTTTGTATTTTTATTAACTAAACCGAGTTGATACTTCTGGAAGATTTAGAACTTTTGTATCAAAAATTAAAATAATAAAAAATTTAATTCCACGGTCGGGCAATTGAATTTTCTATTTAATTTTTTTTATTTATTTTTTTTTAGTACATAAAAGTAAGCAACTGAAACAAATTTTTCTGTTTATAAAATAAACATATTTGATATTTTTTAAAAAAGTTCCTAGGTAGTAGAAATAAGAAAAGCCAAAAGACAGATTCAGGGCTGTAAAACATAACTTTTTTTTTAACATTAAAGTAAGTAAATAACACAAATTGCTTATTTTTATTATACAATCACCCCTATCATGAATAATATTTCCCTCGAAATTTTTCCCCTTTTCCTAAAAATGCAATCATGAAAAAAGTCTCCATGAATGATTTTAGGCTAAAATTAAATTCCCCTGATCGTGAATGATTTTTTTTCCCGCGAGTTTTTTCACTTTTCACCTTAAATTTATTCACTTAGATTTTGGTGGGGAATAGAGTAGAAAATTTAAATATTTTCTTTTATAGTTCGAATATTAGAGTTTGCAAATTTAATTTTAGTGGTAAGACCCGTTAATAAGACACAAACTTATATCTTTTGCAACATATCAATTGCCTGCGCCGCTTTGTAAAACTTGTTGCTCCAATTCTAAGAATTAAGAATATTTTCAATTTCTTTTGTATGGTTTTCAAAATGTATCCAAATTATTTGACTACTAAATATTTGGCCAATAATTTTTTTAAATATTTCTAAATTATTGCATAAACTTAAATTTTTCAAGACAAATTCTTTGATTTTTCATGTTGTTTTCGGCTTCTTCTCTTTTTTTTTGCATTCCCTGAGAACTGATAGCGGTAATAATTTCTCACGGGAGATTCACGATACCATATTTCCCTTCGAGTGCAATAGAAAGTTCATTTGAACAAAAATTCCCCTTGTTATTCACGATAGGGGTGCATATATTTTCCATTTTAGGAAGAATTAATTTAGTATTTGAAATTAGAAAGATGATTCCAGAGTTGAAATGAATGTGTGTATATATTCTAGCTGTATGTCTAAGTGATGCTAGGAACACAACTGGGACGAACGACGAATTTCGCTTAGTACGACGAATTCGTTGGTAAAAAATCGCTCTATAAATTCGTCGTATGAAACACAATAACGACGAATAAATTAAAATAATAAGCAAACAAAATTTTAATATTTGTTTTTTAAATCATTGTAACCTCTGATGCCAGTCAGATTGTTTACACACTCAATAATTATCCCGGTGTTGTCCACCGGGATAATTATTGAAATTCCTTTTTGTAATTATTTTCTGAAAAATTTTTTGTCTGTAAATAAATTATTATTTTCATTTAACAGCTGATGGGGTGACCATATGAAAAAGTGGGAAATAGAAGGAAAAACTATATTATAAAAAGTGTTCAAAATTAATAAAAAGTCGTCCGAATGATACATTTTTGGGAATTTGTGAATGAATTTTTAGTATGTACTGAAATTTTAGTGCTACATGCAACAATACAGTAGTGAACTATGTTTTTCTACAAAAAACCAGTTTGAGTATATGAAACCTGGTCACTTTATATTGATTTGTTCGTCGTTCGTTGACGAAACAATTAGAAATAAATGTATTTCAACTTTCGCTGAGTATGACGAACTTCGACCAACGCCACGATTGTGTGCATTTTCATATACACCAATGTGTTTTATTTTTGGTGACGAATATTCGCGACCAAAAATTCGTCGTTCGTCGCAGTTGTGTTCCTAGCATGAAGGGTACATAAGATTCGACACAGCTGAATACAGCAGTTTTATTTGTTTTTTTAATTGATTTAAACAATCCCTTCCTACTAGATTGAAATCGAATTTACAAACACAAGTAGGAGTTATTGTAAACAAAACTTTGACAGAACTGTAGACACACCAATGGTTGAGCAAAAAAGAGTCATCGGCTGTAGAAATGCCAGCTGTTTATGACATCATGGGAACAACAATACCACCGGTTGTTCAAGAAAATTGGTAAATATAAAAATTACTTTTTAAAAGTTTCTCGTAAAAAACTTCCTTAATACATGAGGGTATCGTTTCGAAAACCCTGGACAAAAACACGCTAATGGGAGTGCAAGACTGGCTACTTCTGTCAGACAATTATCACCAAAAATAAAAAACTAATCCACTTATTAAAATTATAATTTTTTAAACTTTATTTTAACACTTAATATAGGGTCCGCCATCTAACGTTTTTTTTTTTTAACTAATGCTTATTTCGTGAATGGTAACACTTAGCTCATGTCTGATTGGACAGATAATTAGTTTTATCCTTCCGCTGAACGAATATCACCGGCCATCCAATGCGTTTTCGCTTCGCTAAGTGGGCCTGCGATCGACTTACAGAAGATGCCGATTTTGCCAAAAAAATCATCTTTTCAGATGAAGCTCATTTTGATCGTGGCGGGTACGTAAACAAGCAAAATTGTCGTATTTAGGGCACAGAAAACCCGCACGCATATATTGAAAAGCCGACGCAGCCAAAACGAGTCACTGTTTGGTGCGGATTTTGGTCCAGAGGCATAATTGGGCCATTTTGCTTCGAAAATGAGCAAGGAGTGGCCGTTACAGTCAATGGCGATCGTTATCGGGCCATGCAGCCATTTGAATGAAATTATTTTCCGTTATTAACCGGAAGGATTGTATTTACAAATAAAAAAAAAATTTGAGAAAATATTCAGTTGTTTTTTTTGTAGCATTTAAAAAAAAGTTATTTGGCGGACCCTATATATATTTATATTAATAATAATAATGCTTTTTTTCATAAGTTTATCTTAATATTATTGTAGAGCACAAGATATTTGTTTTTTTAGGAAATCAGTCATTTTTGTTTTAATTTTTTGCAAACAGTTTACGACGCTGCCAAACTTTGTTTTTGTATTATTCTTCTTCTTTTTCCGCTGTTTACCTTTTTTAGGTTTTCTACGGTTTTTCGTTTTATTTTTTGGTAAAGTTTGAATATGTTGCACCAGTTCGCTTTTATAGGTCTCTAGCGATTTTAATTGATTTTCAATGGGCACCTCTGCTATTTCATCATCGATCGGTTTGGCGGCATCTGTATTATCACGAGATTTTCTTTTAATTTTTTTCGTCCGTAATTTATTATTTTTTATTAAATGTTTAGTTAATATCAATTTTGTTTTTGCACGATCACGATTTTGATTTTTTTTGGATGCCATATGTTGCTGGTATTCGAATAAATGAAAATGCAAAGTTTTTTTAACATTTTTATTTATAATTCGTTTACGTGTACTGCTGCTGGCCATTGTCGTCATACTGATGCATATGAAAATTAAAAATTTGTTCTACTATGCAGTGATTTATATTTATATAAAAATTCTTCGAAGTACATCGTAAATGTAAACATTCATAAATACTCACATATGTTTACTAATCGATTCCGATGAAAGGTGCACTTTTAAAATTCCTTGTACAAATAAAAACCATACTTAACAACTTAATTTGCAATGTTTTTCCTAAAACCAATCCTGAGTAAAAGTCAGGTATTAGCACTTCCTTTTTTCTCGATAAAAATATTTGCACACGTAATTTGTAAAATCCCGCACTCAACAGATGTGTAGATATTAAGACATTAAACATATTTACAGCAGCAGGCTAGCGACTACACGACTACGGAAATAGAAGACATGTGTTTATATGGAAATGATTATTTCCACAGTCGCAAAGCAGCTCTGAGTCAGTCAACATCAAGCTTCGTTGGCAATTATTTTTTAAGTGCAATCAGACCACTGATCGTTTACTCTCTTTCGAAAGTTTTGCGTCTCACTCACACTAGTGAATTTCAACACCTCAGATAACTATATGTTGTACAGTTCTTCTGAGGAATATTCCGTGGTTAACTACGTTGCTACTTCCTATGTGAAGGCAGAGGTCGTCTACAGTCAGTCACAGTAACGGAAGAAAATACGGGTTAATAACATCGCCGACATATGGTCTAGTCACTCCGTCGGCATCTGTGCACCAATACTTTGTAAATTAACTTTGTAAAGTCTTCTACGAATGATAACAATGATAATAATATTTAGACGGAAACCCTGGCGTTTGGTTTCGTCATTTGTTGGCCGATTTTGCAGAGTTTTTGAACAAAGAATTTGTTTTTCAATTGTGGCAACAACAACAACATGATCGTTTTCAAATTTAACTTTTTGACGTGTTCGTAGTAGATGTATTAGCAAGTGTTACAATGAATTCAATTTCGCTCCAAAATCGCATTAAAATAATTAAAATATACTATGAAAATGGTGGTTCTATTAAAGATACATTTCCTGAAATTCGTGATATTTTCTGAAAACACAAACGTCCTTCTGCGACCTTCTGCTAAATTACAAAATTACCGCATTTGGGCTCCTGGAAATCCTAAAGTGGTTATTGAGAAGCCTTTTGTATGCTCAAAGTGTTACTGTATGGTGCGCTATGTGGTACGAAGGCGTGATTTAGGCTGGAAATGCTAACGCAAGGCGTTAACAACTTAATTTTGGCCTTTTATTGATGACGTGGTGGGCACTTGCCAGATATCATTATACCCTCCGAAAACGAATTGGGAGGTATATTCACTTTGTCATTCCGTTTGTAACGCATCGAAATATCCATCTCAGACCCCATAAAGTATATATATTCTTTATCAGTGATGAAATCTAAGACGATCTGAGCATGTCCATCCGTCCGTCTGTGGAAATCACGATTCAGTCCAAATGAAAAAATCTAGACTCTTGAAATTTGGAACAAATATATTTTGAAGCTTAAAGCAGGTTAAGTTCGGAGATGGGCTAAATCGGGCAAAGCTAAACCAACCCAGAACAAACAACATACGTTTTTTGGTTATTTTGTTAAGCAAATGATATATTTTTATGTCAAATACGGTCCAACGCCTTAAACTTGGAGCCATAAAATAAAAGTTATTTTTGGACCCTGCCCACTTTAGTGGGCCTTACTATATACAAAAATAGCATAAAATGTTAACAAATTGTTTTACCTGCATTCCTTAAAAATAAAATTTTTAAGCTTTAATGACGAAACTGAGACGATACTTGGTACTACCCTGCCCTACCCCCTCCACCCCTTCATGCCCTAAATTACCCTACCAAAAAAAAAATATATATTTATTTTAAATTTTGTATATCATCATCCCAAGCATTTATTTTTAGAAGTTTATGACTGCCTGTTTCTGCCCTAACCCCTCCTCCCCCTTTGCCCCCTAAATGACCCTATCAAAAAAAAAATTAATTTTGTATATAATCATCGCAAGCATTTATTTTTAGAGTTTTATGACAAAGGTGAAATGTTTCCCCCCCCCCCCCAGCCCTTGCCAAAGCGACCCCGCCAAAATACATTTTTTATACTCTCCAAAGAGAATTGGACCCTATAAAGTAAATATGTATGTATGTTCTTGATTAGTGATGAAGTTTAAGAAGGTCTAGCAATGCCCATGCATTCGTCTGTGGAAAACATGATATTGTCTATTTTTTAACCCTGCCCCCTTTAGTGGGCGTTGACGTACGATATTATATAAAGAAGCTCTGTCCTACCAAGTTAAACATTTTAAATTCACTTACTAAATAATTGGAGGGTATTTAAGATTCGACCCGGTCGAATATAACGGTTTTACTTGTTTTTCATTCATAATTGCCGTACATTTCTCTTCGCAATACAATAAAAATTTTAATTATCTTCATCTAAATTTTTTGTTTTGTTCTGTTTTGTTTTGTTTTAGACAACAATGCACTTGTTTAAAAACCCTTCACAAATAGTTATAATATTAATTTTTTTATATATTCATGACGTGTATACATTTATATTTTATGAGGTTTGAATTTATACATTCATAGGAAATTAATTTTCATAGGCTCTTACGTACACCGAAGTTGAGTAGATGACTTAAAGGTGACAATATCTTAGGCACCGTTTCCGTTTCTTTAAACTAATTGCTTTTTATGTTTACTACCTGCAGAATATATTTACAACTTAATATTAGAACAAAGATTTTTCCACAATTATATTATTGGAGTGCCCTGAGCAGGTAGTCTGTAGTACAGGTAATTAGCACTGAGAAACAAAATTTGAGTTTAGCAAGTATTTAAAGACAAATTTTGAAAAATTAAATTTTAAATAGTGATAATAATTGAACCGCTGAAGTAGCAGCAAGCAGCGAACATAGAGAAAACAAGAAAACAAAAATTAAAAAATAACAAATTAAAAATATTAATTATAGTGAGAGGTAAACTGCACATGGATTTATCATTTAATGCATATAAAAAAATATTTTAATAAATATCTTTCGTTTTCAAGATACACGAACAACACGTTATAAACAACATTAAGTTTTGGCCAACGCAGTGTGATTAAAAAAAACAGCTAAGCGGTTCTGTTAACTTTTTGTGGATAAAAAAAACAAGGAAAACCTCTTTCTTTTTCTTCGCATTTGGTAGCCGGACACAATCCTGTAAAATTTATATATAAAATCTAAAATATTGCAACGTGATCTGCCGTGGGCAGTACAATTTAGTTTCTAACAGAATGGATACCGCAGAGGTTGAACTAACTTCAGACAGTGCAATGTCGTCGATAGAAGCTCTTTTTACTATGACTTCACCGGCCGTAAAGAAATTGCTGGGCTGGAAGCAGGGTAATATAGACGAGAAGTGGATAGAAAAAGCTATTGACAGTTTAGTAAAGAAATTAAAATCGCGACACGGTGCCATAATGCAACTGAAAAGGACATTATCAAGTCCTTGGCAGTTATCCAAGTGTATGCCTCTGCCCAGATCATTCGATGGCAGATTACAGGCTTCACATCGCAAAGGCCAACCGCATGTAATATATTGTCGTATCTGGCGTTGGCCTGATTTACAGTCACATCATGAACTGAAATCCTTAGAAATATGTGAATATCCCTTTGCTGCCAGGCACAAGGAAGTATGTGTAAATCCCTATCATTATAAAAGGGTGAGGGTGGTGTCTTACCAAGGGCAGTAGCACCAAGTACTACCGAGGTTGATCAGGCGACTCCACTATAACACACAACGTTCGCAGGCTTTAATAATTTTTTGGAGTCGAATAGCCCGCTTACGTGGTCACGTGACAGTTCTAGTTCATTTAATTCTTAACCAAATTTTTGTTTCATAGTTCTAAACTTTTTATGTGAAAATTTTCTTAAGCTCAAAGAGACCCAGAGCGATATGCCGTTCAATTTGTATCCTATTTAAAATTTTGCCTTAGAAACAATAAATTAATATTTATCAAATCAAATAAAAAGTAAATTGTTGATTGTTTAACAATAGGACAATTTTAAAATTTGCATTTAAAGAAAAATCTGTAATTTAATGAATTTTTATCACAGGATGCACTTTAACAGTAACAGTAAATGTGGTCCGAAAACTATATATTGTACTTCGAATTGGCCGCTCTGAAGGACGATTATGTACACCAGTGTGAGGGTGCTGTTGGCTGAAGTAGTTTACAAGAGACTACGAAGCGGACGATCCTGAGTTCAACCCCGCGCTGAGTCATGATATATTGTGTTGAATTCTTGTGTTCAGCATAAGCGCATGGTTGTTTTAGTTGTTGCCAGCCTGCTTTCAATGATGAAGGCATAGCACTGGTCACTGGACATAATTGACAGCGACTGATACGATCATGTATTAAAAGCAGAGGAACAGCATCTTCCTTCGTCGGCACTGTAGCAAAAAATTAGCCGGCGAAGTAAAAAAGGTTAAAATAGCCTGTCCCTTCAATACTATCCTTGTCCTTTCAATACTATCTTCTCCTTTCTATTTCAGGCGCAATGCACCGCATGTGTAGGGGTCATCCCCTGAGTGCTGGTCCGAGATGAAACAAATGGCAAAAGTGCACGATGAGTTTTTAATGAATAGAACAATTATTTTGATTAAAAATTTCAACAATTTGCACGCGTCGCCCTGGTGTTGTGCCATTTAAAAAAACAACACGCTTTTAAATTAGTTTCATTTCATTGCAACCCTGAGACAATAAACTGCTGGCGGTGCTACTCCGATAAAATCACCCATGGCTTCAAAGCATTCATATTAAGCTTTTTCGTCAGCATAAGTTCTCGTTGCATTTGTATATGTGAGCGTGCAGCACTTCAATGTTTCGCTGGAATTTTTTACTTATACAGCGACTTTACATTAACAAACAAGTAAAAACGTTATTATATTCGACCGGGTCGAATCTGAAATACCCTCCAAATATTTAGTAAGCAAATTTAAAATGTTCAACTGTATTTTGGCGGGGTCGCTCTGTCAAGGGCTGTGGGGGAGACATTTTACCTTTGTCATAAATCTCTAAAAATTAATGTTTGGAATAATTATATACAAAATTTGAAAAAAAAAATTATAGGGTCATTGAGGGGGCAAAGGGGGAGGAGAGGGTAGGGCAGAGGAGTACCAGGTTACGTCTCAGCTTCCTTATTAAAGCTTAAAAATGTTATTTCTAAGATATGTAGGCTTAAGTAAAACAATTTGTTAAATTTTTACACTATTTTTGCATATAATAACGCCCACTAAAGGGGTTGGGTCTAAAAACTTTTTTTTATTTTATGGCCGCAAGTTTAACGCGTTGGACTGTCTTTAATATTAAAATATATACCATTTGCTTAACAAAAAAACGTAAGAAATTATGTTGTTTTTTAGAGGTTGATTTAGTTCTTCTTAGGGGAACTTTTTTCCCTCTTGCCCGATGTAGCCCATCTACGAACTTAACCTGTGCTATCCTTCAAGATATATTTGTGCCAAATATCAAGAGTTTGGCTCCTTTCGTTTGGACTGAGTCGTGATTTCTACAGACGAACGGACGGACATGCTCAGATCGTCTTAGATTTGATCACTGATCAAGAATATATATGTATACTAAAGTATGGGGTCTCAGATAGAATGACAAAGTGAATATACCCTTCATATTTTTTTTGGAGGGTATAAAAATAACTTCTTTAGTTGTTGTAATGTTGTGGTTGTTGCTTTAGTACTACCAAATTACATTAGGTCGGTTCCAGGTGCATAGCGAAGCACGAACATACTTCGATAACACTTCAATTCAGCTATTCAAAAGTTATGAGGGGCTCACATACTTACACACATACACATACACACACACATACACAAATTCATATACACATACAGTCATAGCTAGGACTTCTCAGGAGTAGTCAGGAGAGCTTCCCAGGAACTCAAAGCCTTGAGATTTGGTGAAAATTAAATATTTTCAAAACTGTATAAAACCAGTAACTTCCCACTTATTTGAAAATTTTAAATTTTCTTAGCCGGAAATGAAAATATGCCACTGTTTCGATCTTGTGCCATATGCTTCGACATTTCCCCCTTTTTAAAAATAATTGAATTATTTTTAAAAATAATATCGTTTCAACTTCTTACATGTACACATTTCTTTGTTGATTGTAGAGCAAAATGTAGGTAAAACTTTTCCCAGCAGAGATCCTTGCCATTGGCGGTAAAGTGCTTCTAACCTGTAATGCGTTCTCATATCCAAATGAAGTGTGTACGTTTCTATGTTATACGTGGCTGCCTGTAACCCACAAGCATTCAAGTAGGATCTCTGAGATCCCGTTTGTTTCTACACACGGTCTAGTTATTATTCAGACTGTTTACTTATTTATAACCGTACACTAACAATTTATTAGCCAGCATTTTCTTTAGCCACAAAGATCTCAACTGCATTTCGTGACATATTTTATTTATATGATGGTCGTATTGTGTCTAATTGTCTCGGGTAGTCACTGTTTTTGTTAATAATTTGAATTTTTTTTTTAATAATGTACGTGTGTGTATACTTATGTATGTAGGCATATGTGTATAAAAGTCCACTACAACATTTTCCAAATTAAAAAAACATTCATCTGCCTTCACTTATTATGGCCTACGACCAAAACTAACAAAATATGTCCAGGGATATTGCGTTACATACACACATTTTGTTATGATGCGTTTTTCCTAGTACTTCATGTGAACAGTTGCCAAGATACGATCCCATACACTTGAAAAAGTGCTCGGAAATTGGTACGATCGCATGGTATATGGCGAGGCTACCCGCAGCAGCCTTAGAAATGAAATAATACTTCGCCTCTAACCTCAACAATTGTACTTGACAATAAAAAATTAAAATAAATTTAGCAAAATTTCATATCGTGTTTCATTTGAAAAGTCGCGGGCTTATTGATCCAGCCCCCCCTTTTGTTGGTCAATAAGTCCGTGGTTCGCTATATGAATATTGAGGAAATTATACACGGAATGGCAAACCGATAAATCCACCTTCACCATTTTTGTTGAAGGCTATTAACAGAAGCAGTCTTTTACACACAAATAATGGGAGCTCATGCCGTTATGGTTCGATTATTGACTAGAATTAGAATTGATGTCAAATAAATGCCAGATAAAGCAAAACTAAACATGAGTTATGCTGCTCGTGCTAGTTGCTAAATATCCTCTTATCATAGACTATGAACAAATATTTATATGTGTTTGACAACCATTATGAGGATAATGATGATGATGGTGATGGTGATGATGATGGCCATGATGCTGAATCTGATGATGAACTTATTGTAGATTACGATACGATGGAAATATTAGGTCAGCATTTGTAGACAGCACATTACATTGATACCTTCGGATGTGCAAGAAATGAGGAAAAAATAAAGCACAAATGAATAGTAATGGACTAGTGGTTGGAGATGTTGTCCATTAATAATTATAGACATACACACATTCGTACATAAATTACTCACACATACACATGTCTATCTATTCACACACGTAGACAGGAAACTGTCCAGCAAACATATTGTGGAAGGTTTAGAGCAGACAGTTTTTATACATACCCGTGCCAGAGATTAGACATCTATGAATCTGGAAAAAATAAATAAATAAAACCAATATATAAAATGTTTAAAGTCTTATTTATAAAAAAATATGTTGTGACTCATAAAATGTTTACAAAATAGATTTTCACTCAAAATTTATTTTAAAACCCCTTTATGAGAGAGAGAGAGAGAGAAAAATATTGTTTTATGAACTATGCAGCAAGTGCACTCGTAGTTGCAAATTTGAGGTTAGGAAGTAAATTGGCTAAAATATGATGAAATGTCAAGAACTGAACTGTCATTCTTTAACATTTATTTAGTAAAATTTTAGCCATGGAACTTTGCACTGTAGAGCAAAAAATTTTAATTTAGGAAAAACTGAACAAAAAATAACGTATTTCTCAACAAAATTATATTTAGTGAGGAGCCTCATTTTCAAGGAGGCATTTGTGAAAACAAACAAAATTGTCGCATATGAGGTCACAAAATCCAAAAAAAAGTCCTCGAAAAACTATTACATACAAAGAAAGTGGATAGTCGATTTGAATCTCCTCAAATTGAAAGTGTCGGGGAAGACATCTGCAGGTAGTTTCTTCCACATACGGACAGTTCGGCCAAAAAACGAATTTTCTCGGTAATGCGTAGTGCGATTCGTTGGAATATTGACCACAAACGCATGCGCTCTTGATGAAAAACGCGTTGAGCGTAAGAAAGAATGGCTTGCAGGTACAAGTTCCCTAATTTCACCAGAGCACATGCCATTATAGTAGCGATAAAACAACGATACGCACCCCACCTTGCGACGATGCTCAAGTGAGTCAATAGAGTTGGCTACCCTACTGTCTCCGATGAATTTAATCGGTCTCTCCTGCACGCGGTCGAATAACTTCAAAATAGACTTTGAAGCACTGGACCAGACATGAGAGTTGTATTCCTTCTTCGGTCGGATGTAAGTGGTGTAAATATTAAGAAGATCAGAGGGGCTGGAGTATCTCTTGCACCGTCTTGGGAAGCCAATGCACTTGAATGCTTCTTTTGCGACATGAAAGACATGATCCGTCCATCTGACATCACACTGCACTTTCATGCCAAGAACATCAAGGGTCCCTGACTTAAGAAGTCAGAGTACTTACCCCATCCATAGAAACAGATGAAGCAGCAAGGTCATACGTACGTCGATGCGTAAGCATACAACACTGGATGTTATGAGCATTAAAATCGGCTAATGTTAACACCAGCGGCCTTTGGTTTCACCAAGACGGTGCCACATGCCACACCGCCGGCTAAGCTATTCACTTAGTGCATGAGAAATTTAACGGTGGCGTAATTTTTCGATTTGGGGATGTCAATTGTCCGCCTCGCTGTTGTGATTTAAAGCCTGTGGACAATTTGCTCTGGAGCCATTTGAAAACCCGGGCATACGTGAACAAAACAAAAACAACTGAAAATTTGAAAGATGAAATTCGGCACTGAATTGACGAGATAAGCGAAGTTTTGTTGCAAAATGTGGCTCAAAGTTTTGTAAAAAGAGCAGACATCTGCCGATGTGCTAGAGGCCAACATTTGCCCGTCATTATTTTTCATTGTTAATTCCCATTCTCCTATTTTACTTTACAGAATTTATAAAAAAAAAAATATTTGCTTTTAAGACAATTTACTTTCTAACCTCAAATTTGCCCTTCCTGTAGTTCTGAAAACAACATTTTCATACAAATTTCTTATGAGGTTTAAATTTGTGTTTTTTTTTTATTAAAAATTTATTTATTTTTAACTAATCGAATAACAATTCGCGTGTTTAGTGACGGAGTGTTTATTGGGCAAAAAAGTATATGTTTTTGTTAGGGTTTTGGGGATAATCCAGCAAAACGTTTAATACCAAAAAATATGGGGAATGTAAAGATAGATAAATCAACCTGGAAGGAATATTTTTTAACACATAAAGAACATTAGCTCGGCACGGAATGCAATAAAAAATTCTGAAAATGGAACATGAAGAAAATAAAAACGGCAACATGAGTATTAAATAAAAATTGTGTTACTATCGGTTTGATACCCATTTCGTATGCTACTTCCTAATAACATTTAAAAAAACTGAAGGCCGAGGCACATAGAATCCGTCATACGTTGTGCGTCACCTTTTTTAACTGACATGAATGTACCGACAGAGAAGGTTGGTACAATGAGTACTCTTTTGACGGATATTAAATCAATTGTTTGTTATCCATTTTATTTATTTAACTTAAATTTATTTATTTTATATAATTTAGAAGGGCTGCCCGCCATAAGCGAGAAAAACACTCGGAGGCCATAAGGGTCCATTGTGATGCCCAGAGGACTACACCCTACACAATTCTTTCAAAACGATGTAGTGGTTCCTGAGAACCACCCAGAACTTCTCACGAAGCCCACCAGGGCAGCCAGCTGTGCATCCCAGAGCCAGTCCACATCCCGCAGGAAACGTGAGCCTAGATGTCTAAGTCTAAGCTCCTGCAGGGCCGGACATTCGCAAAGGAAATGCTGTACTGACTCCTCTTCCTCCTCATCTAAACAGCTCCTGCAGCGACCATCATGGGGAAACCCAAACGCCCCGACATGTGCCCAATTGCACAGTGCCCCGTCAAGACCCCCACCAGGAGTGCCAACGACTTCTTCCCAAAAGTCAGAAGTCCTACCCCTGTCAAGCGAGGGCCATAGAGTTCTGGAGACCCTACATGTGGTAATACTTGACCACCTGCCTGTCACCTCCCTCTCTGCCCACTCCTGAATCTTATTCAGCAGCTCAACTGAAGGAATGTCAATATCCCTGCGTGAGGCTGCCTCATCCAAGGCCGAACCCGCTCTAGCGCATTCGTCCGCCATCTCATTCCCCTGAATGCCTTCATGCCCTGGAACCCAGACTATCCTGACATCATGTCCCTCAAGTCGAGCCAGAGATTGAATGCATGCCAGCACACATCCCGACCTCACTGTCCCCGAGTCCAGGGCCATAATTGCTGCCAGACTTTCCACACAAATGTCAATAATTCTTGTCTTCAATCTGAGCCCATCAATCCTCAATGCCGCTTCGGTAATGGCATAAATCTCCGCCTGGAAAACTGTCGAGTTATCGGGTAGCCTGATCGATACCGAAAGGTCGAGATCCCCGGAATACACCCTCGAACCCTAATATAATTTATATAATTTTGTATATATTATTTAATTTTTACTGAACACACAATACAAAAAAAAATTAGTCAAAACAATTTGAAAAACTTACTGATGTCTGTCAAAGTATTCAACGTACGGCAAAAGTTAAAAGTTGGCCAACTTTCGTACTTTGCGTTGACGCACAAGTACTGGAGTCAAATTACCGCCTCCGATATCGATCGAAATTTCAATACGATTTAAGTGGAATTTTCGATCGATATCGAATGCCGTCATTTGCCCCCTGAATGTGACAACTCACATAAGAAAGCATGTACTTCAACTCAGTTGTCAGTTGAAAAAGGCGACGTATAACGTATGACGGATTCTATGTGTCTCGGCCTCGAGCCAGCTAATAAGTGGTGACAAACAAATATACACAAAAGCACTGCTGATGAAAGTGTAGCGGCCTTCCAAAACAGCT
The DNA here is from genome assembly GCA_951800035.1 of Linnaemya tessellans. Lineage (NCBI taxonomy): Eukaryota > Metazoa > Arthropoda > Insecta > Diptera > Tachinidae > Linnaemya > Linnaemya tessellans. The sequence continues at coordinate 116,163,554 of OX637533.1, forward strand.
GCGTTGCTCTGCTGTGTAATTTGAATAATTAGAAACTGATGTTGACTTTCCTTTTGTGCCTTGGAATATTTATTATGTCTTTCTAAATTTTATACAAATTTTCGAACAATTATCTATAGAATTTAATATAAAAACTATTTGTTTTAAATGTTATTGCAGCAATCGAACGACAGCCTGAGCTATTGTTGAATACGCAGTAACAGTATGAATATAAAGTATGGAATAAAAATATACAAACAAAACATTTCCCTTCCTCTTCTGTTTTTTATATGTCTGTGTATTTTTTTTAATTATTAATTATTTTAAGCGACAATTCGAGCTAATGCGTAAAAGGTCTTTATTACTCCTGATTTACTGGGATATGAATAACTTCTGATAAATTGAAACCCTAGTGATTTTATTTATCCATAGGAGTTTGAAGTCCAGCCAGGCTGTGATTCGAACATCGATGGTAAAAGACAAGCCATTTTGGCCGGAACTTAATAAGAGTTTTGCCGGAAATTACCAGCATTTCATGAGGTGTGAAATGATTTTATTACATCATTACGTGCCTCCTCGCTTCATGCAGCAAACAAGGATTTAGCCAACAAAAAATAGTGTCTGCATACACAAACGTATACACAAAGAAGCCACACATACATTCGTACTTTAGTATATATCCAAAGCATATGTACTGGCCTGCAAATAGTCTTACTCCTGTGCTGGTTCGCCTTCCGTTGTAGTCTGTTAGAATAATTATTGTGCCAGTTCATAAAGACGTATTAATGCGGACACACTAGAATGATTGATCAGTGCACAATCACTGTATTTTATTTCGAAACACGTACACCTATTGGAAGTCCATAAAATTATAAATGCTATATAATTTATATAATCTGTAGATAAAATGCGCATAAATACAAGGTTATCCAGTTTTCGGTTGCAAAAGCAGAGTTAAATAAATTACACATGAAACTGTGATTTCGATTATATTTTTAATTCATTATAAAGCTTTTATTGTGTACAAAACACAATGTCCTGTAAGGCCCCAACTAGATTGCGCTTTGGAAGCCAATAGACGTCGAAGACCGTGTCTTGGTGCATAATTTTGAAAAATTCTGCATTGCGGCAATTGTGTGTTCCCACCTTAACAGACATCTAATTCTGTAAAATTTGTATCGACTATTAAAACCATGAGATTTTGCGCTGCATTTTGCTTTCTGAAAGATCCCCATCCTAAATGGACATTCGAACATCTTCATACAACCTCATAAAATGCTAATCAATATGAGATTTTTTTCTTCAATTTAATTTTCTTTTTACGTAAAATTGCACTTTTACTTGTGATTTGATTTTTCCTTAGTGCAAAACAATCTAATAATCTTGCCCATATTAAATCATTTTATATTCCATTTTGTTTGTCTGTCTGTGAGTCAGTCTATCGTAGCCTGGACTGCTAAAATAACATTTAATTTTTATTGACATTTTGCAATTGCCTTGTTAGTGTTGTCGATAGCCAATGCCCTTATAAAGCCAACTAAGCTTTTTAGCACAACGAGACCACCACCTACTAACTAAACATAAGCAGATGTAGTTCATGTAATAAGCTACAGACAGTGTTGCCATATTTTTGTTGTTGTGGAAAAACGACTTTTTTATATTTGAAAATTTTCTTAATTGAAATGCGATTGCAATATGATATTTTTAATTTAAAATATATGAAAGGATTTTCTGATATTAGGGTGGTACATTACGATGGTAGGAACTGTGATCTGGTGGGTAAATATACAACAAGAGGATATTTGAGGTTGATGACTATTAAAACAAAACATTGCCCTCCTTGGGATAAAAGCATCTTTGTATCACTCCTTGGGATCGGAATAAAAACGTAGAAGATATAATGAAAAATGTGGTTTGGTGGCCCCTACTTTCGCAAAAAAAAAATCGAAACGGCCTTGCAACAATGCTTTATATTTGTTGGTGTACGGCGAACTTTTTTTTTGTCTTAAAAGGCGAGACGCTCTACTGTACAGGCATCTGGATAATATTTATTTGACAAAAAACGACTAAACTATATTAAATTAAGATTGATCAGCTATTTAGACGAAAAAATGTTTTTAAATTCAGAAAGACAAGAGAAATATTCCAAGACACAAAGAAAATTTGATATCAATTTTAATTAACCAACTTACACAGCAGAGCAGGTCAGCTGTTTTCGAAGGCCGCCACACTTCCATCATCCTTAATCATAGTGTATTTTTTTTTTTTTTTGGCATCGCTTATTGGGTGACTGAGTTAAATGTTATAACAATTTTTATTTATAATAATTTTATTAGAAAATCGCATACGAGAAGTATATCAAACCTATAGTAAAAAAGTTTTAGTTTCTTTTAAGGAAATAAAATAATTAATTATTCATTATGAACTTTTTTTAGTTTTTGTTTTATTCAAAACCAAATGTGAAATTTTCACATCGAGAAAATTATTACTCCGTGATATAGAGGTTATTTCAATACTGACTTTAACAAACTTTAACAGTTAATAGCGGGTAGCTATAAAAATTAATTGTCGTTTATTTATTCTGTATTTCCAAACCACCACGGACAGATGTCAACAGCACATGAAAACAATCAAATTGTTGTATAAAAATTGGTGTTTTGTTGGGCCAACATATTGCGCGATTTTTCATCGAAACATAATTTTTCTCGATGATCGAGTATGTGAACAAACAGAATTATTGAATTTGGGACGATATCCACCCACATGAGATCTAAAGTATCTTTTTGGTGCGGATTTTTTGGCTGCGAAAGATATCAGACCATTTTTCTGTGAGAACAGCGTAGGCCAGGTCATCACTTGTCAACGGCGATTGCTATGGGACAACTACTTATCACATTAGATATTCTGCACGAGCGGTTTGTGGCCATGGCCATCTCACATGGTGGTGCTGTGAACTGACCGCCGAGTGTGTGTGATTTTACCCCCATGAACTTTTTCTTGTGGGGTTTTCTTAAGCCACAGTTGTAAGTGTATAAGTCATAAACAACAGAAATCCTTAAAGTCAACATTCTGATTTACACACTAGAGTCATGGAAAATTGGATATTTCGAATGCGTTCCACCAAGACAAGCCGTTACTTGTATTTGAACGGTGTGACAATCCACATATAGGGGCTTCAATAGGTTTTTCAAATGCATAACAATCACTTCTTTATTTTAATTTAAAGCTAAGAAGCGCTTAATAAAACATCCTTTAGAATTTTATTAATCCCGATATATTTTAAAATTAGCACTACAAATCCCAAGTTCTCTTTTATTCCAAGAGATATTAGAAATTGGCTCACTTTGAAAGGTTAAAATATATAAATATTTGATTTATTTATTTATTTATTTGTTATTATTATTATTATTACTATTATTATTATTATTATTAATATTTTTTTTTAACGAAAGGAATATTTTTAATAGCAAAATATAACTTTTAATGCTGCTATTGAAGTTTTCTTTTGAAAATATATCTGGCAACAGTGGCAAGGATACAACAATAAATACACACACACACCCACACACACACCCACACACACACCCACACACAGATAAGCGCTTATACATAGCAGACTATTGTTGAAGTTAAGGACAAACAACTTTTATGGATTATTAATAGTTTGTGTTGGTGCAGATGCTGATGCTGGTGCTGGTGCTGATGGTTTATGCGCCTTTAACCTTTTCCCATTACATTAGCACATGCATAATACATACTCTTACATACTCAATTTTACATTTACTGTGACTCATTTTGACAAAAAAAGAAAAACTAATGAAAAAAAAACAAACTCAAGCACACATTTGCTCGTATATTGAGGAAACCACATGGTCCATTGTGCAAACTATTGACTTTTATTGATTTCATTGAAAGGATTTGTTTAACGTATAGACAATTTATTATCATCAAATAAAATCGGTACGGGGAGGGTGAGGCGACTTAGAAAGGAATTTATTTTAGAAAAGAGTATATCTGTAAAGTGTGATAAAAGTGAGTCTTTCGTTGTGTGTCATTCATCCTCTGCAATCCTAGTCGTAACTCAAACTTGCAAACACATGTGTAAGTATATCTATCGCAACATGTCTTGGCATTACGGAAGTAATATTTTAGTGCGCAGTCATTAAACCAAATTCAAGCCATAAATAACACCATCACATCGTTATGGCCGGCTATGAATCCATGGGTATTTTTCTTCTTTTTCTTCTTCTGGTACAGACCAAATAGAGCTTTGATTATAACTTACCGGCCATATATCCTTTATTTCTTTTTTTTTTTTTTGGTTTCTTTCAAGTCTCAAGTCAATGGGCAACTTACTGCAGTGTAAGTTTTTGCCATAAAGAAAACAATCGAAAAGTTGTTTTGGCTATATTTTAAATTAAAGGGAAAGTGGTCAGCTGTGGCAAAATGACAGAGTATTCGATTATACATATTACGACTTACTTTAGGCTATTAATATTTGCCAGGGATACTTAATGATTTTTTATGCACCCCTAAAAACAATTAGACGGTATATTCACTTTGTCATTATTCTATTATATAAATAGAATTTGAACAAATTCATTTATTAAATAAAAATAAAAAATAATTTGAAGTTTCGCAGATTTGAACTTAGAGCTTGTTGAAAAAATTAACATCCTGTAATATAATTTACACAAGAAAGTTCAAGTAATAAAATAGAAACTCATACATAAACAATTTGTTTCTCCTCACAATTACCCAAAAAATTTACTTTTTAAGATTTTACTGTGGGACTCCCATTTTAAAATTGAGCACAGAAATTTATCTGAATAAGAATTTATAGCATCTCATGAAACAAAAGCTCTTGGATTGAAGCTTTTTTCTAAAATAAAAATCCTTTTTCCCCCAAAGTGATGGGAACTTCAGCAAAAATTAAAAAAAAAACTCATTACAGTTGGATGCTGCAATTTGAGTTGTTTATTTTATTTTTAATTGCTTAATTTATATTTCGTAAAACTTATTGCTACATATAACTTTTTGTTATTTATTTTGTGTCCATGTATGTGCTCGCGAGCACAGTGCAGCTTGTGGTCAATTATTGTTTACTATTGCGTTGGTATCCAAAATGACCACGTACGAGTCGGCAACATTGCAGCTCATAATTTTTAGTTTTCACAGCGGTCAACAATTTTTATGAGATTTCAATTAGCCGCAATATACATCTGCAACAGCATATGTAAATATTTTTTTTTTTTTTTGCTATGTTTGTGGAGATTTTTCATAGCCGTCCAAATTGAAAACTAAAGAATTGTGTACATTAGGGTGGAGCATATTTACATGTGGTACAATCTGCTGCAACTGTAAACAACAAATTTTTTCCTTTAAGTTATTAAAAAAAACAAATAAAAACAAATTTAATGGATGGAATTTAACAAAATAAAATATTTTGAAATAGTTTACCATGCACTAATATGCCTATTGTAACAAAAAGGCTATTTTTTATTTCCATGCTGACATGATATTCTTTTAAGCAATTTTTATACCCTCCAAAAAAGAATTGGATGGTATATTCACTTTGTTATACCGTTTGTAACGCAGCGAAATATCCATCTGTATATATATATATATATATATATATATATATATATATATATATATATATTCTTGATCAGTAATGAAATCTAAGACAATCTGAGCATGTCCGTCCGTCCGTCTGTGGAAATCACGATTCAGTCCAAACGATAAGAGCCAGACTCTTGAAATGTGGTATAAATATATCTTAAAGGATAGCACAGGTCAAGTTTGGAAATGGGCTATATCGGGCGAAAGGGAAAAAAGTTTCCCTAAGAAAAACTAAACCAATCTCTAAAAAATAACATAATATTTATTTTTTTTTTTATATTGTTGTACAGGAAATGAAAATAAATAAATAAATAAAATAAATAATTTTATTAAGCTAATGATATATTTTTATGTCAAAAAAGGTCTAACCCGTTAAACTTGGAGCCATAAATTCAAAAAAATTAGTTTTTTTGACCCCGCCCTCTTTAGTGGGCGTTATTATATGCAAAAACAGTGTAAAAATTTAACAAATTGTTTTACTTAAGACTAAATTCCTTAAAAATAACATTTTTAAGCTTTAATGACGCAGCTGAGACGTAACCTGGTACTCCTCTGCCCTAGCTCCTCCTCCCCCTTTGCCCCCTAAATGACCCTATCAAAGGAAACCAAATTTAATAAGTTTTACTTTTAATTATTCCGAACATTTATTTTTGAAGTTTTATGGCAGAGGTGAAACGTCTCCCCCAAAGGCCTTGCCGGAATGTCTCAGTCAAAAGATAGATTTAAAATTGGGTAAAGAGATGTCTTAAAGCAGCTCTGTCCCACCCAGTTAAGCATTTTAAATTTACTTGCAAAATATTTGGAGGGTATTTAAGATTCGATCCAGTCTTGTTTTTAAACACACTGCAGTTGAACTGTTTTTAGAGCAACTGAAAATCCAGTTTCAAAGCCATGATTGCACAATTGAATTAAAAAATACCTTAGATTTTTATAGATACGAGTATTTTATAATTTTCCAAATTATAGCGCATGTAAAAAGTTTTTGAAACACTGTGCGTTAGTCTGCAATTGATTTAAAAATTTATGTGCAGTAAGAAATGTTTTAAAATAGTAAAACAACGCAAGTGTTAAAGTGTGAGTTTGTGTAATTTTATTTATAAATATTTAAAACTCGCTCGATATGGAATATGGCTCGTAATTCAGATTATTATGTGCATAATTATCATTCTTTCTGTTTTTTTTTTTGCTTGCCTAATTAATTAATTGCACAACTATTGTAATTTGCAACAATTGTTGCACGGCTTGAATACAATTAAATGTCATTTGCAGCAGCGATTAAAATCATTTAACAACATGTTTAAAATAGTGTCTGCCGTAATCTATTTATTTGTGCATAATTCGTTGTTATAAAACAAAAGTTATGAGGCCGTGTTGTCAGGAAATGTTTTGTTGCTGTAGCTGATGTTGGCGATATCCCAGTTGTAAAGATTTACTATTTTCAGAGTTGAAATATATTTTTTATGTTATAAAAGAGTTTGCGTTTTAGCAGCCAGCCGTCCTATTTATGACTGGCAAATTCAAATAGGCTTTCTATTATAACAGCCATCCTCTGAAATGATGAAAGGTTTGTCATTCCGTATGTAATTTCCTCAGTATTAATATGTGACCCCTTAACGTATATGTATTGGGTGGCCTAGCTATCGGTTATTTCGAATCTGGCATTACTTATGTCATTCTATTGTGTCACAAAATTCAGTCTTCTATCTCCGTTAATCGAAATGAATCGATTAATGCTTGAGCAACGTTGGCAGTTATTCGAAATTTATTTCCAAAATAAGGACAACCTGTCGCAAATCGATTTATCGTTTTTGCCAAAACAAAAAAAAATTATTATTATAGTCTAATATTTTTAAGCTTAAGGTCTCTTTATTTTTATTTAAAATATATTAATTTTCAATATTTCGTCACTACTTTGCGTGACTTCTTCTGGAAATTAATTAGAGTATAATAATAATTAAAAAGAGGTAAAAAAATCAGAAGAATTAAAAAAAAATCATTTTTTCGAATGAAGCTGATTGTCATCTTAGTGGGTACGTGAATAAGCAAAATTGCCGTATTTGGAGTTCAGAAAACCTACACGTGATCTTACAGAAGCCAATGTACCGCATCAGGAGTGACTGCTTGGTGCGGCTTGTGGAGCCGAGGCATCATTGGCTCAATGGCATTTGAAAATTGGGACGGCGCAAAGCGTTACCGTTAATGGAGACACCTATCGCACCATGATAACCTTTTTTTTTGTGCCCGCTCTTCATGGTATTGATGTGTAAGCGATGTTTAATTTCAACAGGATGGTGCAACTTGCCACACACACCTCATGCCACAATCGATTTAGTAATTTAAAAAAATTTATATACATTTTTATATCAAATTATATAATTGGGGTATTCACTCCGTGTGCTATTTACTCATATTGTCATAAAGTCATAATATTTTAGACCAGTTTAAAAAAGTTGTAGTTGTGCTGCATACAAAAAAGTCATAAAATAATAGCACTCTTTCAGGTGTGTTTTTGTTTTGTCATAAAATAGCTCTAGAGATCTGAGTCGAACAGCTGACAGTGTTTAGGCGAGACGGCGATGGTATATGTTTGCCGCCGTTACTTATAAATGATTCACGACTAAAAAACGGCTAAAAAATTATTCATACCTATATGTCTGTACATTAAATCATTAACATAACAATTTTAAAGAGAGTTAGATCGCAAAAACTAAATATATAGAAGTGAAAAATGTTTCTCGTTTAACTTGCGTGGCTGGCAGCCACTGAACCTTTTTCCGTATGCCGCCGCAAAAAAATTTATTCAGCTCATATCAAGGCAGCAGCTGTTTTAGTTTACACATATAAATTTATTTAGACATTCTTGTGCACCAGAAGACAAATTTAATGATTTTAAATAGAAATGAAGTTTTTAGACGATTCATCTTCAATTGTATTAATTTTCTTCTGCTTTGATAACAGCTAATTACAAATGTATTGCTATATTATCAGCTGATCGATGTTTGAAATGGCATAAAAACTTATAACGAGTTGTTCACACTAGTCATATTTTTCGTGCTATTATTTTATGACTTTATGACTACAGTGTGAATCCCCCAAATATTTACTTAAATATTTAACCGCTCGAATTTAACTGCATTCGTTTTTGAACAACATAAGCTGCACAATTTTTTTTTCTGAACACGATGGCGTACCGGTAATAAAATTTAAAATTCACTAATTCTTGAAGGAATTAAAATTCTGGCTTTTAAATATGAATTCTGTGCAAATAAATATTTTTCAAACTATTACGAGCTTTAATGCTATAGTAGAATTTAATATTTGTAGAGATGTTGCATGCAAAATAGTCTAAAAGCAAAAAAGAGTTCTAATATAATCTAGTATTTATTATAATGGGTGTTTTTTTTTCTTTTGAAGCTACAAGAAAACTCAAATGATAATTTGAGATAGAAATAATTTGCGATTGAAATTTGTTTTATTAAAATTTGCTGCTGTTGGCTGATGTAGTAAATGCGGGACTACGAAGCGGAGAGTCCAGACTGCGACTCCGCTGTCAGTCATGAATTTTGTGTCGAATTTTTCTGATTGTGTTTCACTAATGAAGGCATAGGACTGGTCACTGAACATAATTGGCAGCGACTGACACTATCATATCATCACTGAAGAGCAGAGGAACAGCACCCTACTTCGTAGTAAAAAATTACACTGCGCAATAGAAGGTTAAAATTTCTACAAAAAAAAACTATATTTTCTCATCTTTTTTCATCAGTCCTCGCAATACTATCCCTTACTTTATAGCTCTGGCGCAATACACTGAATTGCTGGTTAAAAAAAAATAATAATAATTTAATTTTCCAATAATATGATTTCTGGCGTATGTATGTTGAGTTGGTGAGGGCAACACCATTCGATCAGTCGATTTTTTCCAATAAATATGGCCACATAGCGTCTCAATCCTGCAAGAGTTGCTGATTTGTCTCCATAAAGTAATAAAAGTAGGCCAGTATTTCTAAGTGTGGGTGCTGTTGGCTGAAGTAGTAGAACACGAGACTATGAAGCGGAGGGTCGTGAGTTCGAGCCCGCGCTGAGTCATGAAATATTGTGTTGAATTCTTCTGATCAGCATTAGTGCGTGGTTGTGTTAGTTGTTGCCAGCCTGTTTCAATGATGAAGGCATAGTCACTGGTCACTGAACATAATTGGCGGCGACTGACACCATCATGTACTAAAAAGCAGAGTAACAGCACCCACCTTCGTCGGCCCTGTAGCAAAAATTAGCCGGCGAAGTAAAAGGTTGAAAAAGCTACAAAAAAAAAAACTGTCTATCTTCTCATCTGTCCTCTTAATACTATCCCCTCGTTTTCAGTTCCGGCGCAATGCATTGCATATGTAGGGGTCATCCCCTGAGTGCTGGTCCTACTCCTAAAAAAAAAAAAAAAAAAAAAAAAAAGTCGGACGAATGAGGGATACAGTAAATAGGACCACATAAGGAGCTAAAATTTTCGGCAAATTGCTTTTGCAATAAATCGATTGTTAAGCTCGCTATGCGGCAAGTTGCGTTGTCTTGTACCCAAATATTTTGCCGATTAGTTTCTTGAAACGAAAATTCAATCAGCGCTGCACTAAAACGCTTATTGTTCATCGTAACCGGAGCTCCCTATTCATTTCGAGAGATTGCGCCAGCGTATCAAACTGCAGCAAACAGTAAATACTAATGAATTCAATGGTGAATCGTGGACGACTTGAGGATTGCGGCAAGTTTGCTTATTGGCGCTGCTAAAGAGTGTTTCCTTTTGAGTGTCAGAACACCAGAGCAACGCATGCAAGGTTTTTGGAAACTTTTAATCAAAACAATTGTGTAATTTGTCAAACCCATCGTGCACTTATTCTTTTTTATGGCGTACAAAATCATCCTTCAGAGCGGTGAATTCGAAGAACAATAGATCATTTTCGGATCACATTTACTGTCACTGTTAAACTGCATCCCGTGAGACGCCGAACAGTTGCGCACTGAAGAAGCTGTAGCCGCTGTATAGAAAAGCACTAAAGATGATCCTAATCAAGCAATTCGTCGCCGTTTTCAGCAACTGCAGTTGTGTCCTTCCACTTTATGGAAGATTTTTTTAGTTGTTGAAAATTGGTGTTCCACATTGCGCCTTCTATGCGCCAGTCGTGGCGGCCACATGGCAGAAGTCACATTTAAACATTAATTTCATAAAATTTTCTTTCCAATAGAGCCCGTTTCATTGTGATTAAAAATATATTTCTTTGTTTTATTATAATTTAAACATAAGCAAAAACTGATGTCTTGCCCAACGGAATATAAATGACACAGTTTCACGTTTCCAGCTTTTGTTATCGGCCTCCACAGTTTTCTTACAGCTTAAAAAAATACCCTGTACATGTTAGATTTCAGAAAATATTATTACATTCCTAAAATAAAACGTTAAGAAGAAAATATGTTTACAATAGCGGCTAAAAAGTTAGTGCTTTTGTTTTCTATTGTCTGGGGCCATAATATTTTTTTTGCTGTCTCATTTAGCTGCTCTTAAAAATATTTTTTGTGCTCTTGTATATCGAATACGTGAATGAAAATGTCCACTTATACTGTAAGAGGAATTCGTGGCATTCACAGCTCACGTTGGATGATAAGTCTTCCATTGGCTGTGGATGGTGTACCGATTGGTAGAAGAAACGTTGTTTGGACTATTTATTTCATTTCGGGTTGCCCGATGCAGAACCAACACTGTAAGAGTCTTTGCTAAGTCAATTGGGAGGGAGGTGGGGCTGGGTTTCCAATTTGCTAGCTATTTTCCAGTTGTTCGTGTGCCTGACATTAGGATGCTGATTTATTCTTGGGATACTTTTAAAGTGAAAGTGAAATATTTTTACATGGTGGCCCATGTAAGAGCTTTCGTCACCTGAGTGTTCCTTGTAACTCAGAAAGGTGTGTCTTCGAAGATCCTCTGATGGTGTTTAACGTTAATTTTCTGTGTGTGAACAAATTACTGCACTCCATAAAGATGGAAATCGCAATGCCATTTAAATAAAAATGTGCCTCCTGTACAATATAAAACTGAAAAATTTTTATGTTGTGTTCTTTTCTAAAAAAGTGCAATATTTTTTGCACTTTTCAAAGAAAACGTATAGTAATTATGAAAACAAGTAAATTTATTTTGCAACCCGTAAATTTATTAGAAATCTATGACTTAAAATAATAAATTTTTGTTTTTAAAACTAAGTTTAGCTACAAATTTTTTGAGAAAAAATGTAAAACTGTGTTTTTGTAGAAAAGAAAACGCCATTGGTTTTATAAACCATATTAAGCTGCTTCAATTTCTGGTGGCGACATATACAATACTTAATAAAGATTGTGCTATATACGACCCCATAGCGACAAGTGAAAGTTGAATGTGCAATTTTCTTTATCACGTGCGACAAATGATTCCAAGAGGTTCCTGCGTGTAAACGTGCTCAAGCCGCAAAAGTCTTGATAAACTCGCACGTTTTCTAATCTGTTACAAGGTCACCAAAGTGCCATTAAGTTCAGCAAAATATGATATCGTTCATAATGTGCTGCTGAATTATAAATAAACAGCTAAACATTCTGATAAGAGAAGTTTAATTAAAGTTTAATGATACATGCGTTTGCAGGAAGTCAAATAGCAGCCAAAGATAATGAAAATATTTCGAGCTCCCATTTAAAGATATAAAATATGTTCTTGGCGCTCAAAATATATTTATTGTTTGCCATTTCGTTTTACTCTTTAGATGGAATTGTTAAAAATACATTGTTATACACGAATACAAGCGCACTAGATATTTATTAGTGTGTGTAAGAGTTGCTATTATTTTAATGACTTTCATATGGCTGGAAATAGAAATTGTTATTATTTTGCTTTAATATTTGTTGCCTTTATATTTTAGTAAAAAGTTCACATTTTAAATTCAAATTGCAAATATTATTTTTCAAGTACTTAGGCCTAATAAAAACTTGAGAAGCACCAGTTATAAGGAAAAATTAATGGTACAAAATGTTACACAACCGAAGGGTTAGATTAGGTTAAGTTAAAAGGGGCTGCCTGCAGTTAGCGAGAAAACACTTGGAGGCCATAAAGTCCCATTGTGATGCCCAGAGGACCACACCCTACACAATCCTTTCAAACCGAAGTACCTGGAGCTTCTCACAAAACCCGCCAGGGCAGCCAGCGGTGCAACCTTGAGGCGGTCCAGATCTCGCAGGAAACGAGAGCCACAAAGGAAATGCTGTACTGCCTGCTCTTCTTCTTCATCGAAACAGCTCCTGCAGCGACTATCATGGGGAAAGCTCAAACACTCTGACATGTGCCCCGTAAAGACCCCTACCAGGAGTGCCAACGTCTTCTTTCCAAAAGTTAGAAGCTGTCTGGTCCTAACTTTGCTAAGTGAGGGCCATATAGTTTTGGAGACCCTACAGGTGGTAATTGTTGACCACCTGCTTATCACCTTCCCCTCTGCCCAATCTAGAATTATGTTCAGCAGCTAAACTGAGGGAATGTCAATGTCCCCACGTGAGACTGTTTCATCCAAGGCCGAACCACCTCTTGCGCACTCGTAAGTCAACCGAAGGGTAGTGCAAGGAGACATTTTAAAGAGGGTCTCAAAATGAATGCACTTTTTCATTTCAAAATTTTTTAAGGTAATTGTGATTTTTTTATTGGATTGAAAAGACATGTTTCGATTCATTTTTGAAAAAAATAGTCATAAAATGACCGCTATGAGTCTAAAGACAGGCCTGACGTCATTCTATTTCCCATGACTTTTTCACCAGCTGCATATCACTGACGACATGTTAAATTCCGAATTTGAGGTCAGGATTTGTTTCCGCTCTATTCGCATAAGCCCACGATTTCACAAAACATCAAGGAAAAGAATCGTACGGCGGCATGATTTTGGTGGTCAGGTGACATTCGAATTTCTTGAAATAATTTGCTGTGGAAATTGTTGCTGCAATAAATCGATTGTCCGGTGTGGCAAGTGCCGCCGTCTTGCTGAAACCACATCTGGTCCAGATCCATGTCGTCCAGTTGAGGCTACACCAAATAGCTGATCTATCTTCAGAATATTTTGATTCTGGTCCACAATGATTTCCTTGTTTTTTTCCCGTGCAATTATTGTAAATTAATTGTTTTTTTTTCAGTTTTATTGCCGCTTAATAAGAAATACTTTATTTATGAGTCTCCCGTAATAAATAAAACTATTCTCTTAATAACTCCTTATTTATAAACTTGAAGTAGTTTTTAGTTTTATTTAACCTTTTAACAACAAATGAATGTTTGTATTCCAAATTGTCTGAATCGACTATTTCTCTTACCCTCCCACAAAAACTTGGCTGCCTGTGCAGACATGTGGCTCAAGTTCTAGTTGAATTCGTACATTCCATTTGAACGTGTTTATAGAATAGAACAGAATATGTTTATAATAGACAGTTTTGTTGCCGGTTTTATGGCAGCAGTAAATAGCACCGACACGAAATAAAATAGTTTTATATTTTTGTGTGCTTGTAAAAGTAAACAGATTTTGCAGAATTATTAAAACATGTACGAGTAGTTTGTCGCTTTTATTACTGTAAAAGCTCTATTGTCCTTTAACGGGACAAATTTCTACAAATAACGATAGTGTATTTCTTTATTGGAGTGTGTTAAGCAGGAATGGGAAATTTAGTAGAACAGAAATTTTATTAGGAATTCAATTTTGTATATTTCGAGCTAAAACTGCATATACTTAAATTTTTTATATACATATTTCTCGTAAAATATTACTTTTTTGTGATATGACTCTCTTGCAGTATAAATTCAATGTGGACATCTTCTGTCCGATGAAATGTTTTAGTTTCGTAAAAGGCAAAAAGTTGTAACATGTAAGACTCTTGTACTTGTAAGGGTATTTTATAAAACGCTTCTCATCTCTAAATTTATATTAAAAATATATAAAGTAGAAGATATATGAGATTTCCTAAACATAAGTTAACGTAATATTGAAAAGAAAAGAGGATAGAAAAAATTTATGAAATATACACCTAAAACTTAAAAAACTAGTTTAATTACTTTAAAAAAAGAGATTAAACTTTTTGAAAAAAAAAATTATAAAAAAGTTTTCAACAAGAACTTTCTTTTTCAATTGCGGCAACACCAACAACATAATAGTTTTGTCATTTAGTTTTTTGACGTATTCGCAGTATATGCTTTGGCAATTTTTACAATGAATTCAATTTCGCTCGAAAATCTTATTAAAATTATTAAAATAAATTCGTAAAATTCGTGATATTTTCGGAAAACATAAGAATTTGGTCCTTAATTGTGATTCCATGGGCTCGATACAAAATGTGCCAACACCATTGAGTGTTCGAGCAGGTCGATCAACTGAGAGTATCGCAGCCACAGTGTTGAAGCAGATCCAAATTTATCAATTCCTCGACGTTCTCAACAATTGGGGTTATCCACCACATGCGAATTTTGCATAAGGATTTAGCTTTGAAGCCAATGTGGTCATGGTGAACATTTGCCAGATATCAGATTTCATTCATAATTGCGGAACATTTCTCTTCGTAATACAATAAAAAAATTTTAAAGATCTATATCTAAATTTTTAGTTCTATTTTCTTTTAAAAAATAAAGTTCTTGTTGAAAAACACTTTAAATATTAAATATAGGGTCCGCCAAATAACTTTTTTTTGAAAATGCTATAAAAAAAAATTCTGAATATTTTCTCAAATATTTTTTTATTCGAAAGTAAAATCCTTCCGGATAACGGCCACTCCTTGCTCATTTTCGAAGAAAAATGGCCCAATTATGCCTCTGGACCAAAATTCGCACCAAACAGTGACTCGTTTTGGGTGTGTCGGCTTTTCAATGTATGCGTGCGGGTTTTCTGTGCCCCAAATACGACAATTTTGCTTGTTTACATACCCGCCAAGATCAAAATGAGCTTCATCTGATTTTTTTTTTTGGAAAAATCGGCATCTTCTGTAAGTCGATCGCAAGCCCACTTACCAGCATTGTTCAAGCGTATGCACATCCATAATCGTTCAGCGGAAGGATAAAACTAATTATCTGCGAAATCAGACATGAGCTAAGTGTTACCATCAGACATGAGCTAAGCGGACCATATATAATATTATTCAAATCAGGTATCGACTATGGCAACTCTGATTTATACAATCAATAGTACACATTTGCACTTGCAATCTAACTGTGCAAATTTTCGTATTGTCCAATCATATCGCCAATGTGTATGTCATATTCAAAGGTGGCACAATATATTGGCAGAAATCATGATTTTTATTGTACAAACCAAAAGAAGTGCAATATACTGTAAAATGTGTTGGCAACATTGTACAATATAAAAGGTCTTCATCAAATGTTTAGCGACTCATGTCGCTAAACATTTTTATTTATAATTAATTAGTAATAAATATTTTTATTTTAAATTGAACCAAAACTTTTAATAAATGCAACTTCGCAATATACTAGACCATATGCTTTTATTTTGCTTATAGATTATGTTCACATTTTATTGTAAGTAAATTGAGTCATATTTTATTTGAAAATATTGTGCCACTTATTGCATAATATAGGGCAAAATGGAAATAATATCACGATTAATATATACAATTATATTGTATAATGGATGGGCCGCTTTACGCAATCCTTCAATGTTGTTTGCCACTGTGTATACTTCATATGCAAGTCTATATAAAGTATACGCCCAGGTACTAGAATGTAGCTAAACAGAATTAATGTGGCTGGTAAATTTACATGTTTCCAGCTGATACGGTGTTCAGACTATATTTTTAATTTGCTTAACAAAATTACAAAAACAAAAATATTTAAAAATTATGTTGATTTTTTAGGGGAATTTTTCCCCCTAGCCCCATTTAGCTGATTTACGAACTTGAGCTGTGCTATCCTTCAAGATATATTTGTATAAAATTTCAAGTGTGGCTCTTTTCGTTTGAACTGAATCGTGGGGCGTTAGTCGATAATTCGATTTGAAAGAAAACTGCTCGAATGTGTGTCTTATTTATAATGCAATTCGAGAACATTTTCAATATATTCGAGTTACAGAGCAATACCCGTGATTTCCACAAACGGACGGACAGACGCACATGTCAGGGTAGTCTTCGATTTCATCACTGATCAAGAATATATACTTTATGGGGTCTCAGATGGATATACCCTCTTTTTTTTATCTTGGACCAGCACTCAGGGGATGACCCCTACACATGCAGTGCATTGCGCCGGAACTAGAAAGGAGGGGATAGTATTGAGGGGACAGACGAAGAAAGATGAGAAGATAGAGAATTTTTTGTAGTTATTTCAACCTTTTTTACTTCGCCGGCTAAATTTTTGCTGCAGGACCGACGAAGGAGGGTGCTGTTACTTTGCTTTTAGTACATGATCATGTCAGTCGCTGCCAATTATGTTCAGTGACCAGTGGCTATGCCTTCCTCATTGAAACAGGCTGACAACACCTAACACAACCACGCACTAATAATGCTGATCAGAAGAATTCAACACAATATTTCATGACTCAGCGCGGGCTCGAACTCACGACACTCCGCTTCATAGTCTCGTGTTCTACTACTTCAGCCAACAGCACCCATTCTTTTTTGGAGCCTAGAACTTTTAACTTTAATTTAATCACCAAATAAATTAACGCATACTAAAGGGTGTTTTTTTATAGAGTGGCACATATTTAAATCATAATAAAATAAGGAAACATATTTTTAATATCAATCAAACGGGCTCTAGTGGAAAGAAAATTTTATGAAATTCGTGTTTAAATATGATATCTGCCATATGGCCGCCACGGCTAGTGCATAGAAGGCGCAATGTGGAACACAAATTTTCAACAACTAAAAGAAATCTTCCATAAAGTGAAAAGACACAAACCCAGTTATTGAGAACGGCGACGAATTGATTGCTTAAGATCATCTTCAATGCTTTCCTGTACAGCGGCTACAGATTCTTCAGTGCGCAACTGTTCGGCGTTTCACGGGATGCAGTTTAACAGTAACAGTAAATTTGGTCCGAAAACTATCTATTGTTCTTCGAATTCGCCGCTCTGAAAAACGATTATGAACGCCATAATATCCAAGAAGTGCACGATGAATTTGACGAATAGAACAATTATTTTGATTAAAAATTTCAACAATTTGCACGCGTGGCTCTGGTGTAGTGACACTCTAAAAAACATGCTTTACAAAAATGTGATTCGTACTTTTAAGTCAGAAAAGTACCATTAAAAAAATTTTTATATTCCACACATGGCTTGAATGAAGGCCATCACCTGACTGCAAACACAAGGATATTATTGTTGCATGACTAACTGGAAATAATACACAAAGGATACAACCTGTTATCATAGTAAGTGGCACACAACGAATCATAAATAAAAAATTAAAAAAACAAAAAAGCAACACAGAAAACAATAAATGAAGAACTGAAATAGTACTACTAATTATGAAATATATAACATGTACATAAATAATATCGGTCATAATGGTAAATGTAACAACAAATAAATACAAATGATATAACAAATGCACTCGTTGGGGAGGCAGGGAAGGAAAGCGTGAATAAAAACAACAACAATACAATTTGTGGTAGAAACCAGGCCAGTCGGTACGTGGCGTAGCGAACAAAATCGTTTTTTGCTGCAAACTGCATTCCGAAAATGAGTGTGTGGGTGCGAGTGGATTTAATGATTTTTCACTTCCTGCTAATTTTATTTTAATTGTATTCTCTATTGCAATTAAATTTTTAAAGGTATTTAATATTAAAACAGACATGGAAAACAAATTAATGAAGTACTTAATTAGGGACTATTCTGTTTCCAGTGCAGACGGCGGCTATTTGGAACGAAATTTCAACATGCAGCATTTGCATGGTCTACTGTTTGATGCAAATTGTGAAAGTGTTTATTTTATGGGGGAAAAATATATGAATTACTGACAGAAAATGTTCATATATTTTATGCTATTTAAGATGATGAGCAAATTTATTGAAAATATCTTGTACAGGGTGGCATACAAATTGTTATATAAAAATATTAAAGTAGTTTTACTTCGTTGTTGGGGTATTGGCTTCAACAAAATTTGCTTCCAGCAAGATAAAGCAACTCAACACACATCCAGACGGGTTATGGCGGAGCTCCTAGGAAAATTCCTGGGCACTCCCTTTTCCACTGGCTTCTAGATTATCTGAGCTGACTGCACCAAACTTTTCTTAAGGACTTATGTCAAGAAAAAAAAATTACGAGGAAAGACTAACAAATTTGACTTAATAACTATTGTTGAAGCGATCGTCACTTCAACCATTCAGACCACAATGAAAAATTTTCCCTCGAATATGCGTAGATGAGTATGGAGGTCATTTGCGATCTATCATCTTCACAATTAAGCGACGTTGACATCTACAAAATATTTCACGCAACAGGCGTATCCAATAATTTCTAGTATGATTTTTCAAAATGTTGGAGCAATATTTTTAAAATGGGCATGTAACTATTATGTATACGGAGAACCAGTCATTTCATTCGTTGGGTAAATTAAAAAAACGGTCGTCAAAAATTAGTGGATACGCTTATTTCGCCAAATATTTGATAGATGTGAACGTAGCTTAAGTAATATAATCCTTACTTGCACTTTCTATGATGACTTGCAAATTTCCTAATGGCTTGCACTTTTTGTAATGACTTACACTTTTCAAATGACTTGCACTTTTTATAATCACTTGCACTTTTTCTGATGACTTGTACTTTTATAATGACTTGCACTTTTAATAATGACTTGCACTTTTCATAATGACTTTCACTTTCATAATGACTTGCAATTTTTATAATGACTTGCACTTTTTATAATGACTTGCACTTTTCATAATTACTTGCACTTTTCATAATAACTTGCACTTTTTGTAATGACTTGCACTTTTTATAATGACTTGCATTTTTTATGATGCCTTTCACTTTTCATAAAGACTTGTATTTTTTATAATGACTTGCACTTTTTCTGATGACTTGCATTTTTATAATGACTTGCACTTTTCATAATGACTTGCACTTTTTATAATGACTTGCATTTTTTATGATGACTTGCACTTTTCACAATGGCTTGCGCTTTTTATAATGACTTGCACTTTTTATAATGACTTGCACTTTTTATAATGACTTGCACTTTTCAATAATAACTTGCACTTTTTATAATGACTTGCACTTTTTATAATGACTTGCACTTTTCACAATAACTTGCACTTTTTATAATGACTTGCACTTTTTCTAATGACTTGCACTTTTCATAATGACTTGCACATTTTAAAATGACTTGCACTTTTTATAATAACTTGCACTTTTTACAATGACTTGAACTTTTTATTATGACTTGCCCCTTTCATAATGACTTGCACTTTTTATAATGACTTGCACTTTTTATAATGACTTGAATATTTTATGCTGAGTTGCACTTTTCACAATGACTTGCACTTTTTATAATGACTTGCACTTTTTAACATGACTTGCACTTTTTATAATGACTTGCACTTTTTACAATGACTTGCACTTTTTATAATGACTTGCCCTTTTCATAATGACTTGCACTTTTTATAATGACTTGCACTTTTTATAATGACTTGCATATTTTATGATGAGTTGCACTTTTCACAATGACTTACACTTTTTATAATGACTTGCACTTTTTTTTGATAACTTGCCCTTTTCATAATGACTTGCACTTTTTATAATGAGTTGCACTTTTTATAATGACTTGCATATTTTATGATGACTTGCACTTTTCATAATGAGTTGCACTTTTCATAATGATTTGAACTTTTCATAATGACTTGCACTTTTCGCAATGACTTGCACTTTTTATAATGACTTGCACTTTTTACAACGACATGCACTTTTTCCTTACTAGTATAGTAAACATGATAGTAACTTTGTCTGTCTATCCGTATAACAGTTAATAGATTTGTTTAAGCTTTGAGGTTATTTTATATTAATAATTATTATTCGATATTTCGCTAACCATCGGTTAGAAAAAAGGTTAAAAAATTAGACACCAGAATCATGTCTATCTGTATCTTGCGTTTTCACGCTCAAACCGCTGAATGGATTTAGATGAAATTTAGCATAGAGATTGTTGCGAACGTCGGCAAGTTGTTGTTCTAGACTTATTCTCAGCACCGTTTTACAGCGGCCACTATGAGTGTATTGTTTTAGCCTATTGTCGGCAACAATACCTTAAGCTTCGAATTTAGCGATTCAGTTACTGACAGCGGTATCAGAA
The DNA here is from genome assembly GCA_951800035.1 of Linnaemya tessellans. NCBI lineage: Eukaryota > Metazoa > Arthropoda > Insecta > Diptera > Tachinidae > Linnaemya > Linnaemya tessellans. The sequence continues at coordinate 116,184,476 of OX637533.1, forward strand.
GGAGCCTGAATACGAGTATAAACTTCTAGAATTTTTCACAATTAAATTCTTAGTTTAACAGTGTAGCGTTCCGTGATTATAATTTCCTAACTTTTTACTAAATAATTGTTAAAGGACGAGCCATCAGTTCTTGACATTTCATTATTTCACAGCCAATTTACTTTTTAACCTTAAATTTACCCACCCTGTATAAAAGTTTCAATAATTAAACATGAGTGTAAATTTTTATTTTTCGAACTTATTAATTTTATTATTAAAAATAAAGTAGTTTTTATTTAGACTCGAGTTCAAATCTGCAAATTATTTTTTTTAATTTTTTATTGAATTCGAGAGTGGAATATTTAGAATATTTTTATAATCATCAGACTAGCAGAACGGATCTGTACAAGGCCGCTACGCCATCAGCGTTCTTTGTTCATTCATTCGACTTAGACTTCTAGAGTTATTTCATCATAAGTCAATAAACTCTCTCTTGTTCTAAAATAACAAGACTGTATAACGTATAGTCGCATAGAACTTCTACTTAATTTAGATAAATTTGTTCTGTCATAATATTAAACCTTCTTATTTGCAACGACTTTTTAAATGCCACCCTAATGAAGGCATTCAATTCCCCTTTTTACTTGACTCTACTCTAGTTTGATTTAATTACTGTGTAACGGTGAGCTTAAGTGAGCATTAAATTATAAATTTCTACTAAAATTTTAAACGCCCCAAAAATAAAAATAAACAGTAATTCAAAGTTTAACAGCCAGAGAAACGCCTCTTTAATAGTAGAAAACGAAATTTAATATTTAGAAATTCAACTAAAATTTGTTTTAAAAAGAAGAATATTTTCATTTTCCTGCCATTAAGTATTTGAAAGTATTAAAGGTGGCATTGCCGTGGCCGCAAAATGATTCCCAGTTTTTTAACACAAGACTATCCGTTGGAGAAGCATTTGTTTTTAATACCGCGCTTTGCATTCAGTCTGCTGGGCTTTTATCCGGAAACAGAGAGGACCGTTTCTGTGCAGGTGTTGTCATGGTTTAATTTCATCATCTTGGCCTATGGCATTTATGCTGAACTCTGTTATGGCATCTACTACTTGAGCATCGATATACCCACCGCCCTAGATGCTCTTTGTCCAGCGGCCACCAGCTTTATGTCTCTGCTAAAAATATTTTATGTCTGGTGGTATCGGGAAGAGTTTAAATTTATTATGGAACGGGTGCGCATACTGACGTCTCAGCAAAACTCGGTTGGTAAAATGAAAGTTAAGAGGAGTTATTACACTTTGGCCACGCGCCTAAGTGCGTTGGTAATATTTTTTGGTTTCTGCTGCAGCACCACGTACTCGTTGCGGCCGATTGTCAACAATATATTTTTGTATTCAAATGGCAAAGACATAATTTATGAAACTCCTTTTAAAATGATGCAAGTGGAATGTTTTTTTCTTTAATACAAAAAAATAAGATTATCAGGTTGTTATGGTTTCAGGTTCCCGGAACCGTTTCTGTCTATGCCCATGTATCCATTGACTTATCTGTTGGTCCACTGGCATGGCTACATGACGGTTTTAGCTTTTGCTGGTTCTGCTGGCTTCTTTTTGGGATTTTGTATGTATTTTTCCACGCTGTTAGTGGCCTTGCAGGAGGATCTCGTAAACATTTTGTCACAAGGGGACGACAGAGAGGACAAACACTACTCTGCCGTAATAGAGGAAAAGGTCTGCAGCGGCCTGGCGGACATCATACGACGCCACAATGAAATTTCTGAGCTAACGGACAAATTTTCATTTGTCATGGTGGAAATTACTTTGACTCAATTCATTACCTCGAGTGTTATTATAGCGATCAGTGTTGTTGACATTTTACTGGTGAGTAATTTGAAATTAATTGCTAGGCCACTTTCGTATTTATCCATCATCTGCAGCTTTCGGGATTGGGCATTTTGGTTTATGTGGCCTACACTTGTGCCGTTTTCACCGAAATCGCTCTGTACTGCTTGGGCGGGGATTTTGTTATGGGCAGTGTAAGTATTTGCCACTTTATATCAATTATAATTCAATTTTTTTTTATATAAACTCCAACTGTAGAGTGAGCAATTGGCTACGAAAGCGTATTGCAGCCAGTGGTATAGGCACAGCATTAAAGTACAGAAAATGGTTTTGCTGGTCATGGCAAGATCTCAGCGTGCTATTACCATCAAGGTGCCATTTTTTGCCCCCTCATTACCAGCACTAACAGCCGTAAGTGAAAAAAAAAAATTATTCAAGTTACTAAAATTAAAATCATTTTGTATGCTCTTTAAGATAATTCGTTTTACTGGATCCGTTATCGCTTTGGCTAATTCAGTTATTTAAATATATTAATATTAATAAATTCACTCACTTGGTTAAATAAATAGTTATAAGAAGTTCTCAACTGCTCTTGCGGGATATAAAAAAAAAACAAAAGGAATACCACTTAATAAACTTCATATAGCAGGTAAGGTTACTGCACATATCGCTCCTTTAGAGCAACATCGTCATATCTCAAAAAATATCAAAATTTATAAAAATGAGAAATACATTTTTTATATAGAGGATGGGCAAATTCAAGGTTAGGAAGTAAATTGGCTGTGAAATAATGAAATGTGAAGAACTGATCTCCCGTCCTTCAGCAATTATTTAGTAAAAAGTTAGGAAATTATAATCGTGGAACGCTACACTGTTAAACAAAGAATTTTAATTGTGAAAATTTACTATCAATATAGTGAAAACTTTACTGTATCACTTTAAAAAATTCTAGCAGTTTGTACCCGTAATTAGACTCTTTCTGAGACCGCTGTGTGTAATTTAATCGCTAAATTCGAGGCTCACGGTACTATTGCTGACAATAGACTAAAACAAGACACTCGTAGTGGCCATAGTGATTCAAACGCTGCCGCTAGACAGCAAAGTGTCCAGAATGAGCCTGAAACATTAACTCGTCCACGTTGGCAACAATGGGGCATCACCAGAGGCAAACATTTTGCCTAGAGATTTCAGACTTTTAAAGCTCAACTCGTTCAAGAATTAGAACCAGTCGGCCAGTGTTTGCGTCGTACGTTTTTAAATTGTCTGTTTTTGTAAAACTGAACGAAAACTACGCAATTTTCAAAAAAATCATATTTAGTGATGAGACTCATTTTCATTACAAACAAACAAACAAAATTGTCGCGTGTGGGTGCTGTTGGCTGAAGTAGTAGAACAGGAGACTATGAAGCGGAGGGTCCTGAGTTCGAGCCCGCGCTGAGTCATGAAATATTGTATTGAATTCTTCTGATCAGCATTAGCGCGTGGTTGTGTTAGTTGTTGCCAGCCTGTTTCAGTGATGAAGGCATAGCCACTGGTTACTGAACATAATTGGCAGCGACTGACACGAGCATGTACTAAAAGCAGAGTAACAGCACACACCTTCGTCGGCCCTGTAACAAAAATTAGCCGGCGAAGTAAAAGGTTGAAATAGCTACAAAAACAACTGTCTTCCTTCTCATCTTTCCTAATCTGTCCCCTCAATACTATCCCCTCGTTTTCAGTTCCGGCGCAATGTATTATTTATATAGGGGTTATCCCCTGAGTGCTGGTCCAAGATTAAAAAAGAAAAAAATTTGGGGCTCACAAAATCCCCTAGAAGTCCTCGAAAAACCATTACATTCAAAGAAAGTGTGGGGGTCTGGTGCGGTTTGCGGTCAGGCGGCATCATGGGCCCGTATTTTTTCGAAAATGATCAAGGGAATGCCGTCCACGTGAATTCTCTGCGCTTCAAAACCATGATAACCGATAATTTTTTTTGGCTACAATTTGCTAATGTTGCCTTCAGTGGCCTCAGGTTTCAGTAAGACGACGCCACAAGTCACACAGTCGGCCAAACAATTCAGTTATTTCAAGAGAAATTTCCCGGTGCATGAGAAATTTCCCGGTGGCATGAGAAATTTCCCGGTGACATAATTTCTCGATTTGGCGATCTCGATTCGCTCTTGTGATTTAACGCCGGTGGATTCTTTTCTCTGGAGCCATTTGGAAGACCCCATTTACGTGGACAAATCACAAATAATTGACGCTCTGAAATTTAGCGTGCATTGATGATATAAGCGAATTTTTGTTGCAAAATGTTATTAAAAATTTTGTGAAAAGAGCCGTCGTCTGTCCACGCGCGAAAGATGGATATTTGCCCGAAGTCATATTTCGCTATTAATTCCTATATCTCTACTTTATATTATTGGTATCAATAAACCTGAATTTGTCGGTTAGAAGTGTATTTTAAGCCGATTTACTTCCTAACCTTAAATTAGCCCACCGTTTAGATTTCAAAAAATTATATAAAGTGTTAATTTTATCAACGGGCTTAAGTTCGAATCTGCAAGACTGCAAACCATTTTTTATTATTTTATTAATAAATGAATTTGTTCAAATTCTATTTTTATTAATTTATATTAAGATTGGAATATTAAGAATATTTTTCAATAATCATCAAACCAGCAGAACGGATCAGTACTGATTTCGAGGCCGCTACGTCATCTCATCAGCGTTCTTTGTTCAATTTTTACACTTTTGCAAGTGGTGCTAGTTCGAAGGAATATCAACTATTTAACCAATGTTTTAACGAAAATTGAATATGAGAAGTTATCACATTCATATTTTTAATTCAATTACTTGAACATAAATAACAAAATAGCTTTAGGTATCAGCAGCCGATGGCTCTGGAAAAAGCGAAAGAGATACATGGAATATTGGGAATATTAATCGTCAGGGTTGGGGAATTTCGTACTAACCAAAAAGGTAATAACTTAAAAAAATATAAATGTGGGAACTTCTCATTAATAAAAATAGAATTTGAACAAATTCATTTATTAATAAAATAATAAAAAATGGTTTGCAGTCTTGCAGATTCGAACTTAAGCCCGTTGATAAAATTAACAATTTACATAAGAAAGTTCGACTAATAAAAATTCATGCATAATTTAAAAAATTATATTTAGCTATAACTTCGGTTCAGCTTGCGATATAATGCTAAAAAATTTTTTCAGCACACGCAAATGGAGCGATATAGCACTTTGGAATAAATAGTGGGTGCTGTTGGCTGAAGTAGTAGAACAAGAGACTATGAAGAGGAGGGACCTGAGTTCAATACCGCGCTGAGTCATTAGTGTTGAGTTCCTCTGATCAGCATTAGTGCGTGGTTGTGTTAGTTGTTGCCAGCCTGTTTTCAACGGTGAAGGCATAGTGATCAGTGATCACTGAACATAATTGGCAGCGACTGACACGATCATGTACTAAAAGCAGAGTAACAGCGCCCTCCTTCGTCGGTCCTGTAGCAAAAAATTAGCCGGCAAAGTAAAAGGTTGAAATAGCTACAAAAAAGTCTCTATCTTCTCATCTTTCTTCGTCTGTCCCCTCAATACTATCCCCTCCTTTCTAGTTCCAGCGCAATGCACTGCATGTGTAGGGGTCATCCCCTGAGTGCTGGTCCAAGATAAAAAAAAATTTAAAAAAAAATAAATGAATTTCTTAGATACTAAAATGTCCTTTCTTTTATAAAACGTTATCTTTCGATTATGGTCGCCTCAACAAAAGGCTAAAAGAGTGTTTATCTTTGTGCCAATTGTATTATTCTTAGTGCATTTTAAATTCTGTTTGCAACTTTCGGACACAAAGAAAAACTCCAATAAAACACTTTGTTGCACCACCTTTCATTCCAACATTTCCAAAATGCATCAAAGATTATTTATCCTGTTATGTTTTGTGTCAAACCCGCCTGCAATCATACGTGTGAACGTTACTGCCATCGTTTTGTTGACCGAGTGCAGAATAATACAATTCGTACTCAATAGAAAAAAGATAGATAAATTCGTATCGAGTAAACGATTCAGTTGAATTTCGAAAGCCACAGCGTAGTTTAAAAACACATAATTTCTATTGATTTTTATGGTCTTCTAGTCTCTTCAAACACAAAGACCACGTCTAGTTCGTTGTGCTGTTGGTTTAAGCACTTTTACAAAAATTTAATGTTTAAAAAGACAAAAAACGCCTGCAAACCATTAAACTCAAAATACCAGTCATATCTCCAGCACTTTTTGTCACTCCAACCCATTTGCTAAAGTCTTTAGTATCGTTAGAAAATCTTAGGGCTTAAGGTTTTTCTTGTGAACAATTGTAATTGAAGTTTACGACATTTAAAACGGTCTGCAAGGCATGATATCAAGTGGCATCAATATGATTGCTAAATGGTTTAATGGTCGGTCGGTCGGTGGGTCGGTCGGTTTGTCGCTTGAATGTTTTTGCTCAACATTGTTGTATTTTTCGTCCAGCAGCAGTAGAAACAGAAATTGGAATAAGTAATAGGTTAATATAACTTTCAAATGGACAATTTTAAGCTCAAAAAATATATTTGTGTGGGTCGTGATGAAATTTTTGGATCGACATTAATAAAACTGAACTGATGATTTTTTTTCTGCAATACACTCTGAGTGTATTAGTCCTACTAAGAAGAAGTGCTGATCCATATTTAGAAAAGATCGATTTTACTTTGCCGGCAAGTTTTTTGCTACAGATTCGCTAAAGGAGGGTAATTCTACTCTTAGTACATGATAGCCTTCGCCACTGAGAGCGGCCAACAACAACTGGCATGATGATCAGAAGAATTTGACTCCATATTCGTGACTGAGTTCGGAGTCGAACTCAGTATACTGGACTTAATAGTCTCGAGTTAACCAATTCAGCAAAAAGTGTCAAACCGAACAGCAGTCACATATAGAGGATGTTCTTTTTAGAATCTCACAACTTTGAGTTGGCACCACTGCTTTATTTGAGCACCAATTTAACGGCTGATAGTTGCTTTTTGTTTGGTTTAGTGCAAATTATTGAAATTTTTAATCAAAATATTTATTCTATTCGTCAAAGTCATCATGCACTTCTTCTATTTGATGTCGAACATAATTGTCCTTCAGAGCTGCTAATTCGAAGAATAATAGATCGTTTTCGGACCACATTTACTGTTACTGTTAAAGAGCATCTCGTAAGACGCCGAACAGTGCACATTAAAGACTCTGTAACCGCTGTACGGAAAAGCATTGAAGATGATCCTAATCCAGCAATTCGTCGCCCTTTTCACCAACTGAGATTGTGTCTTTCCACTTTATGGGAGACTTTTTTAATTGTTGAAAATTGGTGTTTCAGATTGCGCCTTCTACACGCCAGCCGTGGCAGCCACATGGCAGAAATCATATTTAAACAATAATTTTATAAAATTTTCTTTGCAATAAAGCCCGTTTCATTGATATTAAAAACATACTTTTTTTGTTTTATTATGATTTAAAATTTTGTCACTCTATAAAAAAAACACCCTATATTAAAAGTTGTAAACAAATTTACTTGTAATTATATTCTTTGGTCATTCCGTGTGTAGCGCTGCGAAATATCTCTCCAAGAGCCCATAAAGTATATATATTCCGGATGAGTGGTGAAATCTAACACGATCGAGCCACGTCCGTCCGTGTGTAGAAATGTCGTTTCAGTCCAAACGAAAACAGCTAGGCCCTTGAAATTTTACATAAATACATTCTGAATGATAGCACAAATCAAGCTCATAAATGAACTAAATCGGGTCAGAGGGAAAAAAGTTCCCCTAAGAAGAACTAAACCAACCTTTAAGAAACAATATAATTTTTAAGATTTCTATAATGATATATTTTTATGTAAAAAAGAAACCCGAAGCACTAAACTTGGAGCCAGAAAATCAGAAAACTCTAGTTTTGGACCACGCCCCCTTAGTGGGCGTTGATTTAAGATACCATACGCAAAAATAGAGTTAATACATATATAACAAATTAAATTACTTAACCTTCGCCTTACCAATACCCACCACGGTGACCATTTCGGTTTTATTTCTTTAATAACTTGGTTAATTTTGCTCCAATCTAAGAGAAATTTTTACTCACTGAACAAATTTTTTGTACTTTTAGAATTTATCAAAAGTATTATAATATTTTTTTTTTAATTTTTTCAATTTTATTGCAAGGTTTACCAATACCACTAACCCGGCTGGGTATGAAACTATTTATTATAAAAACTGATTAATAGAAATTTTCTACTAATAAAAACATTTAATTTAAGTATGTTGAAGAGACTTGATGACATTTTTCACATTTTGTTTGACTGAGTATGCATTTAAATGTATCAACCCTGGACATATTTTTAGATATTGGATTAGGACCCATATAAAGGTTTTCATGAATAATACTGATCGATCGTCGGCGATTTTTGATTGGCGCCTCCTTATACCATTTCACATTGTCTTTAGTCTCGTAATACAAAGAACTCGCACATGATTCATCATTATCATCACAATCACTTTCAACGGTCACCTCTACTTCGCCAAGCTTCTGTTCTATATCAGAATCGTCAGCATCTCGAATAGGCATATAATCCTGGTCTTCATCACCATCACCACACAAATTCTCAGTACCATCCAAATCTAACTCAGTGTCAATCCGAGAAAATACTCTTCTCTCTCACATACATATTGCAAATTATTTTCACTACTCATGTCAAAAAACTTTGCGACCACTTTCCAACGTTCTTACATAACAGCTAAATTGTATATTATAATAAAGATCTTCCTTGCTATTCTTACATTTCACAGCACATATAAATATCTAAATTAGCGTTACAAAGCTTTGTAGCAGAAAAGAGCAGATCACTGACTCCTCAATGCTCTTTTCGTAAATTTAGAGAGACTAAACACCATCTTGCTGAGGTATAAAAACAGTAATTATATGGCGATCATCTATGAACTGGGAAAAGAATACAAGATTTTAGAAATTGTACTTGGGAAAAATAACAGAAACGTTCATATTTCAGTTGCGATTCCCTTAGAAGCGCTGATCCCTGGAAACAGTAAGACATGAAGGACCCATTTCTGTGATTAACTTTAAAAATGAAAAGCTGACTTCTCATAAGTTTAATAGCAATATATCTGATAATATAGCATCCACTTTAATCAGTTATATAGCATCCACCGCACATAAGTAGACGCATAAAACTTCAATACCACCCGGGTGGGTATTGGTAAACGATGTATATAAAAACCTTTGGTAAGGCGAAGGTTAAGCCTACATTCCTTAAAAATTAAATTTTTAAGATTTTATGACGAGGTGGACACGTTATCTGATCGATTTCTCCATGAATTGGGCAACGAATTGCTCTCTCATCAAATCTATTTTCTAGATTCAACACCGGGTGACTATTTCTAATTCCCAAGCTTGAAGAATTGGCTCGGCGGCAAGAAATTTGACTCAAACCACGAAATCATCTCACAAACAAATGCCTTTTTGGAAGACCTCGGCAAATCATATTTTTTGGAAGGCACAAAAAAAATTAGAGAAACGTTGGACTCAGTGTTTAGAAGTCAAAGAAGATTGTGTTGACAAATAAAAAATAAAAAAAAACTTTTTATATAAAAACCTGTTTGTTATACAAAATGTCACGAACTTATTAAACCACCCTCGTAGTACGAGTAATGCAATTTTGTTTTGTTTTAATTTCCTTGTTTAGTTTAAATTTTGTTCAGTTAAAATCTTTTTTTTTTGCTATACGATGTGAATTCTTATTTTCACAATAAAGAATTTAAATTAATTTAAGAACAGCGTTCTCTTACGAAAACACAGATATTTAAACTCCCCACTAGACTACAAAATGTAACATAATTTGCTCTGCATTTCACTTGTGTAAACAATTTTTTGAGTGTGTTTTTTACAGTTTCAAATGGGATCTAGGAAATAAAAGTCTTGTTGTATTTGTGTTATTTTCTAGATGTATTGGGAATGCTTTGTTTTCTCTGTGTTTTCTTGTGCGAGGTGAATTTCAATAATCCTATTGTCTGCTTTTAGGCTTTCGCACTTGCCGGATGGTGGTACACACACATACATTTGCAAACATACAATTGTTTTGGGTGCGAGTGTGCATGTCTCATCGTGCTACTGCATGTCATTTTTGTGTGTCTCTTCATTTTACATTTTAATTTTATTTTTATGTGAATTTCAATTTTTGTTTAAAGAGTCGCAATCACATGCGTTTAGAATTTTTGCGACTTTAAGTTAAAGAAGTGGATTTGCAAAATCCCTTTACAGAATTTTAATGCCGACTTTTTTATCTTCAATTTATTTACTCTCTTCTTCCCTTCTTTTTTTTAAGTTTTCATTGTCTTCTGTTCTTGTTTGTTTGGATACGGTGTTTGTTCTTGGCATTGTGGCACGTGTGTTTGGATGTTTGTACTCGTACAAACAGGATTTATAATAAAATTACATTCATGTCGTCTTTGTTTACAGCATGTTTAGCTTTTATTTATCAACATTTAACTATAAAAGCCCTGCGATTCAAGATATGCTCTCATTGTTTTATTTTATTGAACAAATAGAATTGTTCGGTAAGCCGGCTTTAATTTCCTAATTAATTTGAAATTGTTTTCATACGAGAAGATCACGTCTAACCTATTTGTGTGCCAAAGCAGCTAATGCCTCTTTAGTTTTCTCTAATTTTATGAATATATAAAAAGAAAACATTTTTAAGCTCGTGTATTTATTTTATTTAAAGTGTTTTTAATTTTTCACAATTTTGTATTTCGGAAGCGAAGTTCACATTTGTTATTCAGTCATTGTTTTTACTAATTATTTGCTTAATATATCATATAATTTCCATTTAGTGTCAATCTCAAGAGTATTTAAAATTTAATATTTATTCCGTGGCATCAGTATCCGAATATTAAGCTAATAAATTGTTATGGAGCTCAATGCGAATAAGATTTTCATCAATTTTAAAGGAGGGATCTCAAGGAATTTCATTACATTATAATGCGACCATTATTTTTAATATTTTAAGGATATAATAATTTACCGATTTCAAACACAAAGTGATTCTTTATTTGTTTCATTTGACATTTAAAGTATAATAAGGAGCCATTTCTAGAGCATGTGGTTGATAGCCAAATTTAAGGACTTTTTTTCATGCTGACTGCTCGTGTATTATCTTGATTAAACAGCACTTTTTTCGCTCAGTGTAGGTTTTTTTCCATTAAGTCAATATAGAATCTGTCTAAAATTTCTAAATAATAATGGCCGATGATTCCTCTATCCTTTCCAAGGTAATTTATTTGAATAAAGCTGAAAGTCCATACCATTCGTTCTATGCGTTGTTGCGTTTTATGCGTTTCTCAAAAAGTAGATTCAGATAGACTTGTGTCCAACTGGCTCATTAGCTCAGTTTTGACAATAACCTCTGATGAAACCCATTTAAATTATATAGGTTTGATCAAAGGTTCTTGTCAAAACTGAGCGAAAGAGCTAGTTGGGCACAAGTCTAGATTCAGAGCAATTGTATGTGGCAAGTTACACAGCAAAACGCATAGAATGCATACGCGTATTAACGCATCAAAGTAGGTTTACTTTCTACTTTTCCATGCGTCGCACGCGAGTTGAGAAAAGGTTTGTGTCGTGGATTACTTTTTTCTTTCTCTCTTGTCATGGTGAAATAAATATATTTATTGCACCACAGCTTTTTGTATTAAACATAGGAAAAAAAGTGGGCGTATAAAACGCTTTGCATGTAACTTGAATTTAGAAACGCATAAAATGCACAGAAAGTATGAGAAGCATCTACGCATGGTATGGACTTCCACCTTAACACAGCCCTCCTGCCAAAAAAAAAGAAACTGTGACCATGATATTATTGGCTGACAGAACAAGAGCAGCCCTCTTTAGTTCCAGTTTCACTCGGAGAAATCCACTGTTTTGGTTGTTCCTAGGTCTCTGGGTTATTGTAATGCATTGGGAGATCCATGTTTTGTCCAGCTTTTTAATAAAGCATCAAAATTCGTCCGAAATGTGCTTGAACATTTTCAAAATACTCGATTGCATTTATGGTGGAATGCGATTAATTGCTGCATCCATCCCGCGGATAGCGTTTCCTGTTTAAAATATTCATGTAAAATGTGATGTCCTCCCTCAATTGAAATGTCTAAAACCTTAGCCAGTCTGCATATTTGCATCCTTGTATCGTCCCATATTTTTCTACGGCGTTTTTAACGTGTTGAGCTCTTTTGAGCGAAATGAACGTATGAGACCACCTGTTCTGGTCCGTTCGCGTCTTAACCAGTGAAATTGATGGTCCACAGTTCTCACAGTATTTATCAAGCCTTTTCCTTGCTTTCAGTGACAGTTTTGTTACGCAAAAATAATGCTGAATCTAGACATGAAATTCACTATTTTAATTTTTTTTTTTTTTTGTAAAAATTCATGCGGTTGTCTGCTTATTTTTTAATGTTGCCAAGCACTAAAACAGCAAACAAACCAAATATCGCAGCTTGTTGGAAATTTGAGAGTAACCTACTGACAGATAATCGTTAACGGCAGCGGTATTGCATTAGGACCGGCACTCAGGAGATGACCCCTACTCATGGAAGTAGGAAAATTGAAAATTGATTGTTGGTAGGAGGATAAAGGGAGTAGTGGCCATGAACATTCGATTTAAATTTTGTCCATACGCCAGGCCACCGCAGGCAGTTTATTCCACATGCGGGCAATCCGGGCAAAGAACGAATGAAATGTAACCCATAAGGCGGTTCACTGGTAAATCCACTACATATGGGTAAGATCGCAATGTAGATCGGGTTGAGCGTAGAGAAGTGCATGTTTTAGGAAAGAGATCCCAGATTTCATTGGAACACAACCCATTGTAATAAAGATAAAGCAGTAAAACATACCCCACATTGCGTTGAAGCTCAAGTGCAGTGATGTTAACTTTTTAATTTCGATTTCCGTACAGCTGTAAAACAGTTACCGTTTTTTAGGTGAAACTACCGTACGCAAAGTCTGGTACAAAATTAATAATAAAAAATGTATAGAAATGTATTGTCAGGGTTGGGGAATTTCGTACTAACCAAAAATGTAATAACTTAATAATATGAATGTGGGAACTTCTCATATTCAATTTTCGTTAAAATATTGGTTAAATAGTTGATATTCCTACTAACTAGCAGCACTTGCAAAAGTGGAAAAATTGAACAAAGAACGCTGAGATGGCGTAGCGGCCTCGAAATCAGTACTGATCCGTTCTGCTGGTTTAATGACTATGAAAAATATTCTTAATATTCCACTCTCAAAAAAATTAATAAATAGAATGCAATCACGTTCATTTATTAAAAATAAAAAATAAATAAAAAATAATTTGCAGTTTCGCAGATTTGAACCTATAGCCTGTTGGGAAATTAACATCCTGTAATACAATTTACATAAACAAAAGAAATTCATACATTAATTTAAAAATGTATAGAATTTAACTAAAATTGGCATTATTTTGCATAGTTGTAATGAAACCGTACTTTTTTATGTTTTTACTGAGAAATATGTACTCGCAAGAGAATTTGCAGTGAAGAATTTATATTTGGACTGTCACAAAAGTGATTTATTAACACAGTTATGAATTCGCCCTAGTAGACACATTATGGAAAAAAATGTTTGGGGTCTAACAATTAAAAAGTAAAACTTTTTAAAATTACCGTACAAATATAGCAATTACCTGCTCACCATTCTGAGCGTTAAATTACCGTACAATACGGTAATTACCGTACGGTTAACATCCCTGCTCAAGTGAGTCAATAGAGTTGGCTACCCTACCGTCCCCATTGAGTTTCTTTTCCTTCTCCGGCACACGATCGATTAACTTTAAAATAGAATAGAACTGTCTATCTTCTCATCTTTCCTAATCTGTCCCCTCAATAATATCCCCTGAATGCTGGTCCAAGGTAAAAAAAAATGAATTGAAGCTACACCCCATCCATGACAACTGTATTCGGTAGGATGTAAGAGATATAAATATTAAGGAGATCAGAAGGAGTGAAGTATGTCTTACACCGCCGCAGAAAGCCGAGGGACATGAATGATTCTTTTTAAACATGAAAAGTGTGCTCCATCCATCGAACGTTACACTGGATTATCATGACCTTTTAATTCCTCAATACCTATACCATGCAGCATGATCGTGCATGCATGGGTGTGTAAACATGCAGCATTGTATTTTATGGGCATTGAAATTTATCCTATTCTTTTAAAACGATTTAACAATTTTATTTAGGTCAGAGGTGAGCACAACATTCATATTATGCTCCATCGCCCCAATGTCTGATGTTGTAGGGCTCTTATAACAGGCATATGAATGGCATGAACTGCTATCATCTGCAAAAGTGTAAATAGAGGTGGGAGGTTGAAATTTACTGTAAGGGAAATTTAGTTACGAAGTTATCAAGCAGCCCTCGTAGCATACGGTATAAATATTCAGCTTTAGTAATTCTTAGATGCTGGAGGAAAGTACCTTTTATTTTCGTCTGGCATTCGCCAAGGAATATAAATTTCCGTATATCTCGTTGATATAAAATTAAACAATTTAATTTATAATAAGACATTAGGGAACAATAATGTGTCGTGTTCTTCAGTTGGTGGCATCGCATTACATTCCGTTTATATCTTCAAAATTAAAATAAACATATTACTGCGAACATTTGCGTTAAAGTCATAAAACTGCCATTAAGTGAGAGAATAATTTAAATTTGGAAACGAACGAAAATATTAGTCAGCAAGAAACCACAAAACATAAAGACAATTTTTTATATCGATAAAAAAATTATCTTAATTTTTACTACAATCTGCATAATAGATTTATAAGAATATATTTTTTTTTATGTTCTTATGTACAACAACATTGATTAAATAAATAAATAAAAAAAAACAAATATAATTTTATATACGAGTACTTCCCTGAATGCACACACACACACACACACACACACATAAACAAACATTCGTGCACATGCCTGAATAAATTTTTAGTAACAAAATTCTATAAATAAAACTCCGGGAATTTCATTATCAACGAATTAATAGTCATTTTATTTTAATATATTGACTTATTGACTGCATTTGATTTGAGTACAAAACGCTTCCTTATAAATATCAGCAGGTATGGAGGAATTATTACCGACTAACGTCTGTTTACATTTCTGTGAAAACACTCTCACAAGTGGAACATTAGAAAGTCACATACTGCAGTCATTTCAAACTATTCACTTCGAGTAGGGTTTCCCCGTTTGGAAAAATTTGTGTATAAAATTTTGATAACAAGAAAACTTAAAAATTATTGACTAGTATATTTTGCAATAGGAAAGACTTTCAATAAGTCCTCTTTCACACACATCAGGTATACTTGATCAGTTTTTCTTAAATTTTCTTTCGAACCTGCATTTACGTTCACACACGAAACGTCATGGCAAGTTTTTCTTCATTGCTGAACATTCAGATGATGAAAC
The DNA here is from genome assembly GCA_951800035.1 of Linnaemya tessellans. Classification (NCBI taxonomy): domain Eukaryota; kingdom Metazoa; phylum Arthropoda; class Insecta; order Diptera; family Tachinidae; genus Linnaemya; species Linnaemya tessellans. The sequence goes on from OX637533.1 coordinate 116,199,832, forward strand.
AAAAGAAAATATAAAAACTGACTAGTACCGTCAAGTCTGTACCCCTTTTCACGCTCTTCACCGCTCTCTTCTAAAAGATCATGACTTGACGAGTCAAACCTGATGTGTGTGAAAGGGGTCTAAATGAATACTTGTTGAGAATTTTTTATTTATAATATTATTTTCTTTTTACTGAATTAATAAAAAGTATTTTATATATGAAACGACCGTTTTATTATTTTATTTAATAGCCAGTAAAAGCATTAGTTAATACTTTTATTATTTTGACTAATTTAATGGCATAAGAAGAAACCAAATATGAAGCAAGTATCGTATTTTTATTTAAAAAGTAATAAAATTTGAAGTAAAAAATTTATAAAAATTTTTTATATAGACTTCAAGTCTTCTAATCGTCAAAAGCGAAGAGAAAATGGAATATTTTGGAATGATAATCGTGAGGGTTGGGGAATTTCGTGCTAAGCAAAAGTTAGTTAACATAAAAAATAAATATAAGGAGTGTTCATATTCTATTTCGTTAAAAACATTTTCTTTTATCTTGGACCAGCACCACTCAGGGGATGACCCCTACATATGCAGTGCTTTACGCCGGAACTAAAAGGGAGGGGATAGTATTAAGGGGACAGATGAAGAAAGTTGAGAAGTTAGAGAATATTTTTTTGTAGCTTTTTTCAACCTTTTTACTTCGCCGGCAAAATTTTTGCTACATGACCGACGAAGAAGGGTGCTGGTGTTACTCTGCTTTTTAGTACATGATCGTGTCAGTCGCTGCCAATTATATTCAGTGATTCATGACTTAGCACGGGGTTTGAACTCAGGACCCTCCGCTTCATAGTCCCGCGTTCTACTTGTACTTTAGCCAACAGCACCCACGTTAAATTTTATTAAATAATTAATATTCCTAATGACTAGTGCAACAGGGCAAAGTGGAAAAAGTTGAACAAAAACCGTGATGAGATGGCGTAGCGGCCATCGGTACTGATCCGTTATGAAAATATTCTAAATATTCTACGGTTAATAAAATAACTTGAATTTAATAAAAATTATTTGCAGATTTGAACTGAATTAAAAATTTAATTTTTTTTTTTCGAAAACATGTAACATTGTTTCACTTTATTTCTTAAAATTTGCAGTTAGGCGGACTTTTAAGACACAAATTAATATCCCTAAGGGATGGTAATTTATTTTGTAATAAATTCACTATTTTGAAATAATATATAATATAATAGTGCAACTTTTCCATAAAAAGTGCACAAAATTTTGCACTTTTTTACGGAAAAGAAATCAACATTAATAATAAAATTAATAAGTTCGAAGTAGTAGAACACAATAATATGAAGGGGAAAGTCTTGAGTTCGAGCCCGCGCTGAGTAACAGCAGAGTAACAGTATCCACCTTCGTCGGCCATGTAGCAAAAATTAGCCGGCGAAGTAAGAGGTTGAAAAAGCTACAAAAAAACTGTCTATCTTCTCATCTTTCCTAATCTGTCCACTCAATACTATCCCCTCGTTTTCAGTTCCGGCGCAATGCATTGCATATATAGGGGTCATCCCCTGAGTGCTGGTCCAAGATAAAAAAAAAATTTTATGTAAAATAGAGCATAAAAAAGTGTTGACGGGCAACCTTATCTGCTTCTTTACACATTTTTAGATTAGCAGCATATGATTAAAATTGGGAGACTACAATTTTTGGAATGTTATGGAATGGCCAAATTTCAGGTTAGAAAGTAAATTGGCTTTCAAATTTATGAAATGTGAAGAACTGACTTGTCATGTTTTGCCTTCTATTTACTAAACAGTTGGGAAATTTTAAGCACGGCACACTATACTTTTGGGCAAAGAATTTTAATTGTGTAAATTTACTGAAACTGTTAAACTGAACGAAAATAATGCATTTTTCCAAAAAATCATATTTAGTCATGAGGATCATTTTCAATTAGCCGTTTGTATAAACAAAACAAAATTGTCGCTTGGGGGGCTCACAACATCGCCTAGAAGACCTTGAAAAACCAGTACGTCCAAAGAAAGTGGCCTTATGGTTAAGCGGCATCATCAACCCGCATTTTTTCGAACATGAGCCACGAAACGCTGTCACCGTGAATTCTCTTCACTACCAAAGCATGATTACCGATGATTTTTTGTGACCACAATTGGCTAGTGTTGAGCTCAGTGACCTTTGGTTTCAGCAAGTCGGCGGCACGAGCTACACAGCCGGCCAAACAATACAATTAATTATTCCATGAAATATTTCCCGGTCGCATAATTTCTCGATTTGTCTGCCTGATTGTTGTAATTTAACGTCGCTGCATTATTTTCTCTGGGGCCAATTGAAAGGCCGGACTTCTGTAAACAAACTACTACTTCCCAACTTACCCGCCACAATCTAGCACGATTTTTATTCTATGTAAACCCTCACACAATTCAAACTCTATTCGACAGATGAGGAAAACAGATTCTTGCCACATTTATCGAAAAAGAAAAAAATTAATGTGTATGTTTGCAAAGTAATTTCACATTCAAATTTGTGGGAAAAAGTAAAAACGATTTTATAATTCAACACACGTTTACAGGAGTTAAAACGTTTTTGTTGGAAGGATGCTGCCAACTGCTTAGATGCCCCCGCTGGCAAAACACGACATGTAATCCATAACACTTTCACTCACAGTTTCAGTTAGATGACTTTGGAGATAGAAACATTTCCTTTTTAGTTTTATTTTTGTTTATTTATTGTGGCAAATAAATAAGAAATTCAAATGACTCTATAGATTTTTAACGAATACGGGGGTTAATTTAGTAAACACAAGGCGGAACTTGCTCACAAAAAGTTGAATGAGGATTTAAAAAAAAGAACATAATTCCCCAATAAAATATCACTCGTGGCTGAAAATTATATTTTTAGTAACATCGAAAAGACAGTTGAAACCAAAATAGCAAAGGATCAGATAATTTTGCTAGATTATCACAATTCTCAAAAAATTTCCTTAATTTTATTTTAATTGTGAATGTGTAGCCTTCATTGTGGACTATAAATGAATTTGGTGTTGAAGTCACAATTAAATAATGATTTTTTTTTTTTAGGAGTAGGACCAGCACTCAGGGGATGACCCCTATATATGCAATGCATTGCGCCGGAACTGAAAACGAGGGGATAGTATTGAGGGGACAGATTAGGAAAGATGAGAAGGAAGACAGTTGTTTTTGTAGCTATTTCAACCTTTTACTTCGCCGGCTAATTTTTGCTACAGGGCCGATGAAGGTGGGTGCTATTACTCTGCTTTTAGTACATGATAGTGTCAGTCGCTGCCAATTATGTTCAGTGATCAGTGACTATGCCTTCATCATTGAAACAGGCTGGCAACAACTAACACAACCACGCGCTAATGCTGATCAGAAGAACTCAACACAATATTTCATGACTCAGCGCGGGCTCGAACTCATGACCATCCGCTTCATAGTATCGTGTTCTACTACTTCAGCCAACAGCACCTACAGGGTGTCTGGGGGAAAATTTATATTTTTAAATGCGATTATTTCGAAAAGTAATAAACGGTGCGGAGGGAGGGCGGCGCCGTTGGAATTATCGATTGTGGGGTCGAGTGAGCACCTTGCGTTCGCTGTGAAGACCTTTTTTAAGGGTAATGATTCTTAAGTAATTGCTCGTCGACAAAAATTTGTTCAAAGTTCGGTATTCGGCGAATAACAGATGGACCGAGTGCAAATTTAAATCGTTCTTGGGTGCAGAGCTTCCGCCCAGCGGCTTCGGCTATGCATGTCCCATGGCCAGGTTTCCAGTCGATCTTCAAGGACTCCCGGAAACATTGAACTGGTTAAAAGCAGTTGACTTGAAAATCCGTGACTTTCAATACGGAAAAGAGCAGCCTCACTGGGACTTCCAACAGCGATTATTCAAAGGATCTGAGGTTCCATTCTTTTAAAATGCAGATCGTTCAAGAACTGAATGAAAGTGACTTTGCACAAAAATTTTTTTAAAATTTACAAAAAAAGTTCAAAATTGATTATTGAGGGTTTTAGCAAGTTCCTATGCGCCTTTCACTGGGGCTAATGCAGATCATCGGGGAACCTTTTCCCAACATTTCTTAGAATATCTAAAGATATTATTTTAAACTTCGACTCAATTGAATCAGAAGTTTAAGTAAATATCAAAGCTATAACAAGAACTCTAAAATCACTTTTTCCCCTTTTGTTTTCTTACTATGTCAAAGTGACTTTGATTTTGTGAAAGGATGTTGGAGCTTTTTCTCATTGTAAATCCCATTTCTTGGAGCGTCGGGACTTATTTTCACTTAAACAGCCACGTCAACAAGCAAAACTGCCGTTACTGGTCTCCAAGAACCCGCAACCCTCGATTGAAACATCAAAAACCACTGCATTGGCCCAGGGTAACAGTTTGGTGCGCCTTAGCCACGCATGAGAAAATTCTCGAGGCCAGGCGACGAATGTCAATGGTGAAAATTATCGACGCACGATTACAGAATTCTTTTTGCCAAACCTGCGAGTTCATCCATCGCATTCTTCACACACGTGGTTTCAACAGGATGAAGCGTCTGCACACACAGCTGGAGCTTCGATGAATATGCTTCGGGAAAAGTTAACCCAAAAACTGATCAGTCATTTTGGGGACATGAGATGTACACCGAGGTCGCCCGTTCAAAAATGTTGATGTACAACATTTTTTTTTTTAATTAAAAATAAAACATACACTCTTATTTAACAATAGAACATTCCATACATCTGCATAGTGCTGAAAATAATCAATAAAAATGGCCACCCTATCGACAACATGTTCTATTGAAATTTGCAAATGGGAAGTCTAAATCAACAGCGATAACAAAATTTGTCATCATTGGCAAATAAATAAATAAAATAGAGGCAACTGAACTGAAGATCCCTTTGCTCTAATAAATACGCCAAATCTAGATGAATAAATAAATATCTGAAAAGATGAATGAACAATTAAGTTCGTGAGTGTGTGTGTGCGTCTGATAATGTGATTTAGATATTTTGCAAGTGCCACAAACGTGCTGCTTAACGAATAAATTGTATGCATATCAAACGGCATCCCGGGGGATTAATAACCATATGACTATCGCCATTAAAGTTTAATGTGGCAGTCAATGCACTTGTTTCACAGTTCCCTTGTTAACATCAAATGAGTCTTACACGTAAACCGGGCCACAAACATAAACAAAGCACACATTTACACACCTACAGTTGAATGCATGTACGAGTATGTATGTGTGTGTGGGTGTGTGTGAAGCTATACATATATTCACATCAACTAATAAATTAAATCACGTAATGCTTAGTATTCATCTAATTTATGGGTTCCGCTGACACCGCAAGTGTGAAAAGCCAATTTACCTTTTGTGCGAATCCTTACATTTTATTGCCTCTCTCACACTTGGAAGTACACCAAAAAACCGGAAGGATGTTGTACGCCATAATGAGTTGCAACTGTTAAATAAATACTGTACGTTGGCTGCTTTTACTTCCTTTGATTTTGGTATTGCAAATAATTTGCAAATAGATGGCAAATATAAGAATTTTGAGTTTTGTCCCACATATTAATCTAGTTTCAATTAAAATGTTGCAAAAAATAAATGAAAACGAAACAGATATTAGTTAAACAAATATTTTTTTGAAGTAGAGATGAGTTCGTGTGGATTTTTTCTTACATAAACACGATCTAAACACGAATATCATCATGTTCAACACGAACGAAACATGCATGCCAAAACTTGCTCCCAACACGATTTATCGTGCACGAAATCAAATCCAGTAACAGAGTTTTTTTATATCCTCCAAAAGAAATGTCATTCCGTGTGTAATGCAACGAAATATCCCTCTGAGAGCCCGTAAACTATATATATATATATATATATATATATATATATATATATATATATATATATATATATTATTTTTTTTGATCAGTGATGAAATCTAAGGCGATCTAGCCATGCCCTTCCATCCGTCCGTTTATGGAAATCAATATTCAATCCAAACGAAAGGAGCCAGACCCTTGAAATTCGGTATAAAGACATTTCAAAGGATATCACAGATCAAGTTCGTAAATGGGCTGAAACGGGCCAGAGAGAAAAAAGTTCCCCTAAGAAGTACTAAATCAACCTCTAAAACAATATAATTTTAAATTTTATTTTTTTAATGTATGAATTTCTATTTTAATAGTGAACCTTTATTTATGTAAATTGTATTACAGGATGTTAATTTTCCCAACAGGCTATAGGTTCAAATCTGCGAAACTGCAAATTATTTTTTATTTATTTTTTTATTTTTATTTTAATAAATGAACGTGATTTGCTAACTAACTAGCACCACTTGAAACAGTGGAAAAATTGAACAAAGAACGCTGATGAGATGGCGTAGCGGCCTCGAAATCAGTACTGATCCGTTCTGCTGGTTTAATGACTATGAAAAATATTCTTAATATTCCACTCTCAAAAATAATAAATAGAATGTAATCACGTTCATTTATTAAAATAAAAATTAAAAAATAAAGCAGCTAGAAAATCAGAAAAATCTAATTTTTTTTATCCCACCCACTTTACTGGGCGTTCAAGTTACATATTACATGGAAAAATAATGTAAATATTTAAAAAAAATTTAAAATTTAAGCCTAAATTCCTTTCAAATTAAAATTTCTCTGATCTTTCTCTGCCGTACCCCCTCAGCACCTTTGCCACCTAAATGACCCTTTAAAAAAAATTATTTTTACTCTAACCTCAAAAATTGAGTTTTTAGTGTTTTATGGCACGGCTGCTCACGGAGTGTCCAAAAATAGAGTTTTTATTTATTAAAAATTTGGAGGGTATTTAAGATTGGACCAGGTGTAATATAACCTTCTTAAATGTATTTGTATAAAGGGTCTTTCGACAGGAACCTGCCGAATTGTGACAGTTGATAATGGTACTCCTGTTAGACGCTGCATCTGTCAAATTAGTTGTCGTTTTTTTTTTTAATCTGTTTTGCCAAATCACTACGGACGGATATAGTATTCAACATTTTGTTAGGTTATTTATTTATTATTATTATATGAGGCCATAAGCAGCGCGACCCAAAGGATCTTTTGTGCAGCCCAAGTGTTCACTGATGTAGATCGAGGCTACGAATAAAGCCAATTACTCTACCCGGTGAGATATCGTACACCTCCCCTGGAGTCATGAAATTGCCTCCGAGGAATCCCCTCCTGCACGACGCCACCGCCGGACAGTCACAGAGAACGTGATCCGGTGTCTCATCCTCTGCTCCGCAGAGTCTACACAGTTTGGTCTCAGAATTGCCCATGGTAAACTGGTGTCGTCTGAGACCGCAGTGTCCGGTACTGTGTTACTGATACTGTGCAATTCGATTCGAAAACTGTTCGAATTTGTGCGCTATTAAAATTATGAGTCGAAAGCAATTGGTATCGAATAGAATTACACAGTGGGCCCCCTGTTATGATTCCCATCTTCGTCCTAACGAGGGAACTATTCGCAATGTGGTGGATTAATTTGACTCCACTGATTCAGTATACGATCAAGCAACACATCTAGAAGATCTTAGCTCTATGAGGCACGAATGTACCCCAATAGAACCTCATTTGTTGATTGACAACAACACAATCTTTAACTGACAAATCTTCCACTAATTGTTATAAACCACAAACCACCACGTGTAGTCCAGAAGGAGACCTCACCAATATCCAGTCGCAGTAAACTGCTGGGCCAGTACTGGATCCTGTGGTACCATTTTCGACTACTAGAGAAGCCTTGAAAGCCAAACCAGTGTAGGTTCTATAAAATTTCTATTGACTTCAGTTTCTGTTTTACCCAAACTTAGGTGTCCTTGCACCTATTGCTTCTTACTCAGACTCGTAGATGAACCTACTTCTTTTAAAATATGCAAGAGAACCCGAGACGTCACTCACCAGAATTTGGCCTTCCACAGGCCTCAAATTGGTAAAGTTTACGCTGTAACATAGGCCTGCAGCCATATAAAATTCAATTGACCCAAATAAAGACGTGAGTTCTCTCACTGGATTCTGGAATATTTTGCAACTGGTCTTAATTTTCATGGAAATTGCATTTTCAGCCATGACGCCCATTTCAAGATCAACTGGTACGTAAAAAAACGAAATTGTCGAATTTAGCACGATACAAATCCACATGAGACTCAAGATCATTTAATGCATGCCAAAAAATGTATTGGTGTGTGTGATCAGTCCATATTTCTTTGATAAGGTTGGCCAGGCCATCACTACAGTCCGATGATTACCAGCTTCTTTTGGCCTGAATTGAAAAATCTAGACACAAACCACATGACGATGCTAGAACGTCTTATGTCATATTTGATATTCTGCAAAAGCGTTTGTAGCGTTTTCTTAAGTCACAAGTGTATGTTTTTTTAGGAATAGGACCAGTACTCAGGGGATGACCCCTATATATGCAATGCATTGCGCCGGAACTGAAAACGAGGGGATAGTATTGAGGGGATAGATTAGGAAAGATGAGAAGATAGTTTTTTTTTGTTTTTGTAGCTATTGCAACCTTTTTTTACTTCGCCGGCTAATATTTGCTACAGGGCCGACTGGGGTGTGTGGTGTTACTCTGCTTTTAGTACACGATATTGTCGGTCGCTGCCAATTATGTTTAGTGATCAGTGACTATGCCTTCACCATTGAAACAGGCTGGCAACAACTAATACAACCACGAACTAATGCTGATCAGAAGAATTCAACACAATATTTCATGACTCAGCGCGGGCTCGAACTCAGGACCCTCCGCTTCATAGTCTCGTGTTCTACTACTTCAGCCAACAGCACCCACCATGTGAAATCAATTAAATTTCTGATGTCGGCCAATTCGTGCATATAAAATATTAATTTGTTTTTAACGATTAATTAATTTTTAATTCGTCTATATAAAATATTAAATTTGGTCCAACATTTTTTATAGAAAAATACAAAAACCAATTTTCCCAGTTCCAGCACAATGAACGCAAGAGTAGGGGGCCATCTTCCGAGTGCCAATTAAAAAATATTAAATCCGAGTCCTAATTAAAAAATATTAAATTATTTACTTTTTACGTTTTCGTCACTAAAAATAATAATAAGCGTATATTTTAACCCTTAAAAAGTCGAAAATAAAATGTTCACTTTTTTATTAACTTGTTTTAAATAATCTCTTTATGTAGCCGGCCAAGAACATGTACTTTAATGGACTGCATGAGGGCATTCCGTGCACACAATATTCATTTGTTAAACACAATTATATAATTATAAACAATAATTCTTTGTCTATGTTCCGCCAAGCGAAACACGAGAAAGGATAACGAGTTAACAAACGCAAACAAGTGTTTGTATTAATTTAAGATTGACTTAATTCGTTGTTTATTATTTTAGATGAAATAGAAGGTAAACAAATGTTTGCACATGCACCAGCACTAAAATGTATTATATGCGAGTGTGTTAAATGTTTTCTGCTCTCGGGGCATCTGCAGTCGCTCAAACATGAACACATCCTTAATTTGTTACACATACAGAGTGAGTGTGTGCGTGTGTGTGTGTGTGTGTTTGTGTGTGTATGCGTGTAGTAACTGCTACAAATGTTGTTGTATAAACATTGTGTTTTAACCAAATTAATTAGCTCTATACCAACAAAAGGATGCTAATAAGCTTCAACGAGGCCATTTGAGTAGAGAAAATAAGTTAAATGGCTCGTGAAAGTGCATTCAGGTGTTTTATTGGCCACGAAGTGTTTAAATTAAATTAAAAGCAAGTTTAAAAGCCATCGTAATCTTATGGTAAAATAAGATGTTGCTCTGCTTTTAAGGCTACAAGTCAAGTATATTTCACAAATTCATTTCACAACTATAAAACGTAAGTCGTTCAAGCCGTTGTGCAACTAAAAGTTCTTATTTTCCCTTCAAAATGCCCAGCAAGTTTTTCAAAGGAATAAAAAATTTCAAAGATATCACACACACACCCACACTTTGTCGTATTTAAATTCAGAAGTAGGCGGGATTAACTAACAGATCCTTTAAATTATATAAGCAGAGAAAACCAGTAAGAGGATGCTGTTGGCTGATATGGTTAACACGAGAGACTATGAAGCGGAGGGAGCAGAGTTCGACTCCATCGAAATTTCAAAGGTTTAGCTCTTTTCGTTTGGATGCGTTTGATTGTGTTTTCCACAGACGAAAGGACGGACGGACATGTCTTAAGTCTTATTACTGATCAAAAATATATACATTTTAGGGGGATATTTCGGGGGGTGCTTTAAAATCATGTGAAATAAGGCCATAATGGCTTTATCTCTCAATCAATTGGGATATAAAGCCATTTTTTTTTGTAACATTTTAATGGGAGATAAAGCCATTATGGCCTTAGCTCACATTAGCAATATTAGAAAATGGCTTTAATGGCATTTCAGTTTTGAAGAATTTGGTCCTAGTGGCTTCGCTAAGGAAAGATTTTTTGCATTGCCGGCCTTCGGCCGCGCTTAAGGGTTTTCTCCTCTATGTATGTCGAACAGCTTCGCTGAAGAAAAGATTTTCTGCAATAACAATATTCTAAAAAAATATGGCTTTATCTCACATTCTCAAAAAAAATATGGCTATATCTCTCATTTCGCGCAATTTTGGATATGCCCTTAACTCTGAATGACTGGGAAATAAGGCCATTATGGCTTTATCTCCAATTCAATTGAGCAATAAAGGCATCATGGCCTTACTTCACATGATTTTAAAGCACCCCTCCGATATTTCGTTGCGGTACACATGAAATGGCAAACTGAATATGCCCTCCAATTCTTTTTTTTTTTTTTGAGAGAATAAAAAAGTTTTATCGCCTAAAAAAAATTTAAATTTAAAAATGTTTGTTCTGGAGTCCACCACTTGTGCATTTGTTTTAGAATTCAATTACATACACGCAAACTATAGTAATAAAAAAATCACTTAAGCTGTAGGCATTAAAATAATTTATTAAAATATTTCAATTTATATAGATTGTATTAAAAGAAATTTATAAATTAAAGCAAAAATTAATCAGAAAAATAGTCCATTTAGGAAAAAACATATATTACAAACTCTAAAATTCACATTTGAATTCTGTTTTTCAAATTAACTTCATAATTGAATTATGGACGTATAAAATAAATAAAATATAACATTTCCATTCATTTGCATTTCTGCTCGTTATCCTCATACATTTAGATTATCATTAAAATTTTAGTAGGAGGCAATAGAAAAACTGCTAAATGTTTTATTTAAAAATCTCCACGTGCACTGTTTTCATTTAATGTCTAAAAAGATTTTGAACAAGAACTTTGTTTTTCAATTGTGGCAACACCAACATTTAAGGCCCAGGCACATAGAATCCGTCATACGTAAGGCGTTGCCTTTTTTATCTGGCATGCACGTACCGACGGAGAAAGTTGGCACAATGAGTATTTTGTTGACGGATATTAAATCAGTTGTTTGTTCTCCATTTTATTTATTTAACTTCATTTTATTTATTTTATATAATTTTGTATATATTATTTAATTTTTACTGAACACACAGTACAAAAAAAAATTAATCAAAACAATTTGAAAAACTTATTGATGCCTATCAAAGTATTCAACGTACGTCAAAAGTTAAAAGTTGGCCAACTTTCGTACTTTGCGTTGACGCACAAGTACTGAATATGACATCTCACATAAGACAGCATGTATCGGGTTTTCTAACAGGGACGCTACAAAAGTAGAGCGACAGGGATAGCAAACGACGCCATATTTCTTGCCGCTCTTTTGACATTTCTCTTCAGTAAGGTTTGCCATTTCGTGATGGAAAGATATACGAGCCAACAACGAGTCGAAATTATTAAAATTTACTACCGAAATTCGGAATCAGCGGCCTCATCCAAAAATCATTTTTCATCGAAAAATCATCTTCAGGGATGAGGCTCATTTCTGGCTGAATGGCTTCGTCAATAAACCAAATATGCGTTATTGGTCAGACAGCAATCCACACGTACTCCATGAGTCATCATTGCATCCCGAAAAAATTACGGTTTGATCTTACGTGATGATCAAGACCGGCACGTTACTGTGAATGGGAATCGCTACCGTTCAATGATAACCGAATATTTTTGGCTCCAATTGGATGATATGGACTTCGAGGACATGTGGTTCCAACAGGACGGCCCCACAAGCCACACAGCGAATATCACAATCAATTTATTAGAAACCAAGTTTGGAAAATGTGTTATCTCACGAAATGGTCCAGTCAATTGGCCGTCTCGGTCGTGCGATTTGACGCCGTTAAAATATTTCCTGTGGGTCTACGTCAAGTCTATGGTCTATGCCAACAAGCCAGGGACGATTGATGAACTTCGTACGAATATCGTACGTGAAATTGCCGAAGTATCGGCTGATTTATGCTTGAAAACCGTCGAAAATTGGGTTCAGCGTCTGGACTTTTGCAAGCGTGCTTGTGGTGGCCATGCAAAAGAAATCGAGTTCCATTCATAATGGCATCGAACGTACTGTCACTGGAATAAAGAATTTCATTGATATCCAAAACCGTTTTTGTTTTATTTTTTTTTTTTTTTTTATCTTGGACCAGCACTCAGGGGATGACCCCTATATATGCAAGGCATTGCGCCGGAACTGAAAACGAAAGGATAGTATTGAGGGGACAGATTAGGAAAGATGAGAAGATAGACAGTTGTTTTTGTAGCTATTTGAACCTTTTACTTCGCCGGCTAATTTGTTATGTTTGTACATAAGCTACATACGTTGCTGTCTTGCTATCTCATTTTTATATATGTACGTATAACCACGTCACTATTCTCTTTGCTATGCATAAGACAAAACCGAAGATCAATATAAAACACTTTTTTAATATTACTCCAAATTAATACTCCGAATTAAAACACTTAAATCTCTGCTCGCCGATATCGGATCGCCTTAATTTTTGGCCTAAACTCTTCGTCGAAACCCGCACTAGCGTTTTAATCCAAAAATTAATAAAATCGGCTATGAATTTCCGGAGAAAATCGCGTGGGAATATTATATGAAAATCGCCCAATAATCACTTTCAATACCGACTGCCAAGCAACAACAAACAAACAAACTCTTACACTTACACTTGCGTATGTATTGAAAATGATAGTTTACTGCCCTAGAGGCGCGCGTATAGATGTTAACACATCAAAAAAAAACTTTTGTAGCGCTCTTATTGAAAAAGCCGGCATTTCAACTTAGCTGTCAGTTGAAAAAAGCAACGTATAACGTATGACGTATGCTATGTGCCTCGGCCTTTAGTTTTTTGACGTATTCGTAGTGGATGATTTGGCAATTGTTACAATGAATTCAATTTTGCTCGAAAATCGTATTAAAATAATTAAAATCCTTCAATGGTGCTTCTTTTAAAAGTACCTTTCGTAAAATTTGTAATACTTTCGGACAACTTAATCGTCCTTCTGAGACCTTCTGTTAACAAGCAAAATTACCGCATTTGGGCTCGTGGAAATCCTAGAACGATAATTGAGAAGCCTTTTGTATGCTCAAAGTATTACTGTATGCTGCTGTATGTGGTATGAAGGCGTGATTTAGGCTGGAAATGCTAACGCGAGGTGTTAACAACTCAACTTAGGCCTATTATTGATGATGTGGATATCACTGACATAGTGGACATTTGCCAAACATCATTTTTCATTCATAATTGCCCAACTTTTCTCTACGCAATACAATAAAAATTTTAATCATCTTCATAGCGGCCTCGAAATCAGTACTAATCCTTTCTGCTGGTTTGATGATTATTGAAAATATTCTTAATATTCCAATCTTAATATAATATAATAAATAGAATTTGAACAACTTCATTTATTAATAAAATAATAAAAAAAAATCATTTGCAGTCATGCAGATTCGAACTTAAGCCCGTTGAAAAAATTAAAAACTTGTTTATGCTTTAGAAAATAAAGTTCTTTATGGCGTTTTCTTTTCTAGAAAACATGTAAAATTTTTTTACTTCTAATCTAAAAATTTGCCTTTACACGGATTTTTAAAATAATAATATATTTGCCTAAGCAATGGTAGATTAATTTGTAATAGATTTACTATTTCGAAATGGCATCATGGTGCAGTTTTCCATTAAAAAGTGTAAAAAATTTAGCATTCTTTTCCAGAAAAGAAATCAACATAAGTTAATTGGTTCTCTGCCCCTCTCTTTAGTGAAAAGAATATTATTTTATTTTAGGTGGAGTTGGTGTTTTCATTTCTTCACCTTTTTTTAGTATATGTGGAGTAAATCCATTTTAGTAGATTTAGATTTCTTGCATATGAAACGAGTAATTTAATATTTGATAGGATCCAAGCACAGCTGCTGGGAAATATCGGCCACGATCTGTGTTATTTATCACTGGATCTTGGTAAATTTAGTACCACAATATCTTAGTGACCTTGAAAATAGAAATATAACAATTTTTCACAATTTAAAATTTTCTTTAATCTCCTTGAGAGCTTAAAAGTGCTTTTCTGCAAAATGTTAATATACAATTTAAGCACATTTTTCCACTCACCACACAATTTATCACACATATTTTATTTATTTTTATTATTTTTTTTTTTCATTTGGTATTTAAACTGCAAACCTTATTTGACGAGTGATTAAAATAATAACAACAAAGTGTTACAAATTTATGGAATATTTCCATATTTATTTATTTCTCTTAATCACCTACAAAAAAAATTAAATAAATAAAAAAAAGAAAGGAAAAAATATTTATCACGAAACATGAGTTATAGTTGCATGTCAACCTTTCAACACAGAAACAATTAAATAAACGAACACGTTTTTTTTTTTGTTGTGTGTGTTATAAAAGAATAGGAAAGAGTTGTATTTTTGTAAAGTAATAAATTCATAATAAAATCATATAAATAAGGCAAATGTTCAACCTTCTACTGGATTATACTTATGAACAGCTTTGGAGTAGCTTTTGCTGTACTTCAGAAACTTGCGCATTCGTTTTCTTTTCCCGCGGACCACATTTGACTTTTAAGACTCATGCTACTGTATTGAGTTATTTACTCTATAGATGTAATTCGATTCCTAAATGCAATATATATATATTATTAATAGTCAAATGCATTCTCGGTAATAACTTTCATGCCGGTATTACTGCACTGATTTTGAATATATAAACAATAAATTATGTATGAATTTTTATTAGTCGAACTTTCTTATGTAAATTGTTAATATTTTCCAACGGGCTTAAGTTCGAATCTGCATGACTGCAAATGATTTTTTTATTATTTTGTTAATAAATGAATTTGTTCAAATTCTATTTATTATTTTTTTATATTAAGATTGGAATATTAAGAATATTTTCAATAATCATCAAACCAAGAATTTGAACAAATTCAATTATTAACAAAATAATAAAAAAATCATTTGCAGTCATGCAGATCCGAACTCAAGCCCGTTGGAAAATATTAACAATTTTAATGTAAACAATAGGTATATTTAAAAAAAAATTTTTCAACTAGAGGTGCACAATGATTACACTATGATACAAAATAGAACAAAGTTGAAATACCTGGGGCATGATATTATTTTTCTGATAGGTCTTGTCGAGCAGAACAAGACTCCGTCCATGAAATTCGCGAAACAACTCCAAAATCTTGAGTTACGGGTAAAAATCCAGTTTTTCTACCCTAGTTTAGTTATTAGCCTGTATCTTAGTCTAGTGCCAACAGAACTTCAATTTCTCGGTGGATTTGGGAAGACAAGACCAAGCCTTTTCAAATGGCATATCGTCGCGTTTCTTCACATTAATAAAATAGAATTTGAACAAATTCATTTATTAATAAAATAATAAAAATGGTTTGCAGTCTTGCAGATTCGAACTTAAGCCCGTTGATAAAATTAACAATTTACATAAGAAAGTTCGACTAATAAAAATTCATACATAATTTAAAAACTAAAAAACTTAATAACTTTTTAAATATAAGTTATAGAATTTTTTTTTTACCAAAAAATATAGCTTTACAATTTTTGAAGGGTGTAGAAACATATTTTGAAAAAATTAATTATTTACATGTAACTGTGGCCAAATTTGTCGCTTACGTGTTTTCGTCACTAAAAACAGTCTTAAAAATGTGTCGCTTACGAGGTTTTTGAAAAATTAAACACATATTTTAGCGAGTAAATTACTATTTATTTCCTTATTTATTTAAAAAAATTTCGATTCTTATTAAAAATGCAACAATTAATAAGATAAAGAAATCAGAAAAGGAAACATTTCATTGGTAAATTATAAAAGAAAATTTTAAAAGTACAATAAATAATCTTAAAAAATACTTCAACATTTTATTTCTTCTTTAAAAAAATGCCAATTATTTTGCGGTGTTAGTTTCTTCACCTTGAACTGGGTGCGGGGACATGTGACCACCACGGGCAACATTAAGGCGGATGAACTGTCGGGGAGAGGAACCGCACTTCAGGAGGCCGACAATGACCAACTGATTGGGATTCCACTCTCATCCTGCTGGAGACGCTTTTATGTCGCACTATTTGAATTGGCTCAGGACAGGTGGTTCAGAGAATCCACTTGCGAGATATCAAGAGTCTTATGGCCCCGCCTAGACTCTAGGAGGACGAGGGATCTGTTGAACTTCGCAAGAGGTCATCTACGCAATATAGTGGCCACACTTACTGGTCACTGCACCTTTGGGATCCATGCCAGGCGCATGGGGATCCCCTATAACGACTACTGCTCCAGTTTTAATGATGAGAAGGTGGAGGAAAGCACTGCACACCTCCTCTGCTTCTGTCCTGCTCTGGAGGAGCAGCGCCTACTTGCCTCTGGGCAAGACACGCTTTGGAGACATTTCGGAGATATCGGAGATAGGACTGAGATACCTGAGTCTCTTTATTAGAAGCAGTGGCTGGTTCGGCAGCTAACTCCCCTGGGGCGTGTATGCACGACCATAACTCTTGGTTTATGTATCCCATCTTCTTCTTTACTATCCTTCTTACCTTAACTTCGACTATTCCTACTTCTTCCTCATTTCTTACCTTTTCACTCTTCTTTAATACAGGTGTCACAAAGGGATCAAAATAATTGGACCCAAGTGGGCTGGTCTCTGTTTTTCCTTTCACCAGCAACCTGCTAAATTTATTATATCATCATATTTTTGTTTTTTGATACCAATAAAATTTTTGTAAAGTGGAGGCAAATTTATGTCGAGATCAACAAAAATTTTTTTATGGAGAGACAAAATATACTCATTTTCAAAATTCAATTTGTAGAACACGCCATGTTCATTATATTTTAAACACTTTTTGTCAATTACTTGCGTTTCACCCGTTTTTATTCCAGGTCTTATGGATTGATAAAATTTGATTTTTTTTAAAGTCTTTGAAAAACTGTGTTCTATATAGTGAACCTTGTGAGGGGACGGATACACTCTGGCATTTTCTATTATATGAACAAAATCTGTTGGAGAGGTTTTCGAAATGGATCTAACTTTTTTTTCAAACAAAGTTGTCAAGGTGAGATTGTAGACAGATGACAAAAGTTATTTTCTACCAGAATCCTCAAAAAAGTCAATTTGGGAAAAATAGCGCTCACGTGGTTTGTGAAGAAACGCGACGATATATGGACTATGCACATGTACGAGTACGCAGAGGCAATGAAAATCATATATTGAAAAAAATTGCAAAATCGACTTTTTGATTGATTATTATCAATGCCATGAAACTACATGCCATGACAAAATTTTACACTTCTGCGGTCAAAAATGGCACTTTTATTAACAAAAGGGCGTAAAATGTTAATGGTTTCCATTTTAAAAAGTTTTTTGTTTCTCCTGTAAAATTTTATTTTTGTCAAATGGGCCCTTTTGCATTTCAGCTAACGATATATACTTTATGGGGTCCTTGAGAGATATTTCGCTGCGTTACACGTGGAATGACCAAGTGAATATACCCTCCAATTCTTTTTTGGAGTGTATAAAAACTATAACAATCATGCATGACGAACGTTGGAAATCACTTTTAATTACACAATAGTTCATGCCTTTAAGTCAGACATAGGCACAAACACATTAACTTTTTGAGAGTGTGTGTGTGAGAGAAATTTTGCAAACAAACGAGCATTCTCCCACCTCTAAATAATTTTTTTCAACAAGCGCTCAAACAACCGTCTTGGTTCGAAGCTTGTGATAGACTGAATTGTGAATCACAATTTTTGTGATTTGTGAGTAACTACAAATACGTGTGACTCTCAAGACCGAATTTATATACATGTGAAGCGCGCTCACCCACAATGCCTACGTCCGCTTTAAATAAAACTAATTTTCCTATGATTGTGTAGTGTGCGTTTGTTGTGTCGCTTACTGTACTGAGACACACACACACGATTAATTTCGCACACATTCATGTGCTTTTACGGATTTGCAAAATTACACAAACATCCATTAGCATGAAGACAATTCCATGCCGGCTACTTAGTAACGGGCAACTATTTCGTATACATGCATAAAAAGATTATGGCCAGTAAACTCATTTTATTATTAAGATGTCGCAATAACGCCAACATGACAAGTCAAAGTGTAATTGCGATTTAGGCTCTTAGAGCGCTACAAGCACATAATTGTATTCAAACAATCATTGATGACGGCTATTGAATGTTCGTTTACATTAATTTGCCTGCCAGTGCCGTTGTGTGTCATTTACGTTAAGTCATTTTGAAAGAATTTCCTTAAGAAGACAATTGTTCAATTTGATTTTCAAAGCGAAAGTTTTACAAAGTAATAGAGTAAAATATTTAATTTATAAATTTTTAATGTTGACTTATTACAATAACTGGGCGATTATTTGAAATAAAAAGGCATGATAACTTAATTGCAATACTAAATACTCTTGTAAGTTATTCCAATTGCCATGAAAGTTTCAAGTTACTTTATTTTCACTTTTCATTTGCAATAACACATGAACAAATCACATTTTGAAATAAATTACTCACGCTATAAATCGTATTGTAGAATATAGTCTTTTGCAAGTGAACAACATGGGATTATAAGAATGGAATACAACAACCGCATCGCACAAATAATTCAGTCAATCATTTTGTTGGCTGTCCGCCAATTTAACAATTGATGTTGTAAATATTTTCCTTGCTGCTATTCAACTTGCCTTTAAGCAACTACAAGTGTTAGTTGCAATAAAGATCCATTAAAGTTGTACTAAAAATATTTAAAATAAAATATATTTAAACACCTTGTCATATATTCTCATCACATCATTCACATTTTCCCATCCTTTACTCAGTGAATGCACTGTCCGATATGATAGAAAAAAGAAGTAAAAACGTTGTATTCGACCGGGTCGAATCTTAAATAGCCTCCAAATATCTAGTATGTAAATTTAAAATGTTTAACTTGGCGGGACAGAGTTCCTTTAAGACATCACGGTAACCAATTTTAAATCTCTATTTTGACAGAGTCATTCCGGGGAGGGACGTGGGGGCGACGTTTTACCTCTGCAAGATCAGAGAACATTTCAGCTTCTTATAGGGCTTAAGGAATACAAATTGTTCAATATTTATTTTTGTATATAATATCGTACGTCAATGCCCACTGAAGGGGCGGGGGTCCAAAAATATACTATATCATGTTTTCCACAGACGAACGTATGGGCATTGCTAGACTGTCCTAGACTTCATCACTAATCAAAAATGTAAATACTTTATGGGGTCCAATTCTTTTTGGAAGGTTTAAAACTGTGTTTTCTCGAGGTCACTCTGGCAAGGGCCGTTGGGGAGACATTTTATTTTTACCATAAAACTCTAAGGATAAATGTTTGGGATAATTAAGTGTAAAGTTTATTGTTCTTTTTTTTTCTTTTCTGAAAGGGTAAAAAATAGTTTTAATTAGTAAAAAAACAACGTCAATTGCCTTTTTGGTTACTTTTATGTATAAAAAAAATTTCAATTTCCTTACCTTGGAAGCGAAATTTAAATTTTTTTAAATTTTATTTTTCAATACAAATCTTTATGAGGTATAAAGTAGTTTTGTTTAAGAAAAACTCGAATTTTGAAACCATTTTGGTTATTACATGTACTACAAAATATTTCATGTTCCAAAAAAAATTTAATTTTTCCAACCCTGCAAAAGAAAATTTAATTTTTTTGTTTTTTTATCAGTGCAACGCTTCTTGAGGTATAAAGTAGTTTTATTTAAGAAAAATTGCAAATTTTTTACCACTTTGGTAACTTTCATGTACCATAAAATATTGCACTTGTCCATCCCTGGATTCGAAATTTAATTTTTTATTTTTGAATTTTTGATACCAATTTTGTTCTTCCTAAATTATAAGACAGTTTTAGTTAGCAAAAAACAAATAAAAACAACATCAGTTGCCAAATAAAAACAACATCAGTTTGATTATTTTCATGTATAAAAACAATTCAATTTCCCACCCCTGGAAGCAGAATTTGAATTTAAAAAAAATTATTTTTTGGCCAATGCAAATCTTCATGACATGAAAGTGATTTTGTTAAAGAAAAACTTGAAATATTTAACAATTTTAGTTACTACACGTACTACAAAATACGGAATAAGCCGAAAAAAAAAATTTTAATTTCCCATCCCTGGAAAAAAAATTATTTTTTTAGTTTTTAATAGACCATTGAGGCTCCCCAAAGCACGAATTAGATTTAATTTACAAACATTAAAATAAATAATTGATTTTTGGTATAAATTTTGCGTCGAGATATAGGTGTAAGCTTCCAACGGTCCAAGAACGAAGTCTCTAGCTCTTCTGGGGGCTTGGGAAACCCGATTTCACGTACAGACGGACGGACAGACGGACATCGCTCAATCGTCATCGCTATTCATAAGGATCCAGAATATATGTATATACTTTATGAGGTCCCATGTGCATATCGAAGAAATTACACACGCAATGACAAACCTATATATACCCTTTCACTTTTTTGTGAAGGTTATAAAAAACTCTGTAAATATTTAACAAAATGTATACCCTAAGCCCACAATTCTTAAAAATTTTACTTTTAAGCTTTCCAAGTAACAATCTTGTTTTCCGAATTTACTGAATGCCGAGCACAAAAAGTGCTCGAGTGATCCATCATCTTCCTGGCAATCTCCACACGTTTTATTATCAACAACACCCCAGTGCTTTAGATTATTTATTGAATATCAATTTATGGCGTTAAGCAATTTCCAGTGTTTTCCCATTTAAACTTAGAACTTCTGGTCTCTTATCATTATTTGTGTTTCCCAGAGAATTTCAGTCATCCACGAGCAATTTGGCTATACGTTTTTTAACAATTCACTTGATGGTTTTGATCTCCATTCCGGAAAAAGATTTACTTCCTTGTATGCCCAGCTAACAGGAAGATCAAGTGCTTGCTTTCCTCTTCACTAAAAAGTTTCGTTTAAGTACACCAAAGCATAGGAAAGTTATTCAATACCTCTTTAATGAGGCTGGGAATTTTAATAAATACGTGTAAATGCATTTACGAGTATAGCCATAAAATTGAATTTTATAATATTTTTGTAAAAGTAAAGTTCCATAAATGTGAAAGGGAATTTATTCCACAAATAAATTGCAAATTATTTTAAACAACATTAATACAACCGGAAACAACGATGGCGCTTCCATCGTTGTGTATGTGCACATGTTTGTGTTCCTACTAAACACATTAACACTATAAAACTGCCTACAAGCTGGACTGACTAACTTATTAACTGCCTTTATCTTTATTAACTCGGCATAGTCCCAGTAGAAAACGTTCCATATGCAGCCTTTAAACAGCGTATTTTTTCCTTCCTGCTAAATTATGTTTTACATATTTATAGTTTGTTTTTGTTCTACAATTATGAGGTGCTGACGTGCCAAGGCACACCAATGTCTAACGTCCAAACGGTAGCTTAGGTTAATAAATATAATTATAAACAATTACAATGTTGCTAAGCACACCAGGAATATAGAAAGAAAAAAAATCGTATCCTACCAGCATTTACCAGCTGCTGACGTTGGATTATTTACAGTATAATATTTCATCATCGTCAACCTTTTATGCGTTATCACTTGGGCTGAGTTACCTGCATCAAATACCAAAAGGGAAGGAAGGCATGAGAAGTAGAACTGGTTGTATTAGCTGTTTATCATCTTCCGCCGATAGTATCCGGCAAACAAGAGGCAGAGCTAGATGGTGTAAAATAAACCATAAACTTATCAATTTGCCCTGTTTATATTTTCTTGTGCCTTTTACTTTAAGCATTTTTTAATAGTCTTGCTATGAATTTTTCAAGCGTATTATTAGTGTTTGTGTACTCAGTTACCTTGTCCTGTCAGCATTTGCGGCTTCATGAAATAAAGCCGCATCAGCACGGTTTTCCCTTTAAATAATGTTTGCAAATTGGAAGCAATTTGTGAGAATATTCAGTTGTGGCAATTTATGCATTGAAGGTTATTAACTTGGAAAAAGCGAATGATTACTTTTTCTTAACAAAAAGGGAATGGTAGCAGGGATGCCAGTAATCTTAAATAGTTTTAAGCTTTAACGGGTGTAATGTGCATTTAAATATATTTTAAAAGTTAATTCTTTAGCAATCTGCATATTTATATAAAAAAATACACAACAAGTTGATTGTAATATCCATGAAATAATATAAGAAAAATTATACTTAATATCAAATAAATTGTTTGCCAATTTTTCAAGATCATTGATATGGTACTTGTTGTTTTTATTCTAAATAAAATGATGAGACACAGAGTCAAAAACTATTTATTGTATCTGTAAACGAATTTCCAAACATATTTACATCTGTAGAATTTATTTCATACATTCTCTGTGTATTATTGTCGGTCACAAACATAGAAATTAAATTAATTTGAATACAATCACAAAAGTAGCTCGGACAACAAGCCGACTTTTAGCTGTGAAAATAATCATTCCCCTATAAACACTTTTATTCTATTTCTGTAGTCGGTAGCCTGCTGTCGTCTAAGTGTTAAAGATCAAAAATCGGCTTTTAAATTTTATAATATTCACTAACACGAACACACACTAACATCGCATGAAAATTGAGTCGATTTGAATATTACTTATACGTAAAGTATTTGTTATTGTTTTCAAAAAATGTACTAGCAAATACTCGTATGCAATAGTTTTATAGTGGAATGGGGACGTATGAGTGATATTCTGACGTATAAGTCGATTTGAATATTACTCATACGTAAAGTATTTGTTGTTGTTTTCAAAATACTAGCAAATACTCGTATGCAGTAGTTTTATAGTGGATGGGGACGTATGAGTGATATTCTAACGTATAAAGTAGAATATTGGTCATACGACATTGTTGTTAAATATAATTAAAAATTGCAAAATATGTAGACATAAGCTGCTCATAGGGCAGTGATGCTCGTTTCATAAAATAATTGCTTCTTGGCGACACCCACCAATTTTTTATGCTCATTTAATTCAGTTGCCTTTCAGACGGCAAAGAGCACAAGTGCTTAGCGGATGCTTTGGCTGCTTTTAAAATATAGTGCGTAAACAAATGATGGTACCATTACGAAAATTTGTCGTGGTATATATAAAACATACATATGTTTAAAACCCTTTTTTTCAACTTCCAAGATACGTTTAAAGATTTTGATGCCTTTGAACCATATCTTGATCTTTTTGAAGTCCCCTTTAAAGTTGCCGTTACAAATTATGAGTTCAAAATACAAACGGAACTCATTATTTTGCGAAGCGAAATAACAGAGCAACCACTCGATGATATGCTGTCATTTTGGAAAAGTTTGAATGGATTAACAAATTCAGAGTTAAAAAATAATGCTTTGAAGATAATGTCTCTGATTCCTTCAACTTATATGTATGTGCGAGCAAATTTTTTCGGCTTTAAAATTCATTTGTTAAAAACAAAAGAATAAACTGAGCTCCGAACATATAAAGCATATTTTACTCTTGCGCAATTGCCACAGAAGCATTAGCGTACACATATATTTTATTGCTTGCTTTTCTTTTCTTAAAAGTAAACAAAGTTCGTATTTTAAATTCATACATAAACTTTATATGGAAAATCTTTTCGTTTACTTCTTCGTTTGACTGTACCTTTAAATTAGTCTCATTTTCTCACCAATACAAAAGCTATTTAATTTTGAGCAATATTGTCATAGTGGCATCACTTGTACCAAATTACCAAATTGCCAAATTATATATCAGTTACCAAATATTTCAACAGAGGTTTAGCACTAAAATACACTATTATTAGAAATATATTAAAATATTTACAGTAAAAAGTAACGTTGTTATCTTCGTCCAGTCCATACGACTACAAATAGGGAGCAGAAATTTAATGATTTGATTTATAGATTCGCTTGGAACGGAGTTTAGGAAATTCTAATGTAAAGGAATTAAAAATGTGTAAACTTATATTAGAAGAATAGGCATACATACACGGTCTTATGGAAATACCCTTTCCTACAATTACCTATTGTTATTACATGACCTACTTTTTAACTTCCCGCTAAGAAAACTGAAAATTTACAAAAAATCGGAAACTTGCTGGTTTTACCGCGTTTTGGAAGCTTTGCTGACTACTTCTTAGCTACCGCCAATACGTCGATATGTATTTATGTGTGTGTGTATATATGTATATGTGTGTGTATATATGTGTGTGTAAGTGTGTGGGAGTATGTGTATGTGTGTGTGTGTGTGTGTGAGTTTGTGTGTATAGGAATGTGCTCTGTTTATAACTTTTGCACGACTGAACCGAATCGAACCAAACTAGTCGCGTTTGAAATGGTTCTTTCAAGATTAGATTTCCTTGGAATTGGAACCGATGCATTCTGGTAGACTTCGAGAAATATTCAAAAACACTAAAACTTTTTTAAGTATGATTTATTATTATTATTATTTTTTTTTATATTTTAAAGAATATATAAAAAGAGCTCCGAAATTATATATGTGAGAAATTAGTGTCGCCGATTCTTTCTTTCGAAAAACTACCTAGCACCGCTTATCACATGGTAATCGTTATAACAATTTAAAAATTCAAATAATATAATATTTTTAACGGTTAAGATTAACCGGAAGTTGCAGGTATGGCCTTTAGAGTCAACCGTTTCCATATTTTTTGTTTTCTTTGTTTTTATTATAAGCACACGAAGCCAATTGCTTGTTTTGAAAACATCTAGGGTGTGACGGGAATGCAACCCACGACCAGCGGATCGATAGAGTATCAATGCCACGCACAGCGCTTTTAAGAAAAGGCAGCTTTGCGATAGCATCTAAATAAACAACGTAGAAACAGAAAACCTCAAGTGAGTCATACTGGTTTTATTATTATTATTATTTCTGTTTTTTTAAGGATGAAAAATGCTTACAATTAGCCTGTCGAATGAAGCATCAATCCTTGAAATGCCATTCCAAGGCTCAGAACAAATATATGAAATTAAGATAATCTAAGCATTTTTTTAACGGTTTCTAATTAAAGAAATAGTAAAAAACGACTCATCATTTTTCTATTAGTTTTAAAAACTATGGATCCCACTGTTTGTTGTTTTACTTTCACTGATGCCATAGTTTTTATACCAGCATGCAGTTGAAATAAAACCGAAGATTCCCTGCGTACGAGTGTAAGTGATTGCGAAATAAAAAAATAAATAAAAGCTGAGAATAAATACGAACCACAAGTTTAAGCAGTCATTGTTCTGATGATTAAAAAAAAAACATTTTGTCGTTATGGAAATTGAAGATGACTAAATGCAATAAAATACGAATCTGTCAGTCACGTTCCGGCCATTAACGGTTTAATGTTTAAATGAAAACAACTTTTAAATGCCACAAAAGCACCAAAAATATGCACGTGCTTATGTGTATTTAAATACGAGGTTAGTTCGAAATATATGGAGGATTGTTTTTACTTTTAAGTAATATTAATTTATACATCAATTTCCATTCTGTATCTTTCATAGCAGTCCCCCTCAAACTGAAAACACTGGAGCCACTTAGTTTTCCATTCGACGAAGAAATCACGAAGTGCTTTTTTGTCATGTCCTTGAGATCTTTGAGATGTGAATTTTATCTCCTCAATTCTCGTAAAACGACGTTTCTCTTTAATTTTGGGAACGTAAAAAGTCACAGTAGCCCTAATATGGTGCATACCATGGCTGAGGCATGATTGCGATTTTCACTTGGATAATAAATAGCGATTCTATTTTACGGTTTTTTGCACAAAACTCAAACAGTTTTGAACAAACTTCTTGCCCAAAATTTCCCCAAAAAAATGGTCGACATGAGCCAAGCGATATTGCGAAATCAGGGTTCTCTCATAGTGTTTTAAGGATTCTCCATAACATTTTTTTTTACTTTCTCAGTATTTTCATCGGCTGTGGATGTACTGGAACATACCGGACGAGTGTCGTCTTGTTTACCTTCCCGATTTTCCTTGAGCAACTCTTCCGACCTATAGTACAATAACCGTATAGGACAATGCTTTTGCGTTTTTCATTCAATTTTTAGTACAAAATTTTATGCAAATTCTTTAATTCATATTTTTTGGCAGTCCAACAAGCAAAATACTACTGTTACGCTACGTTCATATCTATCAAATATTTGACGAAATAATCGTAACCAATAATTTCTGGTTTAATTTTTTTTTTATAATTTTAGAAAAATATGTTTAAAATGAGCAAGTGTCCATTTATTAAAAAAGTTAATATACAACAATTATTGTTTTATTATTTTACTTCTCGAGCCTAAACACGAAATATTAAAGAAAGGTTTTTCAGAAAAAGAGTGGTTACGCTTATTTCGCCAAATATTTGATAGATGTGAATGTAGCTTAACTTTTAAGACTCTCATAAATAAACCAAAAGTGCTAAAGTTATGAAACTGTGAAGAAAATTTAGAAATGCTAATTAAAATTTCAAAATTCACCCCATTTTTAGAACACACCTCGTATATAAATGCCTAATTTGGAACTGGTGGATGCCGCATAAGAATTTTAAAAGTTCATAACACTTACACAGCCCTGTAAATCAACTTAAAAAGGCAAAGAATGGAATTGAAAATGTATTATGGTTCGTTATATGGTAATTCGCTTGAATTCACAAATACTTAGTTGCTTTATATATACGCACACACACACATACATACACATACATCGCGTTTTATGAGTCTGTTAAAAATGAACAACCCAACAAACTTACAACAAGTGCTGCTCAAGTACGTTTAAATCGCACTTAACGGCCATTTGTGGTAATTTGCGCGTTCAAATATTTTTGTCCAGACACTGAAGGGGCGTTAATCCCTTTTTCTATTTAATGGTCTGTCCTCGTTTCATTTCAATTCGAATTCATTTTTTTTTTGTAACCATATGCATGGCTACACACATACCCACACAAACACTAGCTACAGCTTATGCATATACGAATCATATTGGAAATTTTACAAGTTTTTACACTCACACACACGCAAACACACGCAAACAATCTTTAACATTTATGTGTGAATTAAAATTGATGTTTGCAGGCTTTGCTTGGGTTTTTCTGGAAGCATTTAGATGTTTATCTTCATGGATAGAATTCCAATCAAAACTATTTATTCGAAGGCATTAAGAATAAGAAAATCACACTTTCGGTCCTACAGTGATAATACGTTCCAGTAACGTTCCTTATAGGCCTGTTTTTTTAAATAAAATAAAAATATGCGTTTGGGTATTTATATTGAAACAACAACAAAAAAACTCAAAATTTCGTTATTATTCAATATAAAATCCCAAACGAATATTTTTAGGTTAGGTTAGGTTGAAAAGAGAGGCATAAGCATCCCAATCCGTCCTGGATTACACTTAGGTCTCATATGCCTGTTGTGCGCTCTATAATAAGGAGTTCCCATTCCACTGTAGGGAGCCTCCACCGATAACATGGAAACCTCTGAGTTTGATTACGTCAAGAACCTAGTTTCTTCAATGTACTTCCTTAAGTCTTTCCAATCAGAGCCCCTAAGAATTTCCATCTCCTGTATAATCTCCTGATTAAATGTTTGTCTTCTGACTCGGCTAAAAGCTGGACAGTAGCACAAGTAGTGCTCCAGTGTCTCGTCCTCTTCCTGGCAGGACCTGCATGTTATATCGCCAACGATACATATTCGAGCCAGGTGAGTCCCTAACTCTGTATGTCCTGTTAGTATATAAACCAACCTGCTTAGTGCTGGCCTACTCAATGTTAGGAGCTCCTTTGTCCTCCTACCATCTGGGGCCCCCCATAGAATTCTAGTCACCCTACCTATGGTATGGTAAACGAATATTTTTATTTTATTTACAAGAACAGGCCCTATGTCACAACTTTCCTTTCTCTTAATACGTAATAAATACCAATAAAGCAGTTAAATTAATATAAAAATAAGTATAAACGTTATATTCGACCGGGTCGAATCTTAAATACCCTCCAAATATTTAGTAAGTGAATTTAAAATGTTTAACTTGGTGGGACAGAGCTCCTTCATATAATATCGTACGTCAACGCCCACTGAAGGGGACGGGGTCCAAAAAAAGACTACATCATGTTTTCCACAGACGAATGTATGGCCACTGCTAGATCGTCTTAGACTTCATCACTGATCAAGATTATATATATTAAATTGAATTAAGATTCTATAGGCTAATTGTTCGAAATTTTTAATTTAAATCTCAGAAAGACATGAGAAATATTCCAAGGCAAAAAGGAAAGTCAACATCAGTTTTATTCAACTTACACAGCAGAGCAGAACAGCTGTTTTCGAAAGCCGCCACACCCTCATCATCAGTGCTCATGTGTATTGTGTTTGTCACCACTTATTAGGTGGCTTAGTTGAATGTGATAACAGTTCCTATTTACACAAATTTTATTGTAAAAAGAATACGAGAATTGTATCAACCTGATGTTAACATGTTATTGTTTTAATACCCGTGTTACCGTTTGATTATTTTTCTTCATGTCCCATTTTTCTGAATTTTTTGTTCCATCATACCTAAGTCAAACTTTTTTGGTTTATATTTTATTTAGTCTAACTCTTTTTGGCGAGCATTAAATCTGGCTTTTTTTTTTTGGGGGGGGGGGGTCTCTCTGGCAAGGGCCGTAGGGGAGACATTTCAACTTTGCCATAAGACTCTAAAAATAAATATTTTTTTCGATAATTAAATGTAAAATTTATTATGTGAGTGCATTTAAATATGCCGAGTTAAACATGTTCTGACGTAAGCAGTTACGAAACAACGTATTTAGCTGTGAAGTTAAATATGTTATGACGTATCGAAATGGCAAACAGTGAAGTTTTTTTTATGAAAATCCATATTTAATAAATTTGTTGAGCATTTTGTGAAGATGATTTTGTGACAGGGTATGAAAGGCCATGAGAGAGTGTGTGTGATCTTGGAGGGATTTTGCTCCCAGTGGCCAAATATCGAGTTGGGATTCATTGCCAGTAAATAAAAAATGATTATGAGAGTGTCTTCTATCACACACAACAATTGGAATAGCTGAATTGAGTTTGTGAAAATATTTACAGGTCATGAAAGGTCAACTTACACGCCATGAGAGTGTGTGTGATGTTGGAGGAATTTTGGATCAAGTGGCCAAAGTGGCCCATTTATGAACTTGATCTGTGCTATCCTTCAAGATATACCTATACCAAATTTTACAAGTCTGGCTCTTTTCGTTTTTACTGAATCGTGATTTCCACAGATGGACGGACGGACATGCTCAAAACATAGTAGATTTCATCACTGATCAAGAATATATATACTTTATGGGTTCATAGAGGGGTATTTCGCTGCGTTACACACGGAATGAGAAAGTAAATATTCCACTCCACTTCTTTTTTGGACTGAGAACTGAATTGGGGAAAAGAATGAGCTTAGGTTTCTTTACAGAGGAATAGGAGACCCAAATGTACTTCCGTCTCTCGGACCATAATACGATCTTCCACACCGAAGCTCGTTTGAATTTTAGTATTTTAGCTCTACAGATGTCACCATCTTTATGGACTGTCAATCGGCAATTGGAGCAAACAGGAAGGAGAGCGTAACCTCTCAGACCATTTTGGATTGCAAGAATATGACTAACGATTACGCACTAGGAGACAGAGTTCGCCTTATTTGATGAATGAACGTGCGATTAGTCTAGCGAAGAAGGCCAGAACGTTGCAGACGTTAAATGTTATGAACGCAAAGCGTTTCAAGTCAGCGAAGACTCAATTACAGGAATGAGCACAAATGACTCACAAATTCTGGGGGGCAACTCAGAAGAAGAAACATCAAACGGGCCGCTAAAACTTAGTAAGACCGAACTAGGAGGTATTCAGCGTATTGACGGGGCACTAGAAGGACATTTTCACCCGATTAGGCCGTGACGATAATGGCATTCGTGGACCAGGCAGAATTCACTAAAAGGAGTCAAAGTGATAAAGATAAATTTAGCAGCATAAAAATTATGGTGATGAGATAATATTTATGGCTGAATTAGAAAACACAATTTCTTGTTCTGAAAGATTTTTTAAATACACGATAATTTAGAACTGTAGCTATTCTACTGCATTCAGTCACTTATCGAAAACACAACTTTAATTTAGACATTCAGCATATAGTTTTGTAAATAACTGTTGAATAAAAAACCGTTTTTAACTTTTTAATTTCAAACTAACAAATAGACTTGGAACACAACAAACTTTTACCAAGTGACTGTCATTTCACAAAAAGAAAAAAAAAACAAGACGAAGAGGTTAACATACTGTGTGGAAACTTCTTTTAAAACTCAGTCCTTTATTTATTTATTTAATCAGTCAAGATTGTTCTATTGCGCAACATGCAGACGAAACCTTTGCAACCAAAGACAATAAATCATCAGCAATTAAAATGAAAACTTGCAAAAACTTATCAAGGATTTCTCAGAAAACTTTATCAACGTCTTGAAAGTTATGACAATGATGAATCTTAACACTTGCACACACACACACACACACACATGCACTGAAATACCAGCGCTAACGCACGAAAACTAAATCAACAAAACAGAGATACATAATCCCAGTGCATTTTAACATTAAACCAAATATCGTAGTCACACAGATATGCCCAGCAAAATTTTTAGGAATGGCGGCAAACGGAGTTTTTCAAATATTGAAGATATTAATGGTTGAGCTGTCCTTTCATTTATTGGGGAAATAAGCTTCAGTTCCAATATCAGTTTAATGGGTCATCCCATCAGCAATTCACTGTGTGAACTCTTAGAATATTTTTAAAATATATTTGAAATGTTTTGTAAATGAATGCAATAATCAATTGATTGAATTTCTTTCTAAAATTTATAATACATTCGATAACCAAAAGACAAAACTAGTTTCATTTAGTTATTCTAATATTACAAAATATTTAAAATTTTCCAGCTCTGGAGCGATCATCTGACTTTCCTGACTTCTAATACCACTGATTCTATTTTTTTTAATTTTCAAATATGTTTAATTTATGAAGAATAAGAAAAACATTGTTTTAGTTGAATAATTTTATGCTCTAAAAAAATTCAATTGACCAACCGTGGAATCGTATTTTTAATTTTGTTTGATTTTTAATGTCAATATTATGCTTTCTGAAATATAAAATAGGTTAAATTAACAAAAAAGGAAGTAAAGTGGTGTATTTGGCATTGACGAATCTCATATGCCCTTCACCGGTCGGTATTTAAACACACATTCATTCCAACCCTGGAATCATCTTTTTGATCTTTCTTATTTTCAACACTGAATTTATTTCTTTCTAAAATAGAAAATATGTTTTTATTGCCAAATTTGTATTATTGTGTTATTTTAATAATTCAAATAACTTTAAGTTGTACAGCTCTGCAGCTACTTTTTCCGCTTTCCTGATTTTTAATACTAATTAACTTCTTTTAAAAATATCAGATATGCTTATTTTATAAACAAAAAGAAAAAACTGTTATGAAATTCAACAAATCAACAAATAAATTTCATTCAAAGAGAAAAAAATATGTTTCAATTGCACAACCCTGGAATTGTCTCTTTTATTT
Organism: Linnaemya tessellans; assembly: GCA_951800035.1. Lineage (NCBI taxonomy): Eukaryota > Metazoa > Arthropoda > Insecta > Diptera > Tachinidae > Linnaemya > Linnaemya tessellans. The sequence continues at coordinate 116,231,938 of OX637533.1, forward strand.
TTTATTTATTTTTCTTTTTTAATTTTAATACCAATTTTATTCTTCCTAAAGAAGTAAAATTAGTAGCCTATTTGGTTACTTTTATGAACAAAAAATTGCGATTGTCCAACCCTGTAATCGAATTTTTTATTTGTTGGATTTTTAAAACAATTAAAATTCCTCCTGACGTATACGACTAAAATATGTATGCGTCGATCAAATAATTTTTTTTTAATTTTTCGGACAATTTAATTTTTCTCAAAATAAAAAATTGTTTTTTACAGTTCTGGAGCCGTATTTTAAAATTTGCTGATTTTAAATAGGACTCTATTTAGGTTCATTTCTAATGCATCAGTGCTTAGGAAAAGCAATTTCACGTTCAGACTGACGGACAGCGCTTATTCCACGACCTTATTCAGGTGATGACTCCCACTCAAAAAATGCATTCTACCGGATCTATGAAAGAAGAGTACGAAATAGATGAGCACATGGGGAATTGGTTGTGGTCATCTTTGCTGCATTACCGACGATGCTGTATTGCACTTTCTAAAGAAAATCAAATAAATCCGATATCACATTTATAACTGAGTGCGAAGCCGGATCTGCGCATTGAGTGCTCCAGCTTTTTCTACACTTTTATAATTACCGATTAAACTTTATTTTTTTGCAGCTACTGGCAGCACTTATGATTATTATTACTCCGTATAAAAAGGTGTGTGTGTGTGTCTGTGTGTGTAAGCCATAAATAATAACGACATGCATTCATCTTAAAGAAGCTGAGGGAATATATATTGCAAAAAGAAATAAATGAACGGCAATTAAACAATTAATACCCTATACTACGAATACATTTTTTCAAATACATTTATTACTTTAAACGAATTCCGTAAGCAACACAAAAAATTTATTTTCCAAAAATTATTTATTAGCAGCTAGAAAATTCCGTAAGAAATAAATAATTATTTATTAAATATTTATAAAAAAAATATATAAAAAATGTAGGGTGTATAGAGATAATGTATGAATGATTTTAGAAATTGGGTTTCTGTTACGAGCACATTTTGCAAATGGACAGTGGGACAACAAGAAAAAATGTTGATATCTAAATCAATCATTTCCCTACAAGAAATGAATGACTGAAACTAATACACACAAAACATTTTCACTAACACACTTGAACATGAGACTAAGATTTGTTGAATTTTTGACAATGTTTTTGTTTTTAATTTGTTTTCATTTCATATTTTATGATAGAAAAGAAATTAAAAATATAAATAATTATTTAAGATGAAGAAAGAAATGCTGAACTTTTAGTGAAATAAGACGAAGAAACAGAAAATTATTCCCTTTTATTTTCTAAAGATGAGGTACTCAAACTGCACAAGAATAGCTCTATCTATTAAGGCTCAATGTGTGCAAAAATGTAAAATTTTAATGTCCTGTCCAATATGTGACAGCGCATAGAAAAACGAACCTAAGGGTAAAAAAAATAAATTTTCATTTTTTTTTTTTTGATGTGGGCAGCATCTGAGCATCGAATGAGAGCGATCCCATCCCATGATCCCATGATGGTACACCAAAGATACACGTATTTAAATCTTTAAAATGGCTCTCCTGAACAAACCCGGTTTTTACCCTTAGGTCCCTTTCTATTTTGCGCGTCACACATTAGGATGTACGTTAATCATATCGAGTATTTAAAATGAACATAATAAAATATATTTCGCATATAATAAAATAAATTCGTGACGTCACAATTTCAGCAAGCAAATAATGAAAACCTTAATAACGACTGTCAGGGAATTACCTCTACATATGCAGCGAACAGCGGCGGCTCCAGAAAGTAGGAGCTGCTTTTGCAGCCACTAAATGAATAATCCGTTACAAGCAAATTCAAATACATTATTTTAATACCGACCCCACTGTGCAATGTAATGATGTTATTTGATACTCGTTACATTTTAACTTACATACATTTTGCATAAAATATAACGCTTTGAATAAGTACTTCGCCCGAAGATGATGGTATGGAGATGATAAAATATTATGCGACAGAGTGTTGGTTCTGACGTTATCATCGTTATGGTTAAATGACAACTTAATGAGCACCATCAGCAATTGCTATCTTTTGTGTTAGTGTCTCAGGTGTACAGTTAGAGAAGAATGCAACTACTCTTGCGCCATTTAAATATTTTGCATATGTGTATGTGTGTGTGTGTGCAAATACACATAAACTCTCAAGCGAACATTTACATGCCTTTATGTAAGTATGGCCTAAAGCAGCATACGGCAGCTAATTTAAGATTTGCAAGCCTTTAAGACAAATAGAATTTGCAATTGGTATAATAGAAATAATAGAGAATTTTCATTTGGTTGAGTTTAAAGTGGAATCATAGTGAGAAGCATATTTGGCCAAGCAACAAAATGCATAATTTTATTAGAAATATTTCAATAAATTTATCACTACAATAGAATTTGCAATCAAGCAAAATAGTTTAAATATTACATCGCATATTAAAAATGTGTAGACACATGCGATCGCGTTGCAAGAGAGATTTCACAATAAAAATAAGGTCCGTCTTATTTTTATTGTGAGCAAGGTTTGTCACTATCTTATGCCGACAAACCAGCATCTCTTGAAGCATTTGAAGGCGATATTCAAACTTTCATTAACTCCATATGGCCAGATTTTTTACAAAAAGCCAAAGTGTGTGTTCTGGTTCTACTTAAAAAATATTGAAAATTTGTTTCTATTGTTATGCCAGTTTAAAAATATTATTCAGAAAATCCCCCAAAGGGATTTTTATTAGTTTATAATACGTGATAGTGTATTCAGCAGCAAAAATATAAATTAATGTTATCAATTATATATTTTATTATATACTTTTTTAAATTCGAATTGTTTGCTTTGCTATGCGAATTTTCCTACAAATTACAAAAATGCAACATTAAAAGTTACTGACTTTTTTGTAGCGTGCGTCACAAAACACTTCCTTCATCTTCTTTTATAAATTCAATTTGTTTGCTTTGTTACGCAAAATTTCTAAAAATTATGAAAATTCTGCAATTAAAGTTACTAACGTTTTTTGTAGCGTGCGTCACAACAAATTTTGATCGGTTATTTATATATATTTTTAAAATGTGTTTGCTTTCCTAAGCGAATTTTCCTAAAAATTACGCAAACTCAACATTCAAAGTTAATAAAGTTTTTTGTAGCAGGCGTCACAAAACACTTTTGATCAATTATTTATTCTTTCATGTTCTTTTACAAATTCAGTTTGTTTGCTTTGTTATACGATATTCCCTAAAAATTAAGAAAACTAATTATTGAAAGTCTATAAAGTTTTCTGTAACGTGCGTCACAAACATCTTTTATAAAAAAATTTACTTCATATGACCAGATATGTTACAAAAAGCTAAAGTGAGTGCTGGTTCTACTTAAAATATATTAAAAACTTTTTTCTACTGTTATTCAAGTTTACAAATGTTTTTCAGAAAATCTCAGCATATATGTATATAAATTAATGTTATCAATTATATATTCTATTATATACTTCTTTTAAATTCGATTTGTTCGCTTTGCTATGGGAATTTCCCTAAAAATTACAAAAACTCAACCTAAAAGTAACTCACTTTTTGTAGCGTGCGTCACAAAATAATATTGGTCCATTATTTATTTTTTCATATTATTTTCTAAATTCAATTTGTTTGCTTTGTTATGCAAAATTTCTAACATTTACGAAAATTCAACAATTGAAATTACTAAAGTTTTCTGTAGCGTGCGTCACAAAAATTGTTGGTCAGTTATTTATATATTTTTTTTGATGTGTTTGCTTTGCTATGCAAATTTTCTTAAAAATTACGCAAACTCAACACTCAAAGTTAATAAAGTTTTTTGTAGCAGGCGTCACAAAACCCTTTTGGTTAATTATTTATTTTCTTATATTTTTTTTAAATTCCGTTTGTTTGCTTTGTTATACGATATTCCCTAAATATAAAGAAAACTCATTATTCAAAGTTAGTAAAGTTTTTGATAGCGTGCGTCACAAAAGTTTTCTATAGAAAAATTGACTCCATATGGCCAGATTTGTTACAAAAAGCCAAAATAAGTTCTGGTTCTACTTAAAAAATATTAAAAAATTTTGGCGAAAAGGAAAGTCTTTAAACATTTTTTCAGCAAATCTCACAAATGGATTTTTATTAGTTTATAATTTGTGATACTGTACGCAGCAGCAGAAATATAAATTAATATTAATTAATTTCAAATCAAAACTATATTTTTTACTTAATAAATAATAAAAACTAAAAACAACAAAAAATTAAGAATGTGAAATGCATGAAAATAAATTTGCCACTAAATTCATATGCACTTATTCAAAAATCGTGGCAGAAGCACTGCACTCATGCAAATTGAATTCCATTTATGCGATTAATATTCAGGAATATCTATTTGCCATATTTTTATTTCATTTTAATATTTTTTTTTAATATCTTATGAAAGATATAAAAGAAATTGCTAATCAGAATAATTGAATATTGTAATGTGCATGCACATGCTGAGTGTGTTTATGTGTTTTGGCAGATGTGTGCATCTAAAGGAATAAATATCTATAACAAACATTTATGAATATTTGTTGCACACAATATCTTCCAATAAATTTATATTATCAGCAGAAATTGCAAGAAATAAATCTCATTAAAAGGATTAATTTTCTTATATCTTCTACTAAATAAATTGAAAATTTATCCATAATCAGATATTAAATCTTCTTGAATTGCGAAGAGGCATTCTTTTTATGCTTTTTACTATCTAAATAAAACTTGAACAACAAAAGGATCTTAATGAAAGTTTTGTATGTTTTAAAGGCAAATAAAACTCTCCTAGAAATTTATGTCTTTTAGCAATTTTGAAGCAGTTGCATGTATCCAAGAAATACCCTTTTTGTGGTTAGTAAATTTTAATATTAAGCTGCGGCTGAAGCCAATCCTATTTTATTAAGATGCCATAATAAACTTAAAGTCTTTTATTGAAATAATTACTTTACGAGTACAATCAATGTGGTTTAAGCGAAGAAGCAGTTAAATACACGAATGTTGACACAATTACTGAAAGAATTAATTTATAATTCATATTTAAATAATGAGTTTGGTCAAGGGTATAACAAATTCGACTCAGCTGAATATAGCAATTTTAATTGTTTTGTTTAGCCTACGACTAGTTGTTCTAGCTGACCCGGCAAACTTTCTTCTGCTTGAAATGTATATTTAAATTGAATTATTTTAAACATTCATGACTTAAAATATTTTTCACCAATTATTTACATATTCTCTTATATATTTTTATAAACTCGATTTGTTTGCTTTGCTTTGTTTTGTAACGTACGTCACAAAAATTTTTGATCGATTATTTATTCTTTTATATATTTATATTTGTAAGTTCCATCTGTTTGCTTTGCCCAGCGAATTTTCGTAAAAATTACAAAATCTCAACATTCAAAGTTAATAAAGTTTTATGTAGCGTGCGTCACAAAAAAATTAATCAATTACTTGTTCCCTTATATTTTTTAAAAGATTTGTTTGCTTTGCCCCGCGAATTTTCGTAAAAATTACAAAAATTCAACATTCAAAGTTAATAAAGTTTTATGTAGCGTGCGTCACAAAAAAATAATCAATCACTTGTTCCCTTATATTTTTTTAAAAGATTTGTTTGCTTTGCTATGCGAATTTCCCTAAAAATAACGAAAACTCAACATTCAAAGTTAATAAAGTTGTTTGTAACGTACGTCACAAAAATTTTTGATCGATTATTTATTCTTTTATATTTTTAAGTACCATATGTTTGCTTTGCCCAGCGAGTTTTCGTAAAAATTACAAAAACTCAGCATTCAAAGTTAATAGAGTTTTTTTGTAGCGTGTGTCACAAAATTTTTTTTGATCAATTATTTATTCTCTTATATATTTTATAAATACGATTTTTTTGCTCTGCTATGCGAATTTTTCTAAAAATTACGAAAACTCAACATTTGAAGTTACTCACGTTTTTTGTAGCGTGCGTTACAAAAATTTTAGAACAATTATTTATTTTCTTATATCATATTTTATATTTGAGTTGTTTGATAGTTTGTGTGAAATCCCCTAAAAATTATTAAAACTCAACTTTCCACAGATTTACTCATTTGTTTGTAGAGTGCGTCACAAACATGTTTCATCAACCATTTATTTTTGATCAAATATTTGTTATGCAAGATTCTCTAAAAATGTGAAAACTCCGCATTCAACGTTATTAACGTTTTTTGTAGCGTGCGTCACAAAACTTTGAGGTCACTTTTTCTTAAATTCTCTTATATTCTTTAATAAATTTGATCACGAGAGGTCAAGAGTCAAAGCTGCTCAAATTTTTGTAGCGTGCGTCACAAACTTTTTATATAAGCTGTTGTAATAATACGTTTTTTTACTGAATTAAACTTGTGATTTTTAATCCGTACGAATAAAGGGCTCGCGCTGACTACAATTTGATGATGCTTGAGTGTCCATATACATACATACATACGTTGCTTTCGAAAGATTTTTAAACACTGCGACTTGTGGTTTTTAAAATATTTTATTTTATATATAAATATGATCAATCAATATTTAGCTCAATTTAAGCCAAGAAATTACTGTTTCTCAAATGATTTTCATTGCCGCAAATGAAATGCGTTTAATGAATAAAATTTGAGTTGCTTAGAAATAATTTTCTACAGGATGTGGGAACACTCTGTGATTGAGTAGCATATAAAAACTCAACGTACATTGAATGAATGCCTTTAAACAATTTCATGGTTCATCTTTCTCGGTCTAAAATTACTGTTTCACTAAAATTACTCAAATTATTAATTCAAACGTTTGTCCTTTATGTTTGTTGGGCTACTAACACTTAAAGAAGAACATTACTGTGTGTGTGTGTGTGCGTTTGTGAACAATGTTTGTAAGAATAATCGTTATTAAGGGGTTTATCTTGATGACTTTAACATCCTTTTCCAAATAAATTACCATCTTGAAATAAAAAAGTTAAGCAATTAACAAGAATGTAACTTTTTATCTTTCATTTTTCTTCATTTCTTACATTTTCAACGGCACAGGATACACAATGAAATTAACAGTGAAGAAATTTCAAATAAACTGAAATGAATATGAGAAATAGAAAAAGCTGAAATGCACAATTTTCGTGCACAATATATTGCACATACACACAAACACACACATGTGAATATTATATTCGGAATGAGTTTTAATTAAGATCACTTTAAAATTGTCAAACGAAAACTTATAAGATCTCATAACTATTCTCAAGAAAAAAAAACTGGATAAAGATTAAAGTTTGTAAAGATTTACAATATGTAATTCAATGACTAATTTTATTCACAATAAAAGTAAAAACGTATTTTTATTAACAAGATACTTGATACATCATCGATTAATGCAAAAGTCAAATAAATTTAAAAAAAATAGAGCGCAAATAATTTGCATAAATTTTGAATAAAAAATTTAATTAAGTGAAAAAGGACTTGAAATGTTGCCAGTGGCATTCGGTGATTGCACTCCGAGGCATAAAAATTCTTGCCGGTCAAATATAAAGTTCTTAGTTGTTGTTATTAACATGTATTTTCTATAATGTAAAACAACTTCCTCTGATTCATCTAGAAAAACCATTCCTAATGCATTAATTAATTGCTCTTCTTGAAATATTTGTGTGGCGACGTACAGAAAAACATAGAAGTCTAATAAGACTTTTGATATTTTTCCATTCTAAATAAAAACTTGCCTTTTCAAATTGTTATTGTTTTATTTCTTATCTCTCTATGCAGTCACACTAGGATGTTTTTTATTTAGCTGCTTCTAATAAATAAAGAGATAAGAAATAAAACAGTAACAATTTAATAATAGAATAATAACAAACCAGCAGACATGTTTTTAATTCATTGATGATTTATTCAATTGCAATGAGAGTCAATTTACATAAAATGTGTATAATTTTGTGGGGAGAAAAAATAAAACTCCTCAAATAAGTTTTATTATATTTTTTTAAGACGAAATAAAATTCTGACAAGTTTTTAGGGTCATTCTAACATTTTTTTCTAATTTTTTCATAAGGAATTTACTGCCCGTTTTTTTGAAAATGAAATTAAAAATATCGTTTGCTTTTTTGTATTGAAAACTATAAAAACATTTTGCTTTTTTATTGTTGTTGCAATATGAACTCCTAAACGAAACGTATGTGTTATTTGCCAATAGAGGCAATAGCTGGCCGTTTTTTTATAATAAAATTCAAATTTTCGTTTGGGTATTGAAACAATAAAAAACGGGTATTAACTAAATGTGTGATACAATTCTCGTATGTAATTTCCTAATAAATTTTTTATATATAAAAACTGTTCACACGTTCAGCGAAACCACCTAATAAGTGGTGGCACACAATCATATCATGAGTACTGATAATGTAAGTGTAACGGCATTCTGTTGTGCTGTGTAAGTTGAATACTTAAAAAAACTGATATTGACTTTTCTCTGTGAAATTTATTATACTTTGAATATTTATTATATTTTTCTGAATTTAAGCAAATTTTCGAACAATTTTCCTATCAATTTGAATTGAATTCAATATTTGTAACAATATGAACGTTTAGTTTTTTAAGCTTTTGTTATTCTGGATCATATTAATTATGTTTAATTACTTCCTTCTTTATAGCCTCTTTTTGACCCGTGTAAATAAGACTATTTTTATTTGTTTTTATTGATCTATATATTTCAAACCTCTCGGTTCATATTCAGGATCTAATTCCTTTGATTTATATGAATGTTCGATAAAAATACTTATTTAAAAAAAATCATTTGTTCTTGTTTCAATATTAAATCCCAAACGACTACTTTTATTTTATTTACAAAAAACAAAGAATTTTCTTATTTCATACTGCCAGATGTTTTCCATTGTTTCCTCTAATAGTTTGTACGATATTCAAGTCACGCACCCATTGCTTGATTGGGCGACATCTATTGGTATTTAAGATCACTAAATGCTACATCTATTGTAGAGATGCAACGCTAGATACTGCAACTTGTGTTCCTTTTTTGACATTTCTTTTACTTTTGTTTGCTTTTAATTCAACAGCTGTTTATTAATACATTTTGTTTTGGTGTGTTATTCTTTATTATCATTAAACGTATCGAGTAACTTTTTTCCAAAAGTTTGTTTACACAAAAGTATTTCCAAAAATTGAGCAACTACAATGAGCGGCAACGTACATGGACTGAGTTGGTTCCCTAACATTCCCGATAAGTTTGTGACGTGGGGCCAAGACATCAATTTGTACGAAGTGCGCAGCAAAAGCGAAGCAGATGTTAATAAAAGTAAGTCTTCCAACAACTTCATTAAGTGGCAGCAGTTTTTATTAATTTACTGACATTTAGCCCGTCTGCCAAATATATCGGCCAGTTTTTTAGCCATTGAGAATCGTTATCAGTATGCGAGATGTGTTCAGCCGTCGTACCACAAGCATCGTCCCATCATTGCGGTGGGTCTGGGTGATGGAAAAATTGGCATTAGCAATTTCTATGAAATGGTTGACAACAGTTGGGAATACAGTGAGTTGTTTGTTTATGTATTTACCAAGTCAATATTTAATTATTTAATACATTTAAAGCTCCACGACAGCAACGTATGTGCTTGTGTTTGGCTTGGAATGAGACAGATCCAAATGTTTTGGCAATTGGCCACGATCGTTATAAGTCAGACTCTTGTATCACCATATGGGATATTGAAAAAGGATTGCCAAAAGAGAACAGTACGTATAATTTGTATGCAATTGCAAAATGGTGGAAAAGCCTGTATATACGGATATACATATCGTCACAGAAAATGCAAAACGCCCTATCTAAGATTTTATAAAGTTTACAGGAGAAGTAAAAAATTATATCAAGAAAAAATATATTCACAATTACCACAAAATTATTAAATAGGGGTTACAAATTTATTTTTGTCCAAAACAATTTGTTAGTTTTAATAATGAAAAATTAAAATTTGTTTTGTTATTTAATGATACAAAAAACCCTTATCTACATTAAAGTCTGTTGAAATAAAAGAAAATAAAAAGCAGGGCAAGAGTTTACAACATTTCAGTTAATTTTATGTACATATATATTTCTTATGTACACTGTCGGTCTCACGATATCACTAGATATCGTTCTGTCGCCGAATTACATCTTAAACAAAAAAAAAAAATTCTAAAACTTTTTTTTGTTTCCTATATAAGTATTTGACAGAATGCCATTAAGTGATATTGTGGCACCGGTAGTTAATTATTGTTGTCAATAGGTTCATTAAATATTTGGTTATTTTATAAAATAGTCGGAATTGAAGAACTAATATTATTCTTTACTCTCGAAATAGTATGGGAATGACTCCATTACCTTCTTTACTTTAAAGTTTTGGCGAACCTCGGTCCGCCAGTCTTATTTGTATTCCATCAGTATGTGAAATCTCTTGTACCGCGGTCGAATATGTCTACATATCGTCACAGAAAATGCAAAACGCCATATCCAACATTTTACAACATTTTACAGGACAAACAAAACACTTATTTAAATTAAAAATATATTAGCAAATACATACCACAAAATTTTGGAAAATGGTTAAGAAATTGTAACAAAATTTGTTTGTGCCGTAAACAAATTCTTTTCTTGTAATATTAAAAATTTGCCCAATTGATTTGTTATTTAATAAAACAAAAAGCCCTGATATTTTTGCAAAAAAAAATTTAAAGGAAATTTTCCAGAAGATATATTTCGTATGGTTCAATACTATTGTCTTCTTATGTTTTTACAGGTTCCAATTTCTTTGGGCTGTCCGAATCGGCTCACTCGCTTTGTTGGAATAAAAATCACCGGGTACTTATTGCTGGCATGAATCAGAAACAAATCAAACTTTATGATTTGAGGCGTAAGTTTGAGGCTTTGCAACTATTTAGATCTAATATTTTCATTTATTTATTTAAATATTTTTACAGAAAATATTACCACAGTGCAGTCCATACAAACAAAAACCGTGTACGGCTTGGGTGTAGCGCCGAATGGCAATTATCTTTCTAGTTTCTTTGATTCTGTGATCATGCTGTGGGATCTACGTGCCCTGGAGCGACCACTAAAGCACATACAATCGGCTAAAAATCATCTACAATTGAGTTGGTGTCCCACACGCTCCAGTCTGTTGTCATCGTTGCAACGCGAATCTCCATATATTACACTCTATGATATACGCTGCGTCGATGTGGAGAGCAGCCGGGAAGTTTATAGTGTCAAGAAACAGTTGCTGCCATTACCAAATACCAAATATCATGCTAATCATAAAGGCTATTCGCTGACGGCTCTATCGTGGCACAATAGCGACTTTGAAAGGGCTCTTTTGCTGTCGGAAACAGGCAGTATTCTAGACTTCCGTCTTCCCTTGTCTATACTAACAGCATACAGCAATCACAAGAAACTACCGCTTTTGCTGCAACGCCCATTGTCGGCGCCCAGTACACCAGCTCACAGTAGCAGCCAAACTGTGAGTCAGTCCAGTGCCTCGGAATATGCTAGTGTAGGATCATCTTTGAATTTTCAAGTAGTCGATCACAATCTACTCGAAGAGGATCTAGTAGATGAGACACGGGAGAGAGCTCTTAGTGATTATGGTTTGAAAATGGACGGAAAACGTTTGAGTGGCGAATTTCATTTGTCACCATATTTGAAAAATGTGTGGCTCAGTTTAGCCAACTTGTATCGAAATGAGGAAAAATTGCTTGGCTTAAAGACGGCATTGGGCTTTAGTTTGGGCCATACATCACAGGCCTTTATGAATAGCTCGCGTATTGAATCGCATGTCTTACAATGGCCAGACTTTATAAATAATTCCAACAATTTGGTGTGCTACAGGTGGGTAATATATTGCAACAACAACAACAAGAAAACTTTTGGACTTGTTTAAAGTGTTTTAGAATGAATATGAATTTCATTTGTTGTCGAATTTATTAATTTTAATTATTAAGCTAAGAATCTTTATTTTGTAATAATTTTAATATAATATAAATTTTTATATTAAATTCAAATCATTTATTAAGAGTAGAATATTTGAAATATTTTATAATCATCAGAGTTCAAATCTGCAAATTCTTTTTTTATACTAAGAACTGATTTTAAGTTATTTATTATTTATTAAGCTCGATGTTTTTTTTTATATATAATTATTTCAATTTTATTTTGTTATTCAATATTTTGTTAACAATTTGTTAACATCGTTAGGAATAAGTAATAGGAAATTGAATTTTAAAATATATAAAAATAAAAATTCTTATATTAAATTCGTGTTACTTATTCCGGATGAAAATTGTTAACGAAATATTGAACAATAAAATAAAATTGAAATAATTTTATATAAAAAACGGCCTCGGGCTTAATAAATAATAACTATATTAGCAAAATAAAGGTCAAAAAGTTAATAACAATTAAGAATTTATATTGAATTAAAATTATTTATTAAGAGTAGAATATTTAGAATATTTTATGATCATCAGAACGGATTAAATTACATTAAATTAAAATTATTTTTTAAGAGTAAAATATGTGGAATATTTTATGATCATCAGAACGGATTAAATTAAATTAAATTAAAATTATTTATTAAGAGTAGAATATATAGAATATTTCTGTATAGATTTTGAGGCCGCTACGTCATCGCATTAGCGTTCTCCAAACTGGCATTATAAAATATTCCAAATATTCTACTCTTAATAAATAATTTTAATTTAATATAAATTCTTAATATAAAAAAATAATCTGCAGATTTGAACTTGAAGCCCAATAAAAACTCTTTTAACTTAATATTGTTTTACAAATTTTATAGAAGCGATCAACGTGATACAGCATTGAAATTATGCGGTTGGCCTTTTGAACAGGAATTGGAACGATTTATTAACAATTTGTGCGAAAACAAGGTAAACACACACACACATGCACACGATTAAAAGCCGCTTCAAGTTTTCCCATTAAATTTTGCTTGCATTAATATTTAGGAGTTTAGCCGTGCTGCCATGATTTATGTCTTCCATTTGAAAATTCTCTCCGCATGCGATATTCTATCGAAGGCTGTCGATCAGTCACGTGATTGTAGCATGTTTCGTATAGCTGCCATTGCATTGTCAAGCTTTAATGCAGATCGCACTAGTAGCGCTTGGCGCAACCAGCGCTCCATAGCCAACACACAAATTCAAGATCCTTATTTGAGAGTCATATTTTCATTTCTAATGGCGGACAATGAAAGTTTTGACTCCGTCCTGGTAAACTACAATAGTTTAATCATGAATGCAATTTCAAATACTAACTCGTGTTTTATTTAATAGATGGAAGAGGGAGTATCATTAGCTGATCGCATGGCATTTGCTTGTAAATATCTTTCAGAGTCTAAATTGTCTGAATATATCAAATCCCAAATCCAAAAGTCCATCGAAAAGGGAGACTTGAATGGTCTGCTGTTGACGGGCGAATCACAGGATGGCATTAATATATTGCAGGCGCACATGGATGCGACAGGTGATATTCAAACTGTGGCTTTAATAGCCATAAACTATTTCCATCGTGAACTGTTTAATGATAACTGCATACAGTATTGGATCACAAGGTTGCTTACTTATATCATTTAAACTTAAAACTTTATATATTTCTAATGCTTGTCTTATTTGCCGCAGTTACATGGACTGTCTCAACTCTTGGAGTTTCTGGGAAAAGAGAGCCGATTTGGAAATAAAAATTTCCAACCTCCGTTCAGCCTGCCGTAATACACGAACAGTATATTTATCATGTAATTTTTGTGGTAAATCTATATCGAGTGCTTTGCAGGATGATGCCAGGATTCGCAGTATATCATCAAATATCAACAAGGTACATATTTTCTTTTAGAAATATTAAATTAATTGTTATAATATTTAATAGCATATTGTAATGGCCAATGAAAGGCATCACGTCCCCGAAATCAGTACTGACCGTTTCTGCTAATTTAATAATTATAAAAAAAATGTTCCACTCTTAATGAAAACTTTGAATTTAATACAAATTCTTAATCATTAATAATTAATTCTTTTGAAGAGGGACTGTGTAGCGGTTATAAATTTTATTTTAAAATTACATTTTTAATTTATATTCTAATTTTTATTTTCCGCTTAGAAAATAAGAGTAATTTTTTTGTTTTCATTATTCCTCAGAAAATTATAAATATTTCGTGATTTTTATTTATTTCTCCGAAAATGAAAGTTATTTCTGGGTTTTTATTTATTTTTCATTAAGTAAAAATTATTCCCTGATTTTTATTTATTTCTCAAGAAATAAAAGTTATTTCTTGATTTTTCCTTATTCCTCAGAAAATAAGTATTTTTTTTATTCTTATTTATTCCTTAGAAAGTAAAAGTTATTACTTGAAAATAAAAGTTATTTTTTGATTCCTCAAAAAATGAAAGTTTTTTCTTGATTTTTATTTATTCTTCACAAAATAAAAGTATTTTTTTTTTTTAGTTTCTGAGGAATAAATAGAAATCCAGAAATAACGTTTATTTTCTTAGGAATAAATAAAATCAGAAAATAAATTTTATTTTTTAGTGAATAAATAAAACAGAAGCAACAACTTTTATTTTCTGAAGAATAAAAAAACCAGAAACAACTTTTTATTTTTTAAAGCAATAACTTTTATTTTCAGAGAAATAAAAAAAAAATTAAGAATTAACTTTTATTTTTTAGTGAATAAATAAAACAGAAGCAACAACTTTTATTTTCTGAGGAATAAAACAATCAAGAAATAACTTTTATTTCCAATGAAATAAATAAAATTCAAGCAATAAATTTTATTTTCTGAATAAAATAACAAGAAACAACTTTTTATTTCTTAAAACAATAACTTTTATTTTCTGAGGAATAAAAAATTGAAGAAATAACTTTTATTTTCATTGAAATTAATAAAACTCAAGCAATAACTTTCATTTCAAATCAAGAAATAACTTATATATTTGGAAGAATAAAAAAAACTGAAGAAATAACTTTTATTTTCTGCGAAATAAATAAAAATCAAGAAATTTTTATTTAATGAAAAATAAATAAAAATCAAGAAATAACTTTTATTTTTTGCGGAATAAAAAGCAATAACTTTTAGTGTCTGAGGAATAAATAAAAATCTAGAACGATTTTTTATTTAATGAAGAATAAATAAAAATCACGAAATAACTTTTATTTTCTGAGAAATAAATAAAAATCACGAAATAACTTTTATTTTCTGATGCATAAATAAAACTCAGAAAATTTTAATTTTGCTGTTTTTTATAAAGCTTAAACAAATAAATATTAATGCATCCAAAGGTAGTCCTTGTAACAAGGATTACTTTCGTGTATTGTTTGTACACGTAACACATGTATTTTAGTTTGGTTTTTTTTTAGTTTAAATTTTGTTAGTTTAAATTTGTTTTTAAAAAATATGCAAGCGAGTACAAAAGTTAAAATATGCCAGACCGTTTAGTCTCTCTTCTTATTCAGTCATTTTCTGTTTCTAAAAATTCAAGCATTTCACAATAAAACAGTTAATAATAATTAAATATAATTAATTAATTAATAACTAATTTAGTACTTAATTAATCTCCATTTCTTTCTCAAATAGCTATCATCATGTCCAAGTTGTCGAAAGCCATTGCCTCGTTGTGCTTTATGCTTACTGCACATGGGCACTACCCTCAATTCAGGTCTTTCAGCGGATGGTGGTATGGAAAATATTGGCTGGCAGTCGAAGCCATTTTCCAAATGGTTTTCGTGGTGCCAGTCATGCCGCCATGGCGGCCACACTGAACATTTAATGCAATGGTTTAAGTAAGTGTATATTTTTTATATAGACATTTTTTTTAAACTTAATAATGTCTGTTGTTTTTGCTAGGCAAAGCTCGGAATGTCCTGTTTCCTCTTGTTCGTGTAGGTGTTTCGACATGGACGATACTAATCCCGAAGTCGCAAGGGATCTGTCATAGCCAAGTTGCTTATTTTAAGCTGCTCTCAAATGTGCTTTAATTGCTAATACAAGACTTAATTTTGTAATATATGATAAGGCTGTTTATTTCTTTTTTTATATAAAACAATATTAAAGTTTTTCAAATGTATAAATATACATAAATACATACATAAATATGTTATACATGCAAGTGTGCGATGCTAAATATTCATTTGTATACTGGCGTGATAGACGTCATAAGAATTTGTTAAAATAATAGTATTTTATATTAAATTCTATGGTTAATTGTTCGAAAATTTGTTTTCAAATTCAGAAAGTCATGATAAATATTGCAAGGCACAACAGAAAGTCCACATTTGTTTTTAATTATTCAACTTACACAGCAGAGCAGAACAGCTGTTTTCGAAAGCCGCTACACTTTTATCCTCAGTACTCATGTGCTTTTTTTTTTGTTTGTCAACACTTAAAATTCTCAATTGAATGTGATAACAGTTTTTATTTATAAAAATATTATTAGGAAATTGCATACGGGAAGTGTAAAAAATTTTCGAACAATGATCCTTAGAATTTAATATACAGTAAAACTTCGATATAACGAGCTTCGTAATAACGAAAAACTCAATATAACGTGTGTTTTATTGAGTCCCTTGAAAAAACCTCTTTATTGCAAAGTTTTTCATACAAAAATACACTATAGCTATAACGAACAAATTCTGAGCAAAAAAACCTCTATATAGAGAAATATTCCTTCAAATGCCTCAATATAAGGAAATCAGAATAAATCCCCTTATATTGTTCTATTTTTTCAGCCTTTGATTATTTTATTTTAATTTATATTGAGCTTGAGGCTTATGCTAGAGTTAATGTCGACGTCGTCGACGGCGTCAAATGTCAAAAAAAAGTTGAATCGTATGAAATTGTATGAGAGCAGTTAATCTCAACGCGTTGCAACGCCGTAAAAGTTCAATCTATTTCAACTTTTTCGGCGTTGAAACGCCGTCAACGGCATCGACATTAGCTCTAGCATTATTTTTATAAAAACTGTTTAAATCAATATTTCGATATCCTCTGGATATCTTCTTCAGGATAACAATTCAAAAATTATTTATAATAATTTAACAACAACAAAGTTTTTAAATTATATAAAGTTAAATATTTTTGTTGTTTTTTGTTTTTATATAAAATTAATCAGATATAATCTTATATCTGAAATAATTTTGGGATTCGAATAATATCAATTTGAAAAAAAAAATTGACTTGAGAGGATTAGTGGTCATTATGGAAAAATGGTGTCCCGGAGGGCCCTTTACGCACACAAACCCATACATACCGACATAGTGACAACCATTTATGAGAAATTGGGGCATCTTCTTAGAAACTCAGAACGTCGAGATCTAGCGAAAACGACGATCTTCGCAAAACGGGGTAAAACCAGTAAGTTTTCAATCTGTTCAAAATTTTCAATTTTCTTAGGGGGAAGTTAAAAAGAGCAAAATGTGTGTAAGTACGACTATTTGATGTTTCCAAAAACTTAAGAAGCTGTACTATCAGCCAGGTTTCTCAAATAAACCATAAACTTGTTTCCCTGTTAGACAAATCTTGTGAAATAGTGATAAAAGTTTATAAAAATTTTTAAAAGTCTCGTTTGGGAGTAATCACAAAACCATATTTTTAACTTGCAATTATCCAAATTACTTACAAATTTAAGAATAATATTATGGCCAATATGTTTATACGTGTGTGTGTGTTCCTATAATCATAAAATAATATTAAAGCGCTCCATGCTGAAATTGTGAAGCTGATGAAACAAATACTGATAAAAAGGGTTATACATTTTGTGGTTTAAGAAAATCAAGTCAAATTAAATACACATAAAACTTTGATTTCCTTAAAACTTTTATTTCATTATAAAGGGTAGGGCAGAGGAGGATCAGCTTACGTCTCAGCTCCGTCATAGAAGCTTAAACATGTTATTTGTTAAATTTTTACACTATTTTTGTATATAATAACGCCCACTAAAGGGAGCGGGGTCCAAAAATTAGTTTTGGACCCCGTATTAGTAAATACGTTATATTCGACCGGGTCGAATCTTAAATACTCTCCAAATATTTAGTAAGAGAATTTAAAATCTTTAATTTGGTGGGACAGAGCTCCTTTATATAATATCGTACGTGAACGCCCACTAAAGGGGGCGGGGTTCAAGAATAGACAATATCATGTTTTCCACAGAAGAACGTATGGGCATTGCTAGACTTCATCACTAATCAAGAATATATTTACTTTATGGGGTTTATAATTCTCTTTAGAGGGTATAAAAACTATATTTTGGCGGGGTCGCTCTGGCAAGGGCTGTGGGGGAAACATTTCACCTTTGCCACAAAACTCTAAAAATAAATGCTTGGGATAATTGTATACAAAATTAATTTTTATTTTATTTTTTTTTTTTGAGTCATTTTTTTTTGAAAGGGTCATGAGGAGGGGGCTAGGGCAGAGTAGTACCAGATTTCGTCTCAGCTTCGTCATTAAAGCTTAAAAATGTTATTTTTAAGGAATGCAGGCTTAAGTAAAAACAATTTGTTAAATTTTTATGCTATTTTTGCATATAATAACGCCCACTGAAGTGGGCGGGGTCCAAAAATAATTTATTTTTATTTTATGGCTCCAAGTTTAAGGCGTTGGGCCGTATTTGACATAAAAATATATAATTTGCTTAACAAACTAACCAAAAAACTTTAAAAATTATGTTGTTTTCTCTGGGTTGGTTTAGTTCTTCTTAGGGGATCTTTTTTCCCTCTGACCCGATTTAGCCCATCTCCGAACTTAACCTGCTCTAAGCTTCAAAATATATTTATATCAAATTTCAAGAGTGTGGCTCTTTTCGTTTGGACTGAATCGTGATTTCCACAGACGAACGGACGGACATGCTCAGATCATCTAAGATTTCATCACTGATCAAGAATATATATACTTTATGGGGTCTTAGAGAGAGATTTCACTGCGTTACAAGCGGAATAACAAAATGAATATAATCTCTTTAATTCTTTTTGGAAGGTATAAAAAAGAGGCGGCTCCGGTTTGGACTTAGAAAATATATGGCCCAATGACACTTAGAACTAGAACTTGTGCGCGTCAAACAGCAATTTTTTCCGAATGCAATTGCTGTTCCGCAATTCCTTTTAGATACTCCAGGCCCCATATGCGAAAACTTCCTTTCTGGATGTAACCACCGTGTGATAAATGAGCTTCAGGGTTGAAGAAAATTTTTGTTTGAAAAATCAGCATTGAAAACCTGTAGCTCTAGCACCCATTCAGCACATCTCTGGCATTATAATTGGTCAGCCGGGTTCAATTATTGCGTAAACTGGATTTTATGTGAATGGAGATACAAATTTAAATGTAAAATACCCCACAATGAACCGTAATATGGGACCAATTGCTGCGCAGTTCAAGAAATCGGACTATCCGTCACGCTTTCCCGAGAAGAAGCTCTACTTTCAACCACAACGTTTCCATTCTCATAAAATTTCTTTATAATATTGCAAATTTCTTGGACAATTGGGCGTGTATGACGATCATAATTACTCTGTAATGCTCGAAAATGCTTTTAACGCTAGAAGACTAACCCTCATAAATTATACTTGCAGGTTTTGTTTTTATTATTGTTGCTACGCAACCATTTAGTCAGCTGACATCTTTAGGAAAAATTCCATAGTACAAAAAAGTTTACGTGGCGTTAGTTTTAACGTTTAGTTAAATAGCGTTAATCTTCTAGGGTTAAAAGGTTGTGCGGTTGCTAAACGATCCATATACGTTAAGGGCAAACGTTTCACTAGGTAAATGAAACTTCCCTTTAGGAAATAAAATAATCGGCTTATAAAACCACTAATTATAAATTAACTATTTTGCAACTGACTACAAATTGGTTTAAATCTAATGAAGATATCAACCAAACAAAAAAAAAGACCCAAATATTTTCCCCCATATTCATAAAAAAATAAAACGTATTTGAAATCTGTTTTAATAAAATTTTGTATGAAAATTTTTTATTAAAATACATTTCAAACTCATTTTAAATTTTATGAATACCGGGGTTTGAATTTAACTTTCATTTTAAGTCATGAAATGTGCTCGGATTTTTATTTAAAACCAGTCTCAACGTTGTAAAAAGATATATTTTTTATTATTATTATTTTTTAATAAAAAATTTATTGAAACTTAACTATTTATAACTGAATTAATAAAAAAGTGTTTTAAATAATTTATATTAAACTGACTACAAATTGGTTGAAAAATAAGTAATTAGTAATCAATTGAAAAGTCATGCAGAGTTGGCCACTTGACTATCGCCTATGACATGCATATAATAATATAATGAGTCGACGACAAGGAAAAAAGTCACTTTATACACTAGTTGTGCTTATTTAAAAACCAGTTTTAAGGTACTTAAAAATAGGTCTGTTCCAAGTAATTTCGGGCAAATTTGGGCTAATGAGAGTAAAAAGAAAATTACTCTCTCAAAGTGCAAATTTGCTGGAACGCAAAAAACCATAATTACATCTTTTGAAAAACTAGTGCTGCTTACTTTTTAAATTAATTTTTGTTTTAGTGGTTTTATACACTGAATAAGGCTCAACATCATGAAATGAAAGATTAGCATCATTGTAAATGTAACATGTCGTCTTCATCAGACCCACTTGAAGTGTCCATAAGTTGTTCACTAATCTGAAAAAGCATTTTTTTATACTAAACAAAGGGGCAAATATGCGCAAATGTACTAACAACTTCAATTTTTTTTGAAAAATCTTCCATTTTACTTTTAACCAATTTTCAATTAACAACTTCTTTGCTTTATATGTAAATTTTCTTTTTACTTTTTTTATTTTCAAATGTAAACAAAAAACAGCTGATAATAAAATTCTTGCCCAAACTTACCCAAAGAAATAGTTCGGGCAACTTTGTACAGGAAATGAAAAATATTACTCTCTCATTTTCTCTCAAAATTGCACAAAAATTAAAAATAAATATAGCAGATATTTAACAGCTGACCGCCTTTCCAGCCGGACGAATTCGAAACCACTAAATGGATAACCCTTTGCGCTGTATTTCGTACTCGTATTTGTAATAAAGAAAAATAATATACTAATTTAATAAAAAAATGTTTTCCAATTTGTACGGCACATGAATGTGCGAAATATTACTTACACAAACAAAATTAAAGAAGAAAAAAAAAAGGAAATCGATTTAAAATTTAAGCCCGGCTTTTCACTCTCTCGAAAAAGCTGCATTAAACGCAAGAAGCAAATGATAAATGCACTCATCCCCACACACAAACACACACACACACACACACACACAGCTATAATTGAATATTGATTTCAATTCTTGGTATCAATATCATTTTAGGCCAAGACAACACAGTAACACCGATCACCGATCGCCGATCACAGTAACATTAGCAGAATTATTAACCGAACGGATGGAATAAATACTCACGTTCTGCCGTGCTTGGGATAGATCGATGAGCCCTTCAAATTGGTTCGATTGCGGGAGGTGCAAAAGGCAAATAACCACAACAAATCGTTATTATTTAGCAAAACAAGCCTCTTGCCTACAAACACACAGACAAAAAGGCACACACAAAATAAAAATGTGTGCAGGAAAGCCTTCAAACAGTATTTTTCGTATATGAATTGATTGTTTGTTCGTTATGATCATTTGATATGATTTGCTTCGATATTATGTTTGTACTTTTTGTTTTTGTTTCCTTTTTTATTATTTTAATATTATTATTATTTTTTGTGCTTTAGATAAATTTTCGTCTGCCACAGTTCTTGTTTGGACTAATGTTTTGCTTCCTTTGTACAACGGCCGAACGAACGATCGTTTGCTGCTCATATTATTTTAGCACCAATTATTCTCCCTGCCACACTATAAATTGCCAATATGTAATTCGATTTACACACAAGTCCAGATAATGGCCTAAATCATGAACAAGAACTAAAAAAAAGGAATTTCATATTGCACTGTAATGGCATCATTTATGCTCTGCATCGATTCCATTCCTTCACAAATTTTGTGAATCACTACGCCATTGAATCATCAATTCATAATGTGGCTTTACAACGCTGCAGACAGAAGATTATTGTAAACAAACAATTCCAAATAAGATTTTCTTAAAACATTAAACATTGTTTTTAAATTGACTTTTTTTTTTGTTAAATTAATGTTAACTGAAAGCGGTACCACGTCTACACTGAAACAAAACGAACTGCTTATCAAATGTGATATTCAACCCGATATAAAAAACAAGTAGTAGTGCCTATATTCGGCTATACCGAATCATAAATACCCTTCACAGATGCAATTCTCTTTTCTTTTTAAAACAGAAAATAGATTTTATTCACAAAAAAAAATGAACTTATTTGGTTACTTGTATGTACCAAAAAATTTCGATTTTCCAACCCTGGAATATAATTTTTATTTTTTTTTAAATTTTTTAGGCGAATGTAATTCTTCCTGAAACATAAAAAACGTTTAATTCAATATATTTAAATAAAAATTACTTTTACGTAGCAAAATATTTTGATTTTCCAACCCTGAAATTGGATTTTTAGTTTTTTTTTATTTTTTACACGAATGAAGTATTAAAAACGTTTAACTCACCAAAAAAAATTTTTAAATAAAAATTAGAAACTTATTTGGATACTTTTACGTACCAAAAAAAAATTTGATATTCCAACCCTGGAATTGAATTTTCAATATTATTGGTTTTTAATACCAATTTAATTCTTTGCGAAGTACAAAATAGTGTTAATTCACTGAAAACCCCAAAATTAGGAACATATATGGCTACTTTTATATACCAAAAATATTTCGATTTTCCAACCCTGGAATCAAATTTTCAATTTTTTTGAATTTTAATACAAATTTAATTTTTTGTGTAAGCGTAAAAAAGGCTTAATGCACCAAAAAAAACCAAAAGTAGTGGTCATTTTATGTGTCAAAAAAATTTGCGTTCTCCAACCCTGGAAACGAATATCTATTTTTCTCTTGTTTTTAATACCAATTTAATTCTTCTAAACTATAAAATAGTTTTAGTTTACTAAAAAAGCAAAATTTGGAACTTATATAGCTATTTTTATGCAACGAAACTATATAGATTTTCCAGCCCTGGAATAGAATTTTTAATATTTTTTTTATTTTTTACACATACATATATATTTTTTCTTGAAGTATAAAAAAGTTTAGTTCACAAAAAGAAAAATAAAACCAAATTAGGAGCTTATTTGGTTACTTTTATGTACCAAAAAATTTAGATTTTCCAACCTTGGAATCGAATTTTTAATTTTTTGGTTTTAATATGAATTTAATTCCTCCTGAAGTATAAAATAGGTTTAATTCACTGAAAAACCCCAAAATTAGGAACATATATGACTGCTTTTATGTATTAAAAAAATTTCAGTTTCCCAACCCTGGAAGCGAAATTAAAACTTTTTTGTTTTCTTTTTAACAGTGCAAATCCTAATGAGGTATAAAATAGTTTTATTTAAGAAAAACTTAAAATTTGTAATTATTTTCGTCACTACTACATATGGCAGTTGTCCAACCCTGGAATCGAAACTTTGATTTATTTTAATTTTAATACCAATTTTCTTTTTCAAAAATAGTTTTTATTAGCAAAAGAAAAGAAACTTACTTCTATGTAAAAAAAAAAAATTTTTTTGCATTTCCCATCCCTGGAAAAAAAATTATTTTTTAGTTTTTAATACAAATTTTCTTCCTTCCAAAGTATGAAATCGGACAAACAAAAAAATAATTTGCTTTTGCTGGTTAATCCAGAAATAGGTGTAAGCTTCCCAGCTCTGGAACCGTATTTCGGATTTTTGTGGATTTCAATACCACTCTATTCAAGTTCATTTCCAATCAGTCCAAGAATGAAGTCTCTAGCTCTTCCGAAGAGTTGGTTTTCCCAAGCCCTCTGTCCATTTGTCACATACACACTGACGGACATCGCTCATTCGTCATCCCAATTTATAAGGATCCAGAATATACAACTTCATGGCGTCCCATATTAATATTGAGGAAATTATACACGGAATGACAAACTTATTTGTGAAAAAGTAAGAACTTTGTATTCGACCGGACCGAATCTTAAATACTCTCCAAATATTTATTAAATAAAAACTCCATTTTGTCGGGGTCACTCCTGGAGGGACATGGGGAGGCATAAAACACCAAAAAGTGTAAGTGTTAGAGAAATATTTGTATAGGGTCATTTAGGGGGTAAAGGTGGTGGGAGGGTAGGCCAGAGGAAATTCAGAAAACATCTCAGATTCGTCATAAAAAGTTGAAATTTAAATTTTAAGTGAATGTAGGCTTCAGAATTTATGTATACCAAATTTCAAGGGTGTGTCTCTTTTCGGTGGGACCGAATCGTGATTTCACAGAACAAATGCCAGGCACACAACTGCGGCGAACGACGAATTTTTGGTCGCGAATATTCGTCGCCAAAACTAAAACACATTGATGTAAATGAAAATGCACACAATCGTGGTGTTGGTCAAAATTCGTCATACTCAGCGAAAGTTGAAATAGATTTATTTCTAATTGTTTCGTCAACGAACGACGAACAAATCAATATAAAGTGCCCAGGTTTCATATACTCAAACTGGTTTTTTGTGGAAAAACATAGTTCACTACAGTATTGTTGCATGTAGCACTACAATTTTCAGTACATACTAAAAATGCATTCACCAATTCACAAAAATTTATCATTCGGTCGACTTGTTATTAATTTTGAACACTTTTTGTAAAATAGTTTTTCTCTTTGTTTCCCACTTTTTCATATGGTCACCCCATCAGCGGTTAAATGAAAATAATAATTTATTTACACACAAAAAGTTTTTCTGAAAATAATTACAAAAAGGAGTTTGTTGTGGAAAAACGGACACTACAGGGGTGGATGTAAAAATTTAGACTATAAAAAATCTGGCATCAGAGGATTACAATGATTTAAAAAAATTAAAATCTTACTTGGTTATTATTTTAATTTATTCGACGTTGTTGTATTTCATACGACGAATTTCGTCGAACTAAACGAAATTCGTCGTTCGACTCAGTTGTCAGTTGAAAATGGCCACGTATAACGTATGACGGATTCTATGTAAATAACTCGGCGTTTAGGTCTTGCCGTTCAAAAGTTGACATACTTACACATACACACACATAACACAGACATAGTGACACCCTCTCGGTAACAGTCAGGCAAGTTCCTAAGGAACTCAGAACGTCCAGATGTAGTGAAAGCTCGACTTTTGCAAAACAGGGTAAAACCAATAATTCCCCAATTTTTTTAAAACTTTACATTTTCTTACAGGGAAATTAACAATTCATAGCAATATTTTTCGCGGTGCAGGAATAAATATTCGATTGACGATGTCGGTGACGGTGGCACGTGTAAAGGCGCTTACGTGTTGTAAATTGATATTCTGCTTTACACATATTTTTGTCTGCTCTCCGTACTGCATTTTTTGTTTGTTGTTGTTGCTTTGTTTTCCTTTTATTAATCCACAAATTGAATTCTGTACGGTTGCACGAGACCAATGAAGTATGGGATGAGTGCCAGGCTGGTAGTCACGATTGTGTTTGTAAGAAATTTCCTCCTTTTATTGCCATCGATTGTAATTTTTTATTATTTGCTTAGCAAATTATTATAATTTTTAATGTCCTTAACTATTTAATTTCTGGGGAAATTTTTATGCACAGAACACAAATCCATGCATACATACAAATGCATGTGTGTGTGCGCGTGTGTGTGTACATGCATTAGGATAATTACTATAATTTTGTAAAGCTTCTTTGCATCACCACATGATAGCCAATAAGAATTTAACAGCAACAATCATATTTTTAAGTCATTTTGACAAAAAAATTTTCAGAAACATGGAAGTAAATATTATTTTTCGAACTTAATAATTTTATTATTGAGATAGGAATTCCTATATTGGACTCAAGTTCAAGTCTGCAATGTGCCTTATTATTTATTTATTTTTATGAATTTTTATTAAATTCAAGTTATTTTTATTAAGTGTAGGATATTTAAAATATTGTAATATTTCACTCTTAATAAAAATTATTTGAATGTAATAAAAATTAGAATATGAATTTAATAAAAAGCCCAATAAAGTATTTCTTATCTAAATAATAAAACTTTCAGAGGAAATTGTTACAACTTAAAATTAATGTATTAGTTCCCGTTTACACTTGCAATGTTTGTTGCAGCAACTCTTGAGTGAGGAAGAGCGAAAAAGTAATACAAATGGATATTCCTATTTAAGCACTCTCACACAAAAGTTTCATAGTGTAAACCGGGACTTAATCTATTTAAATGCGTAAGAGTTGTGTGGCTTGCAATAATTTGTTGAAATTATTACCATCCACTAGAGCGGAGCACATATATTAACAGCGGGGACCATCCCTGTAGCGACAAAAAAAATTCCCCCATACTGATATATAAAAAAAAACTGAAATATCACCGATATATCGGTATCGGTTATATCCCAAAAAAATTCTGGTTCTTATGCATGGAATACCATCCCACCATTTGGTGGGCAAATTTGAGGTTAGGAAGTAAATTGACTGCCGAAAGATGAAATGTCAAGAATTGAGCTGTCATTTTCTAACATTTATTTGGTGAAAAAAGTTGGGAAATTCGAACTATGGAATGTTACACTCTTCAACAAAGAATTTTAATTGTGAAAATTTACTATCAAAATGGTGGAAATTTTACTGTATCACTTCGTAAAATTGGAGCAGCTTTTCCTCGTCATGAGGCTTCTGCTGAAAAATTTAAGTTCTTTGATCAAAAGTGTATCGTTCCGTGGTTAAAATTTCTCAACTTTTTACTAAATAAATGCCAAAGGGTGGTAGCTCAATTCTTCACATTTCATCATTTGGTAGCCAATTTACTTCCTAACCTTAAATTTGCCAACCCTTTATATGGAAGACAGTCTCGAAAAAACTTCAATGGAATGTTACCTTCAAGGTAGTCGTAGTCCTGGTCACCCTACAAACACCTGGGGCCAAATTACGGCACTCGATATCGAATGAAATTTGTATTTAAATTGTATGAAAATTTCGCTCGATATCGAATGTGGTAATTTGGCCCCTGGAGCCAAACGTGAGAAGAGAAACCGCAAGATCAAAATATCACATATCATTAAATTAAAACCTTATGTGCCTATAGACATAATTGGAATATTTTTGTAGAGCAAATCCTATTTTTCCGAATAGAATATAAAAGAAAAAGCGATTATGCAGAGCTTCAGGATATGCAGTCACAAAACGGCCAGCGTTCATGTTACTTATTCAATTCAATTCATCACCACATTTAGGACATACAAAATGCACGATTTTAACCCTGGAATATCATTCTTCGTCGTTTCGACGACTCATGTTTACATTTTGTATAGCTCATAAAAATATAGATGATATTTTAGGGTTAAGAAAGCCAATGGTTGTGTGTTATTCTTATTGTACATATTCTGCACGAACAATTTAATATTTGAAACGATTTCAAGGAAAGAGTGTTTTTCATAAAGTGACACAAGTTTAAATCATAATAAAATATATTTTTAATCAGCCCGATTGTGTAAGGCGTTGGCGTTTACGCCGAAGACGTATTTTGTACAAGATTAAAGAAACACTCAAAAAGTTTTCTTATATCTACTACGAAAAACGCCAACGCCTTACACAATCAGGGGGAATATCAATGAAACTGGCTTTATTGGAAAAAAACATTTTATGAAGTTAATGTTTAAATATGATTTCTGCCATGTGGCCGCCACGGCTGCTGCGTAGAAGGCGCAATCTGGAACATCAATTTTCAACAACTAAAACAAATCTTGCATAAAGTGGAAGGACACAAACCCAGTTGCTGAAAACGGCGACGAATTGACTGATCAGGATCATCTTCAATGCTTTCCAGTACAGCGGCTACAGCTTCTTCAGTGCGCACTGTTCGGCGTCTCACAGGATGCTCTTTAACAGTAACAGTAAATGTGGTCCGAAAACGATCTATTGTTCTTCGAATTAGCCACTCTGAAGGACAATTATGTAGGCCATAAATTGGGAGAAGTACACGATGAATTTGACGAATAGAACAATTATTTTGATTAAAAATTTCAACAATTTGCACGCGTTGCCCTGGTGTGACACTCTAAAGAAACACGCTTTGCGGTATTCTTCAATTCAATTTTGAGCTCTTCTTTTTAGTAAATTTAGCCAAAGAATCAGCACAAATAAAATTAAAACTGTTTAATATAAATTAAGTTTTCTTTTTTACTGAAATATCCGTTTCCCAGTCTATTATTATAGGCGATATAAATGGAATTTTAACAGCCGGTATTTTTGAAAGGAACATGAAATAATGATCAGATTACAAATTATTAATGAATGTATTTCTGTTTTACTTTTATTGTTCCAATTGTGAAACATAATTGTAACTAATTGTCTTTCTATTACAAATATTGTCCTAAATGGTTAGATTGCACGTATACACACACACACACACACACACACACCCTGTTGTACACATACCGAAAAGGTGCTCAACGATATTTACATTTTGTTTACTGTTTGTAGTTTTTATTTTTTTCTTATCGCCACAAAACATCTACGTTTATTTTTCAACCCAGTTAATAACGCGCATCCGTCAAAAGTAATTTGTGTACAAGAGTGTTTAGGGAAAATTTTCTCTCTCTCTCTCTCTCAGTGTGTTTAACGTTCGCCCATAAAAATAAACACCTAGTGTAAAGTTAACCGAATTTGAAAAGAAAATTGTATCACATTACCGACAAAGTCGATCATGACATTGACACCATTCTGGGGGAGGGGTGACCCTCGTAATTGTTTATTATGTGACATTTTCCCAAAACCGACTGCAAGTTTGAGCAAGGAAATGCCGTCAACGTGAATTCTTTACGCTACCAGACCATGATGACGGACTTTTTATACCCTCCAAAAAAGAATTTGGAGGGTATATTCACTTTGTCATTCCGTTTGTAACGCATCGAAATATCCATCTCAGACCCCATAAAGTATATATATTCTTGATCAGTGATGAAATCTAAGACGAACTGAGCATGTCCGTCCGTCCGTCTGTGGAAATCACGATTCAGTCCAAACGAAAAGAGCTAGACTCTTGAAATTTGGCATAAATATATTTTAGAGCTTAGAGCAGATTAAGTTCGAAGATGGGCTAAATCGGGCAAGAGGGAAAAAAGTTCCCCTAAGAAGAACTAAACCAACCCAGAAAAAACAACATAATTTTTAAAGTTTTTTGGTTAGTTTGTTAAGCAAATTATATATTTTTATGTCAAATACGGTCCAACGCCTTAAACTTGGAGCCATAAAATAAAATAAAAATATTTTTTGACCCCGCCCACTTTAGTGGGCGTTATTATAGGCAAAAATAGCATAAAAATTTAACAAATTGTTTACTTAAGCCTACATTCCTTAAAAATAACATTTTTAAGCTTTAATGACGAAGCTGAGACGAAACCTGGTACTACTCTGCCCTACTCCCTCCTCCCCCTTCGCCCCCTAAATGACCGTACCAAAAAAAATTTTTTTTTTAAATTTTCTATATATAATCATCCCAAGCATTTATCTTTAGAGTTTTATGACTGCCTGTTGCTGCCCTACCCCCTCTTCCCCCTTTGCCCGCTAAATGACCCTATTTAAAATTAATAAAATTTTTTTTTTATTTTGTGTATAATCATCCCAAGCATATATTTTTAGAGTTTTATGTCTACCTGTTTCTGCCCTACCCCCTCTCCCTCTTTGCCCTCTAAATGACCCTATCAAAAAAAAGAAATATTAGTTTTGTATATAATTATCCCAAGCATTTATTTTTAGAATTTTATGACAAAGGTGAAATATTTCCCCCACAGCCCTTGCCAGAGCGACCCCGCCAAAAAAAAGTTTTTATACCCTCCAAAGAGAATTGGACCCTATAAAGTAAATATGTATATTCTTGATTAGTGATGAAGTTTAAGACGGTCTAGCAATGCCCATACGTTCGTCTGTGGAAAACATGATATTGTCTATTTTTAAACCCGCCCCTTCAGTAGGCGTTGACGTACGATATTATATAAAGGAACTCTGTGCCACCAAGTTAAACATTTTAAATTCACTTACTAAATATTTGGAGGGTATTTAAGATTCGACCCGGTCGAATATAACGTTTTTACTTGTTTAACCACAATTGGCTAGTGGTATGCATTAAAAAAACAATATAACAGTAAACGATTTCGAATAATTTTCTAATAATGTAATAGCCAAGGCTTAAATAAAACATGAGTCAAGTTGTTGCTTTAAATTAATTATTTCATATTAATGGCGCTTGGACATGATCATAGAGCGAAAACTTTAAATTTCATGCACGGCCGGCCTGTATGAGGGAGCTGAGCAACTCAATTTATAAGACTTTAAAATGCTCAAATTAAAAGACAACAGTTCATAAATTTCCAGTGTAATTAATGCTGAGCAATAAAAAAATGAATAGAATTGTTGGCTGCTGACTCGTATAATATTTATCGCTAATGAATAAATTGGACAACAAAATCTCGATTTATATTAATCAAGCCGTTTAATTAATTTGTCTGTGAGTATTTTATTATGAAAGGATATTGTAAAGAAATACAACCTGCTCAAAGCAAACAGGCAACTGACACACATGCTCTCTCTTGTGTGTGTGCGTGTGTGTGCATGGATGTTGATTTCAATAGGAAATAAAAAATTAACTAAATAGTCATATGTTTTTTTTTTGTTTGTTTTGAGGGCTTCTGTTAAACGCAGAGTTTGAATTGTATGGATCATTAATGAAGGGACAGCAAACACATTCGCCATCGGATGTGCAGGATTAAGAAAAATAAAAAATAGTTTATCGTGATGCCATGTGGTTAATAACAAATGCCGAAATGCAATTAAAATGGAGAACAAACAAAAGCCGGCCTTCAATTAATAAATTATAAATGAAACCAGGCATTTGGCTGCTGCAGCAAGAGACCAACCAACAATCACTTTAGAACAATTCGGTTGGCTCAGAGCCGGTACATAATCACGGTACTGCCAAATTACGACTATTTTCTTAATACAGAAGCCATTTCTGTTGCAAACATTTTATGTATTTTACTCTATTTATTTAGACTATAATTTTATTTCGTTTGTAGAAGACAATTCAGTATTCAAATTAAAGGAACAATTTAAAAACTTTTACCAAATCTATTAAACCATTGGGAGTGATATGCAATTTGAACAAATTTTTTTACCGAATTTATCACGCGAAGCTACGATTCTTTTAAAAAGTGTTCGATGCAGCGAAAATTGAGCCTGTTTACAGTTTTATAGAGAACCTTCCAAGCTTTCATTTGGTATATTGTGGCACTTTTAAAAGGAGATTATAAAAAAAAATAATTATTAATTCCTACACTCTTTTTTAAAGTGCGATATCAAAAAACGAGCATCATAAAATATTTACAACAAGTAAAAACGTTATATTCGACCGGGTGGAATCTTAAATACCCTCCAAATATTTAGTAGACAAAATTAAAATGTTTAACTGAGTGGAACAGAGTTCCTTTATATAATATCGTACGTCAACGCCCACTGAAGGGGGAGGGGGTCCAAAACTAGACTACATGATGTTTTCCACAGACGAACGTATGGGCAGTGCTAGACCGTCTGAGACTTCATCACTGATCAAGAATATAAATACTTTATGGGGTCTAATTCTTTTTGGAGAGCATTAGATCTGGATTTTTGGGGTGTCTCTGGCAAGGGCCGTTGGGGGAGACACCTCACCTTTGCCATAAAACTCTAAAAATAAATATTTGGGATAATTAAATGTAAAATTTATTATGTGAGTGAAGATAAATATGCCGAATTAAACATGTTTTGACGTAAGCAGTTACGAAACAACGTATTTAGCTGTGAAGTTAAATATGTTATGACGAAACGAAATACCGCAAACAGTGAAGTTTTTTTTTATGAAAATCCATATTTAATAAATTTTTTGAGCATTTTGTGAAGATGATTTTGTGAAAGGGCATGAAAGGCCATGAGAGAGTGTGTGTGATCTTGGAGGGATTTTGTTCCCAGTGGCCAAATATCGAGTTCTCATTCATTGCCAGTAAATAAAAAATGATTATGGGAGAGTCTTCTATCACAAACAATAATTGGAATAGCTGAATTAAGTTTCTGAAAATATTTGCAGGCCATGAAAGGTCAACTTACAGGCCATGAAAGTGTGTTATCTTGGGGGGATTTTGTCCCAAATGGCCAAATAAGGAGTTTTTCATAAAAAAAAAAAATTCACTGGTTGCTATTTCTTTACGTCATAACATATTTGACTTCACTTCGTAACTGCTTACGTCAAAACATGTTTAACTCGACATATTTATCTTCACACACATAAATTAATTTTAATTTTTTTGTTTTTTTTTTTGAAAGGGTCATTTAGGAGGCAAAGGAGAGGAGGGGGTAGGCCAGAGGAGTACCAGGTTACGTCTCAGCTTCGTTATTAAAGCTTGAAAACTTTATTTTTAAGGAATTTAGTCTTAAGTAAAACAATTTGTTAAATTTTTACATTATTAGGAGCGAGGTCCAAAAAAAATTTTTATTTTTATTTTATGGCTCCTAGTTTAATTCGTTGGACTTTCTCTGACATAAAAATATATCAATTGCTTAACAATATTACCAACAAACTTTAAAAATTATTTTGTTTTTAGAGGTTGGTTTAGTTCTTCTTAGGGGAACAATTTTCCCTCTGGACCGATTTAGCCTATTTCCGGACTTAACCTGTGCTATCCTTCAAGATATATTTATACCAAATTTCAAGAGTTTGGCTCTTTTCGTTTGAACTGAATCGTGATTTCCACAGACGGACGGGCGGACATGATCAGATTGTCTTAGATTTCATGACTGACGACAAGTAAAAACGTTATATTCGACCGGGTCGAATCTTAAATACCCTCCAAATATTTAGTAAGTGAATTTGAAATGTTTAACTTGGTGGGACAGAGTTCCTTTATATAATATCGTACGTCAACGCCCACTAAAGGGGACGGGGTTCAAAAATATGCAATATCATGTTTTCCACAGACGAACGTATGGGCATTGCTAGACCGTCTTAGACTTCATCGCAATTCTCTTTGGAGGCTATAAAAACTGTATTTTGGCGGGGTCGCTCTGGCAAGGGCTGTGGGGAAAACATTTCACCTTTGTCATTAAACTCTAAAAATAAATGCTTGGGATAATTATATACAAAATAAAAATTTCTTTTTTTTGATAGGGTCATTTAGCGGGCAAAGGGGGAGGAGGGGGTAGGGCAGCAACAGGCAGTCATAAAACTCTAAAGATAAATGCTTGGGATGATTATATACAAAATTTAAAAAAAAAAAAATTTTTTTGGTAGGGTCATTTAGGGGGCAAAGGAAGAAGCGGGGAAGGGGGGCTAGGGCAGAAATCGGCAGTCATAAATAAAACTCTAAAGATAAATGCTTGGGATGATTATATACAAAATTAAAAAAAAAAATTTTTTTTGGTAGGGTCATTTAAGGGACAAATGAAGAGGGGGGAAGGGGGGTAGGGCAGAAATCGGCAGTCATAAAACTCTAAAGATAAATGCTTGGGATGATTATATACAAAATTAAAAAAAAAATTTTTTTTTGGTAGGGTCATTTAGGGGGCGAAGGGGAAGGAGAGGGTAGGGCAGAGTAGTACCAGGTTTCGTCTCAGCTTCGTCATTAAAGCTTAAAAGTGTTATTTTTAAGGAATGTAGGCTGCAGTAAAACAATTTGTTAAATTTTTATGCTATTTTTGCCTATAATAACGCCCACTGAAGTGGGCGGGGTCAAAAAATATTTTTATTTTATTTAATGGCTCCAAGTTTAAGGCGTTGGACCGTATTTGACATAAAAATATATAATTTGCTTAACAAAATAACCAAAAAACTTTAAAAATTATGTTGTTTTTTCTGGGTTGGTTTAGTTCTTCTTAGGGGAACTTTTTTCCCTCTTGCCCGATTTGGCCCATCGTCGAACTTAACCTGCTCTATGTCTTAAAATATATTTATGCCAAATTTCAAGAGTCTAGCTCTTTTCGTTTGGACTGAATCGTGATTTCCACAGACGGACGGACGGACGGACGGACATGCTCAGTTCGTCTTAGATTTCATCACTGATCAAGAATATATATACTTTATAGGGTCTCAGATGGATATTTCGCTGCGTTACAAACGGAATGACAAAGCAAATATACCCTCCAATTCTTTTTGGAGGGTATAAAAATGTAATAAAATTTAAATAACAATAAATTCTTTCGATATATAAGTGTATTTAGAATAAGCGATTTTATTGATATGAAAGTGGCATCACTGAAATCAGCTGTTTACGATGTAGCTACAAGGCGAATTTATATGACATGAACTCGACAGTTGTTTTCCGGATTTTTTGCTACTTTGTGCTGCTTTAAGTTTGTCTGTCAACAATTTTTTTCTATATACTTCCAAACGCTTTTGACATTTCAACTTGCAGGGAATTCGCCCATGGGTTCATCTGAAATTAATTCGCCTTGGCTGCCTCGTTCAAGATAACTAAGTAGATACATAGCTACATGGCGGCATTTGTAGTCGCATAGTCGTGTAGCCGTGTAGTCTGTAGTCGTTTAATTGTTTATAACCGTAAAAGCGAGAATTTTATATTCGCCCATTTGTGAAATTGTTTATAACCTTTGCCATTATAATGAAGTTAGGATAATGTTTTGTAAAAGGACTTTCTTCAGTTAACAGTCATTAAAGTATTTACATACACGAACACACGTACACACATGTATGGATGTCTTTTACGAATGGAACGTCTATTAAAAAACATATTTTTTCTCACTGGCATTCACCCTGCTAACGCAAAATAAAATAATAAAGAAAAAAGAAGGGAATGAACCAGATAAGTCAATCAAAAGACGTGTGTGTAGATACGAATAAACAACGCCGGTCGCTATTGTCTCTTGTCAGTAAATACGATGACGTTAAGCAACTCCTGTTTCCATGCACAATATTCTACTGCTGGCGTTGTAAATTCAAAATAACTATTTGCACATGTGCAAACATCGGGATCAACAATAAAAATACGCTTTTTATATCGTCGACTTAATTACAATAAAAAGCTACAATTGAATTTCCGGTTCTTGGAAATGGAATTCATAGCACTCTGCAGCACAAGGAACGCGTTGTGTGCCAGCAAGCAGCGTCAGTGCCATTCATTCACTTAGTTAATAGTTAGTGTGAGTTTATGTTTTGTATTTCGTTTCGGACAGATGTCAGAGAAAATGCTAAACCATTTTATTTATTTGTGTAACCAAATGCAGAGCAGTAAGGAAATATATCGCAGATAACATATAATTGTGCAATTAAGTAAAACGAAACTCATTAACGTGACCATTTACGCAATTGACCATGATCACAGCATAACGTTTTACATAAATCTACTAACTTCATATTTTTACAAATGAAATTCACGCCGCTGCTGCCGGAATTTTCAAATTACAAATGCACACACACAACACAGGTGTCATACATGGGCTACCGCTGCCTGACTACATTTGGTTGCAAGGTTCCAATCAAAACGTAGATTTTACTTTGACACGTAAAGTTTCTTAATATAAATATATTTTGAGTTGTTTTTATACCCTACAAAAAAGAATTGGGTGGTATATTCACTTTGTCATTCCGTTTGTAACGCAGCGAAATATCCATCTGAGACCAAATAAAGTATATATATTCTTGATCAGTGATGAAATCTAAGACGGTCTGAGCATGTTCGTCCATCCCTCTGTGGAAACCACGATTCAGTCCAAACGAAAAAAGCTAGACTTTTGAAATTTGGTATAAATATAGCACAGGTTAAGTTCGGAAATGGGCTAAATCGGGCCAGAGGGAAAAATTTTTCCCTAAGAAGAACTAAACCAACCTTTAAGAAACAACAATATAATTTTTAAAGTTTTTTTGTAATTTTATTAAGCTAATGATATATTTTTATGTCGAAGAAGGTCCAGCACGTTAAACTTGGAGCCATAACATCAAAAAAAATTTATTTTTGAACCCCGCTCCCGTTAATGGGCGTAATTATATGCAAAAACTGTGTAAAAATTTAACAAATTGTTTTACTTAAGCCTACATTCCTTAAAAATACAATTTTTAAGCTTTAATGACGGAGCTGAGACGTAACCAGATCCTCCTCTGCCAAACCCCCCTCCTCTCCCTTTGCCCACTAAATGACCCCATAAAAAAAAATTTACACTTAATTATCCCAAACATTTATTTTTATAGTTTTATGACAAAGGTGAAATGTCTCCCCCACGGCCCTTGCCAGAGTGACCCCGACAAAATACAGTTTTAATACCCTCCAAAAAGAATTGGGACCCATAAAGTATTTATGTTCTTCATCAGTGAAGAAATCTAAGACGGTCTGAGCATGAGAAAAAAGTTCCCCTAAGAAGAACTAAGCCAACCTCTAAAAAGAAACATAGTTTTTTTTGTAATTTTGGTAAGCAAATTTTGGTAAGTCAAAAAAGGTCAAAGTTTAAAAGGTTAAACATGGAGCCATAAAATAAAAAAAAATAAAAATTTTGGACCCCGCCCAGTGTGAAAATTTAACAAATTGTTTTATTTAAGCCTAGATTCCTTAAAAATAACATTTTAAGCTGCAATGACGAAGCTGAGACGTAACCTGGTACTAATCTGCCCTACGCCCTCCTCCCCCTTTGCCCCCTAAATGACCCCATAAATGATTTTTTAATTTTATATTTAATTATCCCCAACATTTATTTTTATAGTTTTATGGCAAAGTTGAAATATCTGTCCCACGGCCCTTGCCCGATAGAGCCCGACAAATTACAGTTTTAATACCCTCTAAAGAGAATTGGACCCCATAAAGTATTTATATTTTTTATCAGTGATGAAGTCTAAACCGATCTAGCAATGCCCATACGTTCGTCTGTGGGAAACATGATATAGTCTATTTTTGAACCCCGCCCCCTTTAGTGGGCGTTGACGAACGATATTATATGCAAAAATAGTGTAAATATTGAACAATTTGTATTCCTTAAGTCTATAAGAAGCTGAAATGTTCTCTGATCTTGCAGAGGTGAAACGTCTCTTCCAAGGCCCTTTCTGGAATTACTCTGTCAAAATAGAGATTTAAAATTTGGCTACAGAGATGTCTTAAAGGAAATCTGTCCCGCCAAGTTAAACATTTTAAATTTACTTACTAAATATTTGGAGAGTATTTAAGATTCGACTTGGTCGAATTTTTAATAAATTCGAATTTTTTTTAAATTCGAATTTTTATTAAGAGCAAAATATATATACAAACTTATTTATAAAAAAAAAAACTTTTGTTAAAAGGCTTATGAAAAATTTTTTTTAGGAAAATTTGTTATATTAACCTGTTATAAATCGATGTTTTTTTTATAAATTTGCCATCGTATTCATTAAAAATATTTGTTTGTTTATTAAAGGTTATTGGACAAATTTTGTAAAGAAATTGCTCAAATAAATTGTTAATACGCCTTTAAAATATTTCTATCGTGGCGTTCCTAACAGACAGACAGACATGCATACTGCCGGTTTAGTGTCAAATCTACTTCTTATAACAAATGATATTTTAATAATATTCTTTTAAATTTTAGTCGCAAAGTTATATCATATTGCACATAAATACTCGTACATATGCATGTATCTATTTATATAAGTGTGTTTAAGGATATGCTTTTGTAAAAACGTCCCAAATTTACGTGTGAACCGCCACTAATGAAGTTTATTACTCCCCACGCAAGACATCATTCAATTACCCACTTGCAACATAAATCGACAAAGAAACAATAACACACTCATATGCTTTTACACATTTTTGTAAAAAAAGAAAAATACTCCTATAAACAACAATCAAACCAAACTCAGCTCTAAATGGCTACCAAATATGAGTGAGTGATTCTGGTGGCGCCATACTTTTTTCCAACTGCCAGTTTGTGAGAGAGAGAATTGATTTCAATTAACAATGTGGCAATTGGTGGCGGATGCCATGTTGCATCACAAATCTCAACCCTCCAATTTTTAAAAAAATGTGTATGAGCAGCAAGGGGCGGAGCAACAGATGACAGACACGCAGTACGTTGCCAATTTGTTTGCAAGTACGAGTGCACATGCCCATGTTTATCTTGAGATCTTGAATTTATTGAGAGTTATTTGAAGAACTCATGTATTGGAGTAACAGAATAATTCAGCCAATTTGAAACTTAAATTGGCTAAATTACTTTCTAAATTTAATTTTAAATGATGTTGCCGCAAATGGCAGATAATTATATTCATACTTCGGTTAAACAAATATCTCAATATCAAAAAGTTGGTTTTTGTATTATTTGAAGTGCTCATGTCATAAAGTGATCGTGTTGCATTATTATTTCATGATTTGTAATAGAAAATATCTCCTTCGTCGGCAAAAATTCGACGGCGAACTAAATATCAAAATAGCTACAAATCAGTCGTCGTCTGCCCTCTCAATAGTATTCCCTTGTGTATTCCTAGTGCTGGTTACAGTATTCATTTGGGTAACCATTAATCGGCTACGCGATTAATTACTACCCGATTAACTGATCGGTTAATTGAATAATAATTATTTTCGATTAACGCTTTAATCGATTAATTTTACTCGATTAATTTTTAATGATTAACCGATTAATTTTAATCGATAATTTTTTTTATTATTTTTTTACTAATACATGGATAGACAAAATCTTTACTGTCCTTAATAATACAATAAAATATGAAAGCAACTCTGTCTGTCTTTTACCTTATCACGATTTAATTGAAATTTGGCATAGAGATATTTTGAGATCTGCGGAATGACATAGGGTGATTTTTGTTTTTAGAGATGATCCTATTAAGTGGTCAAGGACATGTGAAATTATAAAACTGAAAACATTTTAAGCTTTGATACAGTTGACTTAACAATGACTGGCACTTTTTATGACGAATTGCACTTTTATAGCGACTAGCACTCTTTCTAATGCCTTGCACTTTTTATTATGACTTGCACTTTTTATAATGACTTGCACTTTTTATGATGACTTGCACTTTTTATAATGACTTGCACTCTTTCTAATGACTTGCACTTTTTATTATGACTTGCACTTTTCATAACGACTTGCATT
Organism: Linnaemya tessellans; assembly: GCA_951800035.1. NCBI lineage: Eukaryota > Metazoa > Arthropoda > Insecta > Diptera > Tachinidae > Linnaemya > Linnaemya tessellans. The sequence continues at coordinate 116,271,233 of OX637533.1, forward strand.
ATTTATGATGACTTGCACTTTTTATAATGCCTTTCACTTTTTATGATGACTTGCACTTTTAATAATGACTTGCACTTTTTATGATGACTTGCACTTTTTATGATGACTTGCACTTTTCATGATGACTTGCACTTTCTATAATGATTTGCACTTTTTATAATAACTTGCATTTTTTATAATGACGTGCACTTTTAATTATGACTTGCACTTTTTATGATAACTTGCACTTTTTATAATGACTTGCACTTTTTATGATGACTTGCACTTTTTATAATGACTTGCACTTTTTATAATGACTTGCATTTTTTATGATGACTTGCACTTTTTATGATGACTTGCACTTTTTATAATGCCTTGCACTTTTTATGATGACCTGCACTTTTTATAATGACTTGCACTTTTTATAATGACTTGCACTTTTTATAATGACTTGCAGTTCATATGATGACTTGCCCTTTTTATAACGACTTGCACTTTTTATTATGACTTGCACTTTTTATGATGACTTGCACTTTTCATGATGACTTGCACTTTTCATAATGACTTGCACTTTTTATAATGACTTGCATTTTTTATGATGACTTGGATTTTTTATAATGAATTGCACTCTTTATAATGACTTGCACTTTTTATGACGACTTGCACTCTTTCTAATGACTTGCACTTTTTATAATAACTTGCACTTTTTTGTTTGTTAAAACAGTCAGTGGAATGTTTATACAAATTTTGTCAGCAAATTGCATACGAGAGCTGTATCCTATATATTTGAATATAATTTCTAAATTCCGTATGGTATGAAGACATTAATTTGGCAACCAGTCGCTTTGTATTATTAGTCGACCCTAATAATTTTATTTTCTTGAGAACGAAATTCTTTCGAGTGCATAATATGTCAAAGTATTTTTTATGACTCTCTTCATAACCTGAAATATTTCATGAAATCTAATTATATAATTGATGTCAACAAACAAACATCAAGTTGATGGGTTTGTCGACCAGTTTTTTTTTTGACATTTGAAAAACTGTACGGATAAACAAACATCGAATGCTAAAGAACATAAAGAAATTTGGTGCAGTGTCAATGACCAACAATTGACAACAGACAGACAGACAAACACTGCGGTATAAAACATGAATTCAGCATGACAATCAGGCTGAGAGCTAAACTCGTGCACAAGTGAAAATTGCCAACAACAAACAAATAAATTTTCAAACTGCTTTAAAACATACAATTTTGTAACTTCTTATAATCATTTTCTTTTTTCTTTAACGCCAATCAATATCATTCTCAGTATCCGTCCGTCTGTCCGTCTGATAGCCGTTGTTGTCATCAATGTTGACGATGATTATCATGTTCAAGTGTCAGTCAGACTGAGAGTCTGACATTCTGTATCCGAAAAACAAAACCATACTCTTACCGAACGACATAATTTGAAAGGAACATCTTCAGGTTTGATTAGCTTTCACGACACAACCGCGCCACCTCCTTTCCATCATTCTATTGCTGAGTGGTAAGTTTTTTTTGTTGCTGCAGCATTCATTGTGTTCGTTTGTCATGCGTGTGACATTATATTGGAACGTAAAATATGTCAGAATTGTCCAAATATCTTGTTTATAAAATGTTTAAATGGCAAATTTGTGTTCATAATTGATTTAAATGTTGCCAGGATGGGACTGCCGGCTGATTAATTCAAAGGTTTTTGCTGCGAGCAGAAAAAAAATAAGAGAATGACAGACTTGTTGTTTGGTGTTTCTGGTTATTATTGTTTCTTGTTCTTGTTCCTATTCGATATTTGGTGCTTCTTTTCAAAACAGCAGCACATATTATTGCACTATTGTCATTTTCAAAGTAGAGACGGTAGCCGCTCAAGTGACTTGAATGAATCACAAGTAATCATGTTTAACAGCGATCGTGATCATACGTAAAAAACAATTCGATCGACTATAATCGTTCGACTGTCTGATAATTTTTTTTTTTTTGATAATCAAACATATTTTATATTTTAGAAGGAAATAAATAGAAAGAGTAAAAATATGATTCCAGTCAAGAATGATAAAATAAATATTACGCCAACAAGCTGAAATAAAAATACTTCTCTGCGCATGATGGAACTCTGACGTCAGATTAAATTTAAATTTATTTAAATTAAATTTGTTTGGTAATAAACAATTTTAAAAAATTATTTTATTTTCCACGTTTTTTTATTTGAAATTGTTAATTTATAGCATTTTATATAAATATTGAACCCAATTGCTAATTATTTTTCTTTTTTCCACATTCACAACAAATTTTTTTGCTTGCAAAATATCAGCCATAACTTCCTTTGAGCTTCATCTCTTGGAAAACTATAAAATGACACAGCTTTTTGAAAAAAAAAATTTTTGATAGCAATATTAGATTTTAACACAATTATTTCTCCCTTGTTTTTTTGCTGTTACTTTATTTGCAATTGGCCACTGCACATTTCATGTTTGCTCTTTTTGTTCTCTTTTCTCTTTAATTTAGGTTTTTTGTTTACAGTTTTTGAGCTTTAAAAATCAAGTTTTAATAAGTTTTTTACACTTTAAGTTATTTAATAATTATTTTAATATATTTATTTTAAATTATAACACAATTTATTATAAAATATAACACAAAACTTGCACTTTCATAAATCCGATTTAATTTGCTTGTTGGAAATCTCTCTGAGCAAATTGGAAATCTCTCTGAGTAAATTGTGTGAAGAGTTGCCAAATAAAGCATAAAATATTAATTTTGTACGAGAGAGTATTAGTTTTGCATATAATAAACATTTGGCAATCTCTTCGAGGGAACAAATACGTCATCAAACGGTAAATCATGCGCAAGGCGTAATCTTTATTTTATCATTCTTGATTCCAGTCGAACGTCGTGATAGGGTGCACAAGATTCGGCACAGCCTAATGTGGCACCTTAACTTGTGATATTCCTGTTTTATTATTGTGCGTACGATGGCTGTGGAAAACAGTCTGTAATTGTAATTGTTAAAATTTACCCTTTAGTTTACAGATATTTAGTAGCTGAGGCCCTTGCCATTTACGCAATTTTGAAACCACTAAATGATTAACCCGTTATTAGTAATTATCAAATAAATTGTATTTACATACTTAAATACTGGTTTAATTCCCTGCAATTTGTAAGCAAAGTTGTTGATGGAAACCACTTTTTAATTTTGCGTTAATAATATTTCTATTAAAAACAAAATCCAAGAAATTAAAAAGTTGCAAAATAAAATTAAGAAAATTTCAAAATTTCATATAAATTCTTATACGTTGAAGGCTGCATTTCTTAGTGTTTGATGTTGATTTCATATTTTGGCGCCAATTCTTGTATCAATTATTATTTTTGCTTCAGTTGCTTGCTTTTGTTTCGTTCAAAAATGTTTTCTTTTCAAATTTGGCACTATTTGCAGCAAACTGATCATGCGTGTGCGTGTGTGAGTGTGTGTATGTGTGTTACTGTCCTGCTGTAATTGTATGTGCAATTTTAGGCTACCTGCCAGTCTCCCGCATTTAATATGATTGCATTACACGCAATAATTACAAAATTATGTGGCGGCAAATGTTTTGAAGTAGAGCAATCGAATGTCAACACAAAAATCGACAAATGCCTGTTTTGCTGCCGCATATTGTCATTGTGTCTCATCAAGCCAATCACTTAAATATTTCGAAATTAAGTTTTCCTGATTCTTGTTATTTAATATAAATTCTAATGCAGATATTTAAGAGTATTATTTCTTGTGTGAACAATTTTTCAAAATTAATTTTATACATTTTTGGAAATATTTTATGAATAATAAAATTGTATAGAATTTGAGTTTTTAGTGCCAGCATCTGTATTCTATACGCTATTTTCTTGGTATCAAATAATCCCCAGATATCACGATCCCATCTCAATATTCTCTATTGTGTCGTGTCTAAAGAATACTTCTTTAAAATGTTTAAAATCTATGGTAAAACGTTTTTTGGAATTTTGACACTCTATCCAGAGCAGCGCGTGCAAATGGTTGAAATTTTCAATACAAATAATTGTTCGTTCTTTTTTTTTTTTAGGAGTAGGAGCACACACGGGATGACCCCTACATATGCAGTGCATTGCGCTGGAACTAGGAAAATAGATTTTGGAAAGGAGGATAAAGGGAGTAGTGTGTGTGTGGATATTCGATTTGAACCTCCTCAAATTGTAAGTGGCGGGGAACACATCTGCAGGTAGTTTCTTCCACATACGAAGCGTTCGGCCAAAAAACGAATTTTCTCGGTAATGCGTAGTGCGATTCGTTGGAATATTGACCACAAACGCATGCGCTCTTGATGAAAAACTCGTTGAGAGTAAGACAGAATGGCTTCCAGGTACAAGTTCCCTAATTCCACCAGAGCACATGCCATTGTTGTAGCGATAAAACAACGATACGCACCCCACATTGCGACGATGCTCAAGTGAGTCAATATTGAGTTGGCTACCCTACTGTCTCCGATGAGTTTAATCGCCCTCTCCTGTACGCGGTCGAGTAACTTCAAAATAGACTTTGAAGTACCGACCCAGACATCAGAGTTGTATTCCATCTTCGGTCGGATGTAAGTGGTGTAAATATTAAAAAGATCTCTTGCACCGTCTTAGGAAGCCAAGGCACTTGAATGCTTCTTTTGCGACATGAAACACATGATCCGTCCATCTGACATCACACTGCACTTTCATGCCAAGAACATCAGGAGTCCCTGACTCCTTAATAAAGGGTGTTTTTATAAGAGCTTGCTGATTTGAAATTTAAATAAAACACATGCCAAATTATGAAATGGCCAAAAAAAATTTTTTATTTGGTAGATTATTTCTTGTCATTTAACATTTAAATATAATTTCGGGCATATGGCAACCACGACTATTTTGCACAAAGGTCATTCTGGAGGTCCAATTTTCGACCACCTTTTCAAGTATTTGAGGGCGTATTTCAGCAATGACACGTTGAATACTGGTTTCCAAAGCGTCAATCGTTGCCGGTTTATCCACGTAAACCAATGATTTCAGGTATCCCCACAAAAAATAATCGAGTGGCGTCAAATCACACGAACGCGGAGGCCAATTCACCGGTCCATTTCTCGAAATAATGTTGTCGTTGAAATGTTCTTCAATAAGGCGGGCGAAACAGCCCCGCATGACAAGTGACACCATCCTGTTGAAACCACATTTCGTTTACATCCACATCTTGAAGTTTTGGCACCAAAAATTCATTGATCATGATTCTGTACCGATTTCCATTCACGGTAACGCGTCGTCCTTCCCCATTTTTAAAGAAATAAGGACCGATGATTCCACCAGCCCATAGACCGCACCAAACAGTACATTTATCGGGATGCATTGGTAATTCTTGAACGGCGTGTGGATTATCTTTGCTCCAAATACGGCAATTTTGCTTGTTGACATATCCATTCAACCAAAAATGCGCCGCCTCATCACTGAAGAGAATTTTGCGGTTAAAAAGCGGATAAACATTTTCAATTGAACTCTGTTTTTGAAAATAAATTTTCACAATTTGGAAGCGTTGTTCTGGAGTTAACCTGTTCATGATGATTTGCCAAACAATACTGAGTAGAAACGTCACTTTAAACTGTCAAAACAGCTGTCAGACAACAGAGTGATTCGTATAAAAAAAAAACTTCATAAAAAAACACCCTTTACTTACATAGAAACAGATGAAGCAGCATGGTCATACGTACGTCGATGCGTAAGCATACAACACTGGGTCTTACGTGCATTAAAATCGACCCTGTTCGCCTGACCCCATTCGGAAATCTTCGCGAGGTCACTATTCAGAACGTCATTCATAAACTGCCTACTCGTCTCGATCTCAGACGTTGACGGTCTGCAGTTAAATGAATAAGAATGCGAAAGGCTGCTATCATCTGCGAAAGAGTGAATAGGACAGGAAGTTTGGGAAAGTAAATCGTTGAGAAAAATTACAAATAGAGTCGTCAAACTCATCGTGCACTTCTGCCATTTTATGGCGTCCTTCCGGGCAGCTCATTTGAAGAACAATAGATCGTTTTCGGACCACATTTACTGTTACTGTTAACGAGCATCCCGTGAGACGCCGAACAGTTGCGCACTGAAGAAACTGTAGCCGCTGTACAGGAAAGCATTGAAGATTATCCTAGTGCAGCAATTCTTGGCCGTGCTCAGCAACTGGTGTTGTGCCCTTCCACGTTCTGGAAGATTTTCTTTTAGTTGTTTGAAAATTAGTGTTCCAGATTGCGCCTTCTATGCGTCAGCCGTGGCGGCCACATGACAGAAATGATATTTAAGCATTAATTTCATAAAATATTCTTTGCACTAGAGACCATTTCATTGATATTAAAAATATATTTCCTTGTTTTATTATGATTTAAACTTGTGTCATCCTACAAAAAACACCCTTTATAATAAAACAGGTCAAATATTGAAAACTGTAGAATTTTATATGTCATATTGTAAGCCGTCTTTCCTGCAATTTCAATTCTGTCTTATGGGCATTCGGAACACAAAAATTAATTTCATCACATCGAAATGTAATTGCTACACAAGATAATTTATCAATTAAACTTACTAAACGTGAGTAGTGCGAGACATGTGCAACTGGGCAGCAACAACACTAGCGACATACACGCGACTGCATCAACAACAGCCAACATTAACAATCAACAACAATAATAAGACACTAATAATCAATTATTAATGAAATTATTTCTCTTTATTTTATCATATAAATTTAAAAGCCACAAATATATAATTTTTAAGGACTACAGGATAATTATATTTTGGTTTTTTAAGTGGTAATTATACAGGGTCCGCCAAATAACTTTTTTTTTGAAAATACTATAAAAAAAAACCACTGAATATTTTCTCAAATTTCTTTTTTTATTTGAAAGTACAATCCTTCCGGTTAATAATGGAAAATAATTTCATTCAAATGGCTGCCTCGGCTGGCCATGCAGTAGCCTACACGATCGGTTCAATTTTTAAGCTCATTATCGATTGTGTGCAGCTGTATTTCACCAATGGCTTCACGAATATTGTCCTTTAAAGCGTCAATTGTCTCTGACTTGTCGGCGTAACACTTATCTTTGAGGGCACCCCACAAATAATAGTCCAACGGTGTCAAGTCGCAGTTCCGAGGTCGCCAAACGACATCAGCTCTGCGGCTGATAATGCGATCTTCAAAAACAGGGCGCAAATCATCGGCTGTGTGGCACGTAGCGCCGTCCTGTTGAAACCAAATGTTGCCAATATCCTCCTTTTCAATTTTTGTGTACAAAAACTCGTTCAACATGGCCCCATAACGATCGCCATTGACTGTAACGGCTACTCCTTGTTCATTTTCGAAGAAAAATGGCCCAATTCTGCCTCTGGACCAAAATCCTTTTCAATGTATGTGTCCGGGTTTTCTGTGCCCCAAATGCGACAATTTTGCTTGTTTACATACCCGCCAAGATCAAAATGAGCTTCACCTGAAAAGATGATTTTTTTGGCAAAATCGGCATCTTCTGTAAGTCGATCGCAGGCCCACTTAGCGAAGCGAAAACGCATTGGATACACAACCATATTCGTTCAGCGGAAGGATAAAACTAATTATCTGTCAAATCAGACATGAGCTAAATGTTACCGTTCACGAAATAAGCACTAGTTGACAAAAAAAAAACGTTAGATGGCGGACCCTTTGTATATAAATTTTGTGTGCTTTATTAATTTTTTTTTTCTTGCTTTCGTTTCAAGTTCTATACTCGAAAAAAAAAACAACAACTGAAATGAAAAACTGCTGGATCACTGCAGTTGTTTCGATGCTCTTTTTCCTTGCCTTTTCATGAGGTGACTAATATGTTACTTTAACGTCCACTAAAGGAGGCGGACTCCAAAATTAGATTTTTCTGATATTTTTTTACTGCAAGTTCAACGCTTTGGGCCTTCTTTGACATAAAAATATATCATTAGCTTAACAATAAAAAAACTAAAAATTATTTTTTTTTTAGGGTTTGGTTTAGTTCTTCTTAGGGGAACTTTTTTTCTCTCTCCGGCCCCATTCTGTCCATTTACGAACTTGACCTGCGCTCTCCTTCCAGATATATTTATACCAAATTTCAAGGGTATGCTTCTTTTCGTTTGGACTGAATCATGATTTCCACAGACGGACGGACGAACGGATGGCCGTGACTAGATCATCTTACATTTCATTACAGATCAAGAATATATATATTTACTTTATGGGGTCTTAGAGGGATACTTCGCTGCGTTACACACGGAATGACAAAGTGAGTACATACTTTAATTCTTTTTTGGAGTGTATAAAATAAATTTCATTTTCATAATGTGGAGAAAAAGTTTATTTATTGGAGTCGCTACAAAACTCAATATCAGAAAATTGGAAATTAGATTCTCTTTTAACGAATATTTTACATGAGCACTGATGATGAAAGGGTTGCGTCTTTCGAAAACAGCTGTTCTGCTCTGCTGTGTAAGTTGAATAAAACTGATGTTGACTTTCCTTTGTGCCTTGGAATATTTATCATGTCTTTCTGAGATTTCAATTAAAATTTCGAACAATTAGCCTATAAAATCTTAATTAAATAGATAATGGCTTAAGCGGGAAACTTTTCGTAAATCGTTTTTTAGACGAAAAGCGACTACTTACGATAATTTTGACCATTTGACAAAATAGGAAAGTTATAGGAAGTAACGTCACGAAACTTTAGATTAAGTGCACTTCCTCTTTAATTTTTTTTATTTGTTTATATTTATTTTTTAACTGCAAATTGTTGGTTCAGCTAAAATTTTCTTTATTGTATTCTGATATTTTTAAGCTTAAGGTCTCTTTATTTTAATTTAATTTTTAATTTCAATATTTCGTCACTCCTTTGTGTGACTTCTTCAGGAAATCAATGAAATTCATTAAATTAAAATTAAGAGACCTCAATCTTAAAAATATCAGAATACAATAATAATTAAAAAGAGGTCAGGAAACCAGAAGAATTTAAAATTTTCTTTCTCAAGTAGAGTACAACGAACGTTAATGAAATAGTTACATTATCCTTAATAACTTGTTAAGGACAGTAATTATTAGTTGCAAAATAATTTTATTACATTAACCGATTTGTTACAGGCTTGTAAGACTTTTTTTAAAAAGTCTTAAACTACACAAAAATGCTTTCCAAACTCTTTTTTGGAGGGTATATATTCACTTTGTCATTCCGTTTGTAACGCATCGAAATATCCATCTCAGACCCCATAAAGTATATATATTCTTGATCAGTGATGAAATCTAAGACGATCTGAGCATGTCCGTCTGTGGAAATCACGATTCAGTCCAAACGAAAAGAGCTAGACTCTTGAAATTTGGCATAAATATATTTTAAGACTTAGAGCAGGTTAAGTTCGAAGATGGGCTAAATCGGGCAGGAGGGGAAAAAAGTTCCCCTAATAAGAAGTAAACCAACCCAGAAAAAACAACATAATTTTTAAAGTTTTTTGGTTATTTTGTTAAGCAAATGACATATTTTTATATCAAATACGGTCCAACGGCTTAAACTTGGAGCCATAAAATAAAAAAAATTATTTTTGGACCCCGCCCAAAATAGCATAAAAATTTAACAAATTGTTTCATTTAAGCCTACAATAAAATTTTTTGAGCCTTAATGACGAAGCTGAGACGTAACCTGGTACTACTCTGCCCTACCCCCTCCTCCCCCTTCACCCCCTAAATGACCCTACAAAAAAAAATTTATTTTGTATACAATTATCCCAAGCATTTATTTTTCGAGTTTTATGACTGCCTGTTTCTGCCCTACCCTCTCCTCCCCCTTTGCCCCCTAAATGACCCTATCAAAACAAAAATTTTTTTTTAATTTTGTATATAATCATCCCAAGCGTTTATGTTCAGAGTTTTATGACTGCCTGTTTCTGCCCTACCCCCTCCTCCCCCTTTGCCCCCAAAATGACCCTACCAAAAAAATGAAATTTTAATTTTGTATATGATTATCCCAAGCATTTATTTTTAGAGTTTTATGACAAAGGTGAAATGTTTCCCCCACAGCCTTTGCCAGAGCGACCCCGCCGAAATACAGTTTTTATAAGTAAATATGTATATTCTTGATCAATGATGAAGTCTAAGACGGTCTAGCAGTGCACAGACGTTCGTCTGTGGAAAACATGATATTGTCTGTTTTTGAACCCCACCGCCTTTAGTGGGCGTTGACGTACGATATTATATGAAGGAACTCTGTCCCACCAAGTTAAACATTTTAAATTCGCTTACTAAATATTTGGTGGGTATTTAAGATTCGACCCGGTCGAATATAACGTTTTTACTTGTTTTAGAATTAAAAATTTTTCTCCAGTAAAATTTGTTTTCTGTTGCTCAATCTTTTTGGTGGTTATGGAACGATATGTCCTTGTTGCTCGTTACCTGGACTTTAGTTAATAAATTTTTAGCCAAGAGTACGTTGGTGTGAATTACTTTTCGTTAATTAACATTAAGAAATAGTGGGAACTTTTAATTGAATATCTTCCCGTTTCTGGTGCTGCTGCCACAACTTTAATGAGACAGGAAAATAATTAAGGGACCGCGTAGTTTCAGACACATTACTTATGCAAAAATATACTTCTATTTCTATTTCTTTTTCAAATCGATTGGATCTTTCTGTGTATGGCAAAGTTGATTTCTTGATTTCACAGAATTGCTTCAGTTTGTGGCTTGGGAATGAGTTCTCTTCACGCACTCAAGAATGTGTTGAATGGCAAATATTTTTATTCAGCATTTTATTTTATTTTTTTTACTAAATTCCAAGCAAGAATTAAATTTAATTCCACTGCTTTGCTGTTGCATTAATTTGATTTTCTTCCATATGCGTTTGAGAGCCGTAGATTCGTTTTGGTCATTTATTTATGCGCAGAGCCACAGTCTAGGCTTGAAGGTGGTGCGCATGTGTGTACAATCATTATACGCTTGCAGTTTGAATTTAGTCTGTCTCAGAGTTGTGAAATGATATTGTTTCTTGTACACCTAAAAACAAATTGTTTGATACCTCAACTCAACAGCAGAACTTGCAACAAGAACAATGATGCCAGGCATAAATTAACTCTTGCATTGAAAAGAAGCCAAGAAATACTAAATGCTCGTACATCTCACACAAAATGGACTATAGGAAAATTCAAGATTTAATTGGTAGTTGCTGATTAAGTTGTAACTTATAGCTCATGCTGACGACCACTTTTCCAGGCTTCGTGATGATGTGCTGCTGCAGCATCTCATTTCATACCTCTTCTGCGGCTGTTAGCCTTTTGTAGAGTCAATTGAATTTTTTTAAATAAATTTAATAATCCATGTGACATGGAGAGATGGAAGTGATTGCTTTTTGCAGCAAATCATATATATAAACATACACATCTGCACATATTCACACATACACAAGTCTAAAGGTACTTTCACACTAATCAAATATTTGCTCAAAAAAGCATAACCACTAAACACTAATAAAAAACTTTTTAGTTCAAAAAAGTATTTATTGAGTTAAATAATTCCCAATAATATTGCATTCCTGATACTGTCTACTAGTTTTGTATGAAACTGCTTTAATTAATAATCACGTATCTGAACAAAAATATTTTTCATTAGTATTTTGTGGTTACGCTTTTCGGGGCAAATATTTGATAAGTGTGAACGTACCTTTAGTGTTCATTATCAAATGCTGGCCATTATTTAGGTGATACTCAGGTTACTTACAAAAAACAAATAAATGTCCACGGACATTCGATTAGAATTTTTGATCTATACATCTCGTACGCTGGGGGTAAAAATATTTTTCACAATACAATCACAAATTTAGAGTAAGATCAAATCGGTGTAAGCTATATATGAGTGGATTAGTGTGATCATACGGACAACAAGAAGTACAGAGAAACTTAACATAGATTCATAGAAATACACTCAACACCATCTAGTGTGCACTAGACTTGTGTCCAACTAGCTCATTCGCTCAGTTTTGACAAGAACCTCTGATCTAACCCTTTTCATTATATAGGTTTGATTAAAGGTTCTTGTCAAAACTAGGCGAATAGGCTAGTTGGACACAAGTCTAGTGTGCAATAGTGGTATTCGTACATTATGTTATCCTAGGCAAATATAAACAAATAAATAAAATGAAATAAATAAATAAACTTTAATTGAAATAACTTTTAAAAAGATTTTTTGCAATTTTAATAACAAATTTTCTAAAATAAAGCAAAATAAGAAAAAAAAAACTAAACTTGCCAAACTAAAAGTCTTCTTCGTCTTTGAGATTGTCATTCATACAGACAACAAGAAGAACAGAGAAACCTAACAGGTGCATATAAGCACCATCTAGTGTGCAACAGTAGCTACTAATTTTCATTATCATATAATTGTGCTAGCGCTGTATAGTTTGAAAGCCATTGCTGAAAAATAACTACATGCATTACATTTCAGTAAACAGCTGATTAATAGCTTTTTCATTACTAGATGTTTACACATCTCCCCTGTGATCGGACTCACACTGCTTTTTTTTGTATTAAAAAATTTAGATATTCTCTGCTATTCAAAAATATAGATCAAAGATGTGAATCACGATGCTGTCATGGCGGCCCAGCACATCAAGGTCCGTTGAAAAAGTGAGAAAATCTTTTATGGTGAACCATCGAATTAGACATTTAGAAAAAAATGAGATCGATTGGCTGATTCCAGGCACTGTTTTTATACTCTCCAAAAAAAATTTGACGTTCTGTGTGTAACGCAGCAAAATATTCCTCTATTTAATTACACTAATATTCCAAAAAAGTTTGAATTTTCCAGCTCTGGCGATGTCTTTTTGGCTTTTTTAAAAAACTTCAAATATATTGAATTTATAAAGTAAACGAAGAAAATAAATTTTATTAATTATTATTATATGAGGCCATAAACACAGCGACCCAAAGGATCTTTTGTGCAGCCCAAGTGTTCACTGATGTAGATGGAGGCTGCGAATAAAGCCAATTACTCTACCCGGTGAGATATCGTACACCTCCCATGGAGTCATGAAATTGCCTGTGAGGAACCTCCTCCTGCACGACGCTACCGCCGGACAGTCACAGAGAACGTGCTCCGGTGTCTCATCCTCTCATCCTCCGCAGAGTCTACAGACTTTGGTCTCAGAATTGCCCATGGGAAACTGGTGTCGTCTGAGACCGCAGTGTCCGGGAAACCAATCCGCTAATAATCTAAGGTCATTCTTGTCCATCAGCATTAATTTTTGGGATTTGTTCCGAGATAACGTAATGAAACGTTTTGCCTGTCTTAGGCCTCGAAGGGCTTTCCAGTGGCGATTAAACTCCACCCGAGCCCAGGAGTCATTCTGTTCCTTGACATATCCTCCTGAGATGCCAAAGAAGGGTTCCGGTCCTAGGAATGTATGATGGGCTCCTCTGTTCGTCAGACACTCAGTCCGTTCGTTCCCAGCATGGCCCTTATGGCCAGGCACCCAGCATAACGTCAGCCTGTTCTGAGCGCCCAATTTTATTAATTACTTTTATGTACCAAAAATAGATTCAATTGTCCCACCCTAGAATCGAGTTTTTGATTTTGTTTAATTTTTAATACCAATTTAATTCTTTCTGATGTATAAAAATTTAATTAACAAAAAAAATGTCCAGCTCTGGAGCTGATTTTCAATAATAACACTGTACAACACAAAAAAAAAACTACAAGCTCCGACCTAAAAATGTTGATAGAGGAGACAAAAAAAAAAGGACACGTGTATCGGCGTTTTGAAAGTTTACATCTGAATTTCATTTGAGAGTGCATTAAAGTTTCCCCGCTCTGGTACATTCTTATTGTTAATCGGAAGAAGAATCCATGCTATCCTTACTTTTTAGGTACAAAATGTGTTCAGAAAATTTATGTAAAATATTACTGAGAATATTTTTGTAGAATATGTTAACCCTTTAACTCCTTAAAGTATGGGTCTTTTTTGCCCTTATTTAAAAAAAAGAACAAATTTAACTAAAAATCACTAATATCTCTATTATTTTACCTTCGATAGTAAATTTGGATAGGAAGTATTCATTAATTACATCTTTTTTAGCTCTAGGCAATTTCACTTCATTATTATACAATCTCTAGCATATTTCAGCGATAAGCGAATGAATGCTTTTGCCTTTATAGCATTCTTCAATGGGTGCGCATGTCTGATGAAATTTTTCATAATGCTCGTCAGATTTTGTTCCATCAACATAATGACTAGGATTCTTATGCCGATTAACAACCAGAATGTGCCAGAGCTGGGAAACTTTAATGCACCCTCAAATGAAATTCAGATGTAAACTTTCAAAACGCCGATACACGTGTCCTTTTTTTTTTGTCTCCTCTATCAAAATTTTTAGGTCGGACCTTGTAATTTTGGAAAAAATTTGATTTTGTTGTACAGTGTAGTCTGTTAAGACTGAATCTATTCTTAAGATTTAATAAGAGACTAAACTTTACATATTTTAGATAATGAAATAAATAAAGAAATCAGGGGGCAAATTACGGCACTCGATATCGAACGAAATTGCCATTTAAATTATATTGAAATTTCGATCGATATCGAGTGCCGTAATTTGGCCCCAGTTTTATCTAGCAAAGTTCGTTGCTTCAGTCTTTTGTTTTCCATTAACGATTATATTTCAAATAGTTGCATTTATTTCTATTACATATTTTTATAACTATTAGATTTAAAATAAAAACTAAACACCCCAAAAAAAAAACCAAACAACTTTAAGATTAAAGACTTAGCGAAGTACTCGTAATATCAATACTACACACACACACATTCAAACGGCTGCATACTCCAAAATTAAATGTTTACGGGTTCCGATATATTTAAAGCTCAATTACATTTTTTGTTTCAATTAAAATTGTCCCATTATAACGATTACGAACGAATCTTTTGGCAAAACATGTTTTCTTACAAAACATTTTCCACCTCCGTCTTAACTGATCTTTGAAATACCCAAAACGTTCGCTACTTTAGTTTTTTTAATTTATTATAACGTATTTTTTTT
This sequence comes from Linnaemya tessellans, assembly GCA_951800035.1. Taxonomy (NCBI): domain Eukaryota; kingdom Metazoa; phylum Arthropoda; class Insecta; order Diptera; family Tachinidae; genus Linnaemya; species Linnaemya tessellans. The sequence goes on from OX637533.1 coordinate 116,286,306, forward strand.
ATTTGTCTGGCCACAAATGCAAGTGTGTATGTTTTAAATGTTTTTTTTTTTTAATTTCAATAAAATTACTGTAATTTTTATAATGAACTTTCGTGTTGTCGGTAATTGAATTATTTTCGTTGTAGTTTTTTGCAAACGTTATACGATCTTTCAAACCGGTCGTCGCTGCTGTTGTCGTTTGTGTTTATATTATCATTTACTGTCGTTTTCGTGTATCGACTGCAAAAAAAATTATTAATTCACAGATTGAAGTTGGTCTAGTGCAACGGAAAATCAGTCATTACTATTTTTCAAGCGATAAATTGTGTTTAATTATTTCCCCCTCTCCAAAATTTACTTTTTTGAATTCATTCTAAGTGTTCATCAGATCTCTTTATATTGAGATAAATGGAAGCTGTCATGATTTTTTTTTTTACAAAAATAAAGCATATTTTTTAAGAGTGTCACAATACCAGGGCAACGCTTGCAAATTGTTGAAATTTTTAATCAAAATAATTGTTCGTTCTATTCGTCAAACTCATCGTGCACTTCTGCCATTTTATGGCCAAAATAATCGTCCTTTAGAGAGGTTCATTCGAAAAACAATAGATCGTTACTGATAATGTGTTTCCCGTGAGACGCCGAACAGTGCGCATTGAAGATAATCCTAATCCAGCAACTCGTCGCCGTGCTCAGCAACTGGGATTGTGTGTCCTTCCACTTTATGGAACATTTTTTTTAGTTGTTGAAAATTGGTGTTCCACATGGCAGAAATCATATTTAAACATTAATTTCATAAAATTTTCACTACAATAAAATTCGTCTCATTGATATTAAAAATATATTTCCTAGTTTCATTATGATTTAAATTTGTGTCATTCTATAAAAAAACACCCTTTATTAGCATTAACTGAATGGATTATTATATTAAATTGAATTAAGATTCATAGGCTAGTTGTTCGAAATTTGTTTTTAAATCTCAGAACGACATGATAAATATTCCAAGGCACAAAGGAAAGTCAACATCAGTTTTATTCAACTTACACAGCAGAGCAGAACAGCTGTTTTCGAAAGCCGCAACACCTTCATCATCAGTGCTCATGTGTATTGTGTTTATCATCACTTATTAGGTGGCTTAGTTGAATGTGATTATTGTTTTAATCAATATACCATTTAAAAATATTTTTATTACACTAGTCAGCAAATAAAGTGCTGCTTCAATAAAACTATTTGAAATATAGAAACATTAAAGCGCTAAATTTAAATCCCCTTAATTTTTTTCTTTTTCTCTCACGTACAGGGCCCAAATTACCGCATTCGATTTCGAATGAAATTTCAATACAATTTATATACAAATTTCTATCGATATCGTATGCCATAATTTGCCCCCAGATTTTTTTCCAAAAGTCGTGCCTTATATACGATAACGCTAATAAATATATTTCAACATAATTCGTAATGGTTTGTTCGATTTGATTACTTCGAGCATAGAAAGATGCGGCAAAAAATTACCTTTAAATCATACACATACGAGTATAAAACATTTTTCAAATTCCCACCTTTTCGTAGTTATTCAGAAATTAGTGGCGCAAAAATAAATACCTTTGACGCAAAATTTTTGCTTCATTTATTAGAAAAAGTCTTAAATAGATTTCTATTATAAAATCAGCAAAATCTCAAAAACAGTTCTCAGGAGCTGGAAAATGTTTAACTTATTTTTTTAAAGACTTCTCTTTTATTCAGACTCAAATTCAAATCTGCGATCAGTAAATTATTTATTTTTTTAATTTCTATTAAATATGAATGTAAATTTATTGGAACTTATAAATTATTATTAACATATTATGGAGATAATAATTTTTTATTCAGTCTCAAGTTCAAATCTGCGATGTGCAAATAATTTTTTCAAGAATTTTTATTAAATTAGTTATTCTATTAAGAGTGGATCATTTAGAATATTCCATTCTTCATAAAATAACTTGTATTTAATAAAAATTCCTCAAAATATATTTTGCGGTTTGCAGATTTGAACTTGAGTCTGAATAAAAAATTCTTATCTTAATAATAAAATTAATTCTTATCTTAATCATAATTAATAAGTGCGACAAGTGAAATTTAAATTCACATTTAATAAAAATTAAAAAAAAAATGATTTGCTGATCGCAGATTTGATTTTGAGTCTGAATAAAAAATTATTATCTTAATAATAAAATTAATTCTTATCTTAATAACAATTAATAAGTGCGACAAATGAAATTTAAATTCGCATTTAAAAAAAAATTATCCAAAAAATATTTTGCGGTTTGCAGATTTGAACTTGAGTCTGAATAAAAAATTCTTATCTTAATAATAATTAATAAGTTCGCCAAATGAAATTTACATTTATATTTAATATATATTAAAAAAACATAATTTGCTGATGGCAGATTTGAACTTGAGTCTGCATTAAAAATGCTTATATTAAAGTCTATGGCAAAATGGGTGAAAATGTGTTTTAAATCCAGAAGACATGATATGTATTGCAAGGCACAGAGGAAAGTCAATATCAGTTTTTAATTATCCAACTTACACCACAGGAGCAAAACAGCTGTTTTCGAAAACCGCTACACTTTCATCATCAGTACTCAGCTTTATTTTTCTATTTCACCCCTTTTATTAGATCGCTTCGTTGTACAGGTTAACAGCTTTCATTTATACAAACTTTATTAGGAAATTGCATACGAGAATTATATCAAGCCGATGGTAATACATTTCCTGATTTTCCGAATTTTTTATCCCATTATATTTAAGCCAAAGATTTTTGTTTTGAATTCTTTTACACTTAAGCACATGTGAAGGTATTCTTTTTTTTATTGTTAGCTCTAGCTGTTTTGGTTGGACCACCCTTTAAATATCCATATATTTTAAATTATATTGAACACAATAAAAATCGAAAGAAAATTAGAACAAAATTCTTCCATGTAATTAATGTTGGCTTTAATAAAAGCCAACGACAGGTTAAAGTTTGACCGGAATCCATGTAAAACAAATAAAATTTCTTTTGTCTAAAGTCCGTGAAGGCCACCTTTCGTTTTTATAGTGTGTCACGAATTGAATCGCCCAGTGCCACAGATTTCGATACAAACTAATTACAATATTGTTTGTGTGAGACCATAATGCTTGTTAGCTGATTTAATAGTGCCAGGCCAGAAATCTTTTAATATTGTTATTAAATTATGACCCTTTTTTATTTCGGACCGCAAACTGTGAAAAGCAATTTTCTTCATTTTTATTTCGTCTCTACACATGTTTTGTTAATTTATTGAATTTGTTAATACTCTGCGATATCTGGTACGATATATGAATACTATTCTCTGTCAGTGTGTTGGCGCGAGTTTCATTGTGACTGCAAAGTGTTCCAAGAGCTGCATGGCATAGGCAGCAGCTACTTATTTCTTCTTATTATGAATAAAATAGTAAAGAAGCCTTGTAATCAATTGATGGCATCATTCGCTTCATTGTAATGAGCATTCAAAGGAACATTAATTTGTCTGTTTTCTTAATATCCTGGCACGGACTTTGTTGCAGATGGATCCCCCGGTCATGAACATATTTTATACATGATTTACACTAAATAAATTAAAATATCATAAAAAGGAAATTAAATTTTTTTTAATTATCCCTTCACTAACATTGTTGTGCTGTGAACTTTCTTAATGTGTGCAACATGACGCTGGTGGGGCGTCACAGTGCGTACGAGATGTGCTCCTTTTTCCAATCAAATCCCAAACAACATCCCAAAGTACACAACAACACTATGCGCCAGCTATTCTCATTTTCACATACTACATTTCGACCTGAATATTTAAATGAATGATTTATGACAATAACGTCACAGGGGTTCCAACTCTCAGAGTTCGACCTTTTCTGTAGATGATTTTTGTATTTGGGGTATGAGAAGGAACCCCAACACTAATTGTTTGAGTTAGAAATATATTGAAAGTTATAAGTTTACTATATTTTTTTAAATAAAAGTGAAAAATAAATCCTTCTTTTTGGTTTATAATGGGAACTCCCTATAATAGAGGGTACCAGAGGCCTATGAGGCTTAAGTGTAATCCTGAACGGATTGGGACAGTCTGTGGACTTCACGATTCAGTCCAAACGAAAAGAGACAAACTCTTGAAGTTTACTACAGGCGAATTGTGAAGAATAGCACAAGTCAAATTCGTAAATGGACTAAATCGGATCAAGGGTAAAAAATTTCCCCCAAAAAAGTACTAAACCAACCACTAGAAAACAACATCATTTTTACAAATTCTTTATAATTTTGTTAAGCAAATTATATATTTTTATGTCAAAGAAGATCCAAAGGCTTGAACTTGGTGCGAAAAATTTTCAAAAATCTATTTTTGGACTCCGCCCCTTTTTGGTGGGGGCGTTGAAGTAACATATTACTTGGAAAAATAGTGTAACTATTTAACAAATTGTATAATTTAAGTCTTCTACATGCCTTAAAAATTAAATTTTAAAGCCTTTATGTCGCAGTTGAGATGTTCTCTGATCTTCCTCTGCCCTAGCCTCCCTCCTCCTCGCCCCTACTCTTTGTCTCCTAAATGACCATACCAAAAAAAAAAACTTTTTTCCCATAATAAACCTAAAAATTTACTTTTTAGTGTTTTATGGCAAAGGTAAGATGTCTCCCCCACGACCCCCTCTGGAGTGACCCCACAACATGGAGTTTTTATTTACTAAATATTTGAACCCGGTCGAATATAATGTTCTTAATTGCTAATATATAAAAATAAATATTTTTTATTTTAATTTCCCAGTCCTGGTTGCTTCTATGTGTCGAAAAAAAATTTCAATTGTTGGGATGTTCTCTGATCTTCCTCTGCCCTAACCTCCCTCCTCCTCCTCTCCCCTACTTTTTGTCTCCTAAATAACCATACCAAAAAAAAAAAACTTTTTTCCCATAATAAACCTAAAAATTTACTTTTTAGTGTTTTATGGCAAAGGTAAGATGTCTCCACCACGACCCCCTCTGGAGTGACCCCACAACATGGAGTTTTTATTTACTAAATATTTGAACCCGGTCGAATATAATGTTCTTAATTGCTAATATATAAAAATAAATATTTTTTTTTTTAATTTTCCAGCCCTGGTTGCTTCTATGTGTCGAAAAAAATTTCAATTGTCCAACCCTGGAATCGTCTATCTGATGATGTTTGATTGTTAACACCAATTTAATTGGTCCTGAGGTATAAAATACTTTTATTTAACAAAACAAAAACAAGTGTATGTTTTCCAGCTCTGGAACCATATTTTGGAATTGACTGTTATTCAATAGAAGTCAACATATTACAAATTATTTATAGTACATCTATCTGAGATCAAAGTCTCTGGTGATTTTGGGGCTGCGGAAAACCGATTTCCTGTTCACACAGATGGACATCGCATATTGCGGCTTACTTGTTCATAAGGACCCAGAATATATATCCTTTATGGGGTCGCATATTAACTTTGTTTTAGTTATTCGCGGGATACTATTAAAAAAAACATCCGCGTTATTAATCCACCCTCCTACTTAGCAAAATATCATAAGTTTTCCAATATATTTAAATTAATTTAATTCAAAATTTTTATTAAGAATCCAGTCAAAGAAGTAAAAGCTTAAGAAACACTTTCAGTTTCTGCTCCTTCATACATTTTCTGTTGTCCAGTTGAATTGCAATAACTTTTAAGCGAATACCTTCCGCATATTATTTATTTAATAAAATACGGCTGCTTGCAGATGCGGATCTTTTTTTTTTTGTAAAATACACTAGCAGCTTATGAACTTGTACATAAGACACCTAAATTGGATTTATCTGCTCCTGGCGCTTCTGACACCAACGTTATAAATACACTCCCCGTATTGCAATTATTCTCATCATTACGGCAACAATCAACGGCGAGCAGAGCAAGAAACTGGCCCGATCAATAATTCTTTTTCAATAATATTTGCATTGCGAACGAAACAGCTCGTGTGCGTCGCGATATGAATAATAGGCGTTTGCTAGTTGGAGAAATATAAACGCTAAATATTGAATCAAAATGTAAGGGTCTTAATAAGATGAAGCCAATACTAGAGCAACGATCGTTCTTTAACAAGACTTTTATATGCTTAAATGCACATGCGTATGGGTGGATGTGTAGATGTGTGTATGCGTGCAATGATGTGTTTATGTTTGTAATTATACTCATGTGTGTCTACTGTATACCCAGCGGAAATATGTATATGGGGAGAGGTGCTTTTTTCAAAATCTACTAAGAGATTAATTTTGCTTTTTTCTCGACATTCAAATTTGGGGGCCATAGAAGTTTCAATTACTTTTTGCTAAAATATTAAATCTGTTATTGAAAGGTGGAAAGACATCTTTTCACTGTTCGCAACACCTGATATAAAGGAAGAAAAAGAAAGTAATTAATAAAATTTTGCTAAATTTAATTAATTAATATATTAAATTGAATTAAGATTCATAGGCTAATTGTTCGAAATTTGTTTTTAAATCTCAGAAAGACATGATAACTGTTCCAAGGCACAATTAATTAAATAAATTTTTGATAATTCATAGCAGCTGCTCATTGAAGAAAAAGTCGGTAATTTGTTTACCATTTAACTGTGCTGCCACACTTTTGTTACAATTAAATAAAGCGTGTTTTCTTTAGAGTGTCACAATTTTGAGTTGGCAGCACTGCTTTATTTAAGCACTCACTTGACAGCTGATACTTGCTTTTTGTTTATTTTGCTTTGAAATCTCATAAGAGCGACGCGTGCAAATTGTTGAAATTTTTAATCAAAATAATTGTTCTATTCGTCAAACTCATCGTACACTTCTTCTATCTTATGGCGTACATAAGCGTCCTTCAGAGCGGCCAATTCGAAGAACAATAGATCGTTACTGTTAAAGAGCATCCCGTGAAATGACGAACAGTGCGCACTGAAGAAGCTGTAGCCGCTGTACAGGAAAAAGCATTGAAGATGATCCTAATCAAGCAATTCGCCGACGTGCTCAGCAACTGGGGTTGTGTGTCCTTCCACTTTATGGAAGATTTTTTTTAGTTATTGAAAATCAGTGTTCCAGGTATCGCCTTCTATGCGCCAGCCGTGGTACCCACATGGCAGGAATCATATTTCAACATTAATTTCATAAAATTTTCTTGCCAATAAAGCCCGTTTCATTGATATTAAAAATATATTTCCTTGTTTTATTACGATTTAAACTTGTGTCTCTCTATAAAAAAACACCCTTTACCAAATATAATTTTAGACTGATAAACTGAAATTTCAGAGTCGCTGAAAAAGTACCCCCAGTGGAAAGAGTCTTGAATGGATATTCTAGTGCTTGATATAAAGTCCTGCTGCTAGAACTATTTACTTTGTACCACTGGGTACATAAACACACACACACGCACTCACATTAATATAAATTAACATGTGCGGATGTAGTTCTGCATATGAATAAGTAACCAACTGCCTGACTGCTGGCTCATTGGATGCTTCTGAATGAATGAATGGCTGGCCGGCTGGCTGGCTGCTTTAAATCCTTTCTAAATTTTGTTGTTTGTTAAAGCAATTATTTAGTTTGTTTTTCTTCCCTTTCGGATGTCTCTCGCAAAGAATTTATTACTTTTTTCAATATATGAAAGATTGCTTATTTATTTGTTTGTTTGTTTGTTTGTTTGCTGTGCGTCTGTTTGTTTCTTTATTTATTTGACGGCCACTTCGTTTAAAATTCAATAATAAAAAGTTTTTTTTTTTTGCTTTGCATATTTAATTCCAATATTTGTAGCTTGTATTTTAAACGATTCTTAATTGCATTCGTTTGCAATAACAGAATAATAACAATTAAATATTGAAAATTTTATGTTTTCAGGTGAAACTGAAACAAATAGAGTATGAAACCATTAGCAAGTATCTGATCGGACAAACAATTATTTGGCTTTTAATTTAATTCTTCGACCGCTAACGCATTTTATAAATACCGTTATTACAATAAACCCTTCCATTTTAGTCACCACAAAATTAATTATTCACAGAAATTTCTAATTAATATAATGACTCTTATATAACTTTATCATTGAATTATTATTCATATTTTCCAAATGATCTAATCTAATTAAGTTTGTGGCAGTGCTTTTCATTTTAAAAATGCTAATATTTATCGAAGTTTCTCCCGGACATATTTATAAAGCCCACTAATTTAATTTATTTTATTAAATAAATCTCGTTAAATTTTTAAACATGTAAATATATTCGGGCATCCAGGCAACAGTAACTCAGCATTGAGTTGATTCCCACCACAAAATATTGGTTTATTAAGATTCCTATTAAAATACAAAAGCCGGCATGTTTGAGGAAAACTTTGTAAAAGAAGAAATGAATCCATTCCTGCTGCGTATTAAATTAACAAAGACACCATGTGGTGTGATATTACACATGTGCTCACGTCAATGACGTCTGGGAGAGAGAGAGGGAAAGAAAAGACCCTTGAGAACCAAATTTATTATGGAGAAAAGTATTTAATTTTTATTAACTTTTTATTAATATTCAGTTAATATTTTTGAAACAAATGACAGCATATAAAAAGTTTATATGTGTGTAGGTGCATACACACATGGACACTTGGAAATATTATGCAACGCAATCGAAAATGCATAAAAGAAATTTTCAAGGTGCTCTAGTATTTCTCCCATACTTCACTTTATTCAACATGTTTAAATTTATCTTTTCTAACTCCTGAATTAAATATATTTACTATTTAACTATCTTTTCGTCGCAACTTTGTCCATGAATTATATGTGAAACTTGAGCTAATGTGTATGTTATGTCAATGATGTCTTGTATTTTTACTGGATCAAAATTTAAAACGTTCTAAGTTATCAGTTTAATAAAACTGATAACTTAGAAAGCCACCCTATGTTATTCCTCGGAGCTTATCTCTATGCCAAATTTTATCTAAATCGGTCTAGCGGTTTGAACACGAAAAGGTAACAGACAGACAGACAAACACAGAGCTACTTTCATATATATTATATTAAGGAAAAAAGTGCAAGTCATTATAAAAAGTGCAAGTCATCATAAAAAGTGCAAGTCATTATAAAAAGAGCAAGTCATGATAAAAAGTGCAAGTCATCATAAAAAGTGCAAGTCATTATAAAAAGTGCAAGTCATCATAAATAGTGCAAATCATTATAAAAAGCACAAGTCATTATAAAAAGTGCAAATCATTATAAAAAGCACAAGTCATTATAATAAGTGCAACTCATTATAAAAAGTGCAAGTCATCATAAAAAGTGCAAGTCATTATAAAAAATGCAAGTCATCATAAAAAGTGCAGGTCATCATGAAAAGTGCAAGTCATTATAAAAAGTGCAAGTCTTCATAAAAAGTGCAAGTCATGATAAAAAGTGCAAGTCATCATAAAAAGTGCAAGTCATTATAAAAAGCGCAAGTCATCATAAAAAGTGCAAATCATTATAAAAAGCACAAGTCATTATAAAAAGTGCAAATCATTATAAAAAGCACAAGTCATTATAATAAGTGCAACTCATTATAAAAAGCGCAAGTCATCATAAAAAGTGCAAGTCATTATAAAAAGTGCAAGTCATCATAAAAAGTGCAAATCATTATAAAAAGCACTAGTCATTATAAAAAGTGCAAGTCATCATAAAAAGTGCAAATCATTATAAAAAGCACAAGTCATTATAAAAAATGCAAGTCATCATAAAAAGTGCAAGTCATCATAAAAAGTGCAAATCATTATCAAAAGCACAAGTCATTATGAAAAGTGCAAGTCATCATAAAAAGTGCAAATCATTATAAAAAGCACAAGTCATTATAAAAAATGCAAGTCATCATAAAAAGTGCAAGTCATCATAAAAAGTGCAAATCATTATCAAAAGCACAAGTCATTATGAAAAGTGCAAGTCATTATAAAAGGTGCAAGTCATTATAAAAAGTGAAAGTCATTATAAAAAATGCAAGTCATCATAAAAAGTGCAAGTTATCATAAAAAGTGCAAGTCATTATAAAAAGTGCAAGTCATCATAAAAAGTGCAAATCATTATAAAAAGCACTAGTCATTATAAAAAGTGCAAGTCATCATAAAAAGTGCAAATCATTATAAAAAGCACAAGTCATTATAAAAAGTGCAAGTCATCATAAAAAGTGCAGGTCATTATAAAAAGTGCAGGTCATTATAAAAGGTGCAAGTCATCATGAAAAGTGTGTCATTATAAAAAGTACAAGTCATCATAAAAAATGCAAGTCATTATAAAAAGTGCATTATAAAAAGTGCAAGTCATTACAAAAAGTGCAAGTTATTAAAAAAGCGGAAGCTTATGCGCTAATACTAGTGTATAAGTAGTATTAAAGTTCGGCTTTCCCCAGCCTATTGATTGATTGGTTCCATATCCTGGTTTCTGAGAAAACAAAAATGGAAAAAATGTTTAGGAATGATATTAAAAATAATTTCATTTCGAAAAATTTGTTCGTGTAATATGGCTGAATATCCTGGATTTATAAAATATTTTATTAAAAATGTCTATGATATTAAATCCATTTGGTTAAATATTTTAATTGATTTAATTCATTAAACCTTCACTGCTGCACACAAGCTATAGTTCATTATTATTTTTTTTTTATTAAGAAAAATTAGCGTACAAATATTTTTATATACAAAGAGGTAAATTTCCATAGAAATTTATAAAGATCAAAAACAAGTTTAAATCAATTATTCACACTCTAAGCCTTCTTATACGAATGCAAATGAAGATTTATTTATAATTTCTTAGATTAATTATGAGATCTTTAATTTGAATAGTAATTTGTGTTAAAGTTCCATACGCTCTTGTACCGCCCGCCCGTCTGCTTCAAATTAAGCATTCACATCTCTAGGAAATGTGCCAAGTTTTGGATGATTCCTCAAACAAACAACGAAAAGTGAAATAACAATTATTGACTTAATTACTGTTAATTAATTAAAATGTGATTTTTATAGCCTCAATCACAAAGTCGAAGTCTGTTTTGAAAGTTTGAAAATAAACAAATGAGTTAAAATAACAACAAGAATTATTTTTTAAACACATCAGTCAGCCAGAGGCTAATAACGATCATTGATCATGTTCTTTGTGTGTGAGTAAAATTCAGTTTTAAAGTTTATGATTTGTGAGTTCGTAACAAATTAAAAATCATTATTTGATATGAATATAAATAAGCTGCTTGTTTTTTATAATCCACGTGTAACAAGTAGAGCCTTAAGAACGGATTCAATTAAATTACTTCTAAAGGAGTCAGACTTGCCAATTTTGTTTACTCAACCACTTTGTTAATATGTGATATTTCTGCTTTTTGTAGATTTCTTCTTCCGCTTTTTGTTTGAATTTGGGGAACAATTTTTCATATTCCTAATGACCAGCACCACCATGGAAAGTGGAAAATGTTGAACAAAGAACGCCGATAAGATGGCGTAGCGGCCTCGAAATCTGTATATTCCACTCTTAATAAAAAAACTTGAGTTTAATGAAGATTTTAAAAAAAAATTGGGAATTGCAGATTTGAACTTGAGTCTGAATAAAAAATTTTCATCATATTTAATAAATAAATAATAAATTCTCATCATAATAAAATTTAAACAAGTAAGAACGTTATATTCGACCGTGTCAAATCTTAAATACCCTCCAAATATTTAGTAAATAAAAACTAAATTTTTTTTTGGGTCACTCCAAGAGGGGACGTGGGGGAGACATCTCACCTTTCCCATTAAATACTAAAAAGTTAATTTTAGGGGTTATTAAGTGTAAAAAAAAAAATTTTTTTTATAGGGTCCCAAATTGGGGGAGGGTAGAGCAGAGGAAGATCGGAGAACATCTCAGCTTCGTTATAAAACATGGTTGAAAAAAAAAAACAATTTTAAAATTATATTGTTTTTTTGGGTTGGTTTAGTTCTTCTTAGGGGTACTTTTTCCCTCTGGGCCAATTCAGCCCATTGACGGACTTGACCTGTGCTTTCCAAATTTCAAGGGTCTGACTTTTATCGTTTGGACTGAATCGTGATTTACACAAACAGACGAATGTGGCTAGATCGTCTTCGATTTCATCACTGATCAAGAATATATATACTTTAGGGGTCTTAGAGGCAAAGTGAATATATCCTCCAATTCTTTTTTGGAGGGCATAAAAATATCGGGAGCTCATTGCGTTTGCCCCGTTCTGCGATAAACGAGTTTTTACCATAACTTAACTTTCGGAGTTCCTAAGAAGTTTGTTTCCCTGAATAGTGCTGATAGCGCGTCAGTACCCTGCGTTCAGTGTTAATAGTGCAATTGTATTTTTTTTTTATCTTGGACCAGCACTCAGGGGATGACCCCCTATATATGCAACGCATTGCGCTGGAACTGAAAACGAGGGGATAGTATTGAGGGGACAGATTAGGAAAGATGAGAAGATAGACAGTTTTTTGTAGCTTTTTCAACTTTTGGTACTTCGCCGGCTAATTTTTGCTACAGGGCTGACGAAGGTGGATGCTGTTACTCTGCTTTTAGTACACGATAGTGTCAGTCGCTGCAAAATTATGTTCAGTGACCAGTGACTATGCCTTCATCATTGAAACAGGCTGGCAACAACTAACACAACCACGCACTAATGCTGATCAGAAGAATTCAAGACAATATTTCATGACTCAGCGCGGGCTCGAACTCAGGACCCTCCGCTTCATAGTCTCGTGTTCTACTACTTCAGCCAACAGCACCCACTTACTATTGACGCAGTCAACACTACTAGTGACTTATAATAACTTAGACAATGCTATTTACTATAGTCATTTAATATGTGCGCATCATGGAAAATCCACTAAGTAGTTATTTTGGGACCATATGTTGACACAGGAACCAGTGATTTACTAGTACATTTTAGCAATTCTTTGAATACTTTTCTGAAATATATGTCGATAATGAAAATTTATAATTTGTTAACTTTTGAAATTCTACTAAAAACAAATTGAGAGACAAAAAAGTACTAGTTCCTAAAGGACTTTTTCTAAATATTTAAACGAAATGGTAGGAACACAACTGGGGCGAACGACGAATTTCGTACAGTACGACGAATTCGTTGGTAAAAATTCGCTCTATAAATTCGTCGTATGAAACACAATAACGACGAATAAATGAAAATAATGAACAACAAATATAACACTTTTTTTTAAATCTTTGTAATCCTCTGATGTCCGATTGTTTAGACATTCAATAATTACCCCGGTGGTGTCCATTTTTTCCAGAACAAATTCCTTTTTGTAATTATTTTCTGAAAAAAATTATTTTTCTGTAAATAAGTTATTCATTTCATTTAACAGATGATGAGGTGACCATATGAAAAAGCAAGAAATGGGAGAAATACTATATTATAAAAAGTGTTCAAAATTAATAAAAACTCGTCCGAATGATAAATTTTTGTGAATGTATTTTTAGTATGCACAGAAAATTTTCGTGCCACATTCAACAATACAGTAGCAACCTATGTTTTTCCACAATAAACCAGTTTGAGTATATAAAACCTGGGCACCTGATACTCTTTTGTTCGTCGTTCGCTGACGAAACAATTAGATATAAATCTATTTTAACTTTCGCTGAGTATGACGAATTTTGAACAACACCACGATTGTGTGCATTTTCATATACACCAATATGTTTTAGTTTTGGCGACGAATATTCGCGACCAAAAATTCGTCGTTCGTCGCAGTTGTGTTCCTAGCAAAAATCAGCTACCACTTCAATTCGGTCATCTGCCACCGCCACACATTTTTTTTTTCATTAAAAGGTAATTATGTAGACGCTTTATTGACAATGTGTGTCCAAACAGTCACCACAGTAGTCGACAAAAGTGGTGACTTGGAGACACGCGTCTACGTCTTCAGAATTTAAAAAATCTGATCAGTCAAACCTTTGTACCACCACCTGAATAATTGCTGCTAAAGGGAAGAAGTTATTTCTGTCAAATATTCCATCATTTAAAATGTTATCATTTTCTTAAAATTAAATTATATTAAATATTTATTATCACTCATGAGCTCGCTACTAAAAATTCTTACCCTACTTATAAGATCTCGAAATATTTAATTTTAGTTATCTTATCAATTAATTGATCTATTGGAAACTACCAGCTAAACAAATTTATTTGTTTTATGATTAGTGACAGATAAGTTTTACTAAAATGTTTTCGTTAATACAATTAGACGTATTTATTATTAAAAGTGACAACTTAAATTTAATTTGATTATTATGACACGATAAAAAAGTGTTTTTAATTATTTAGTCAAACTAATAATTTGATAATGACGTCAGAACTGATTAAGACCGTTTCACTTCATTATACTTTGTAGCTGGTTATGGGTGTTTCCATGTATATGATAAAAACTAACAGAAAACCATTTGACACTTTTTACGCTTTTTATAATTTTTTATTTAAAATAAATTTGATTCACATTTTTCATATAAAAATTTTCAGGAAATACATTCTAAATACATTTTATTTTTATTTTATCATATTCAAATCAACTATTTTTTGTTTTATATCCAATAAATTAAGTCATTCCATATGAATTGAATATGGAAATATCGTTGGATGTAGAAAGAGGTAATTTGGCTCCAGACCGTCTTGTACATGAATACGACCAACGGCGACACAGGCAGCTTTAATTCAAGTGTAACTTTTGGTAGTTTTATTTGCTCGTTCCGGAAAAGATACCCTAAATTTTAAATTTGGAGCAAATGGGCGGGGACAGTCTAGTGTTATAAGTAGCCCCATACAAGGTAAAAAAAATCAATGAGTGTTCGAACTCACGGGCGATGTGTTAACACCTTTTTGTTTATTTATTTTATATTAAACCCACAAAAAACAAGGAGAATACAAAGCAACAGACAAATGTACATACATACATTGTTATGTTTGTACATAAGCTACATACGTTGCTGTCTTGCTATCTCATTTTTATATATGTACGTATAACCACGTCACTATTCTCTTTGCTATGCATAAGACAAAACCGAAGATCAACATAAAACACTTTTTTAATATTACTCCAAATTAATACTCCGAATTAAAACACTTAAATCTCCGCTCGCCGATATCGGATCGCCTTAATTTTTGGCCTAAACTCTTCGTCGAAACCCGCACTATCGTTTTAATCCAAAAATTAATAAAATCGGCTATGAATTTCCGGAGAAAATCGCGTGGGAAAATTATATGAAAATCGCCCAATAATCACTTTCAATAGGTACCGACTGCCAAGCAACGAACAAACAAAGTCTTACACTTACACTTGCGTATGTATTGAAACTGATAGTTTACTGCCCTAGAGGCGCGCGTATAGATGTTAACACGTCAAAAGAGTAGTTTTCAAATTTGACCATAACCACCCATCTATATGTATTTTAAGGCGCTGAATCTGAATCTGATGCTCTTTATCGTTTTGAGAAAATTACAAAATATCTTTAAAAATCCAGAAAACAGCTGTTTTTTGCCAATTTTTTTCTTTTCAAGGTCATAATATGGTACTTTTACGCTCCCAATTGTACCAATAACAATTTGTGTTGTATATATTGAGTTTTCTCGAAATCTAGATATAGATATTAAAGAAATTATAAAATACAATAATCGTTTGTTCGGTTTTTTTTAATTAAATTATTCAGATTTTATATGAATCACATTTTTTCCATTCAATAGTCAATAGAATTGTTGTAGTAAGATAAATGTACAAAAAGCAAAGTGAAGTTGGTTGCGGTTGTTTGAAAATACACAAGTGAATGCAATAAGTGAATCACTGAGAAATGATAGCAAAGATGAGTTGTCACCGTTAATCATTCAGAATGATAACACAGAAAAATTGCATAAAAACTGGGAAAGTACGTAAATTGTACCAAATGATTTTATTGATGTACGATTGTACTTTTAGTCTGCAATTGTACCAAAAAAAAGTATGTACAATTTTATCAACTTTTACAACCCAGTATCCACTTACCATTAAAGAAGCAACTCTATCTGTCCGATATTGAGGCAAGACATCCAAATTAGGTCGAAGAATGTCCCAAAGCCCTTGACGAACTTGCTGGACACTCACACAGCATTACTTTAAACTGGGTGCGGATCCATACTACCATACTGTGTAAGGTAAAGGCGGCTGATCTAGCAAAGAGAGGAAATCCTTCTCAGGAGACCGATATCGACTAAATCAATGGACTTCCACATTCACCCTCCTGGAGACGATTCATTGCTGCACTTCTTGAAACAGGTTTAGAGAATCCACGTGTGAGGGCCTTATGACCCTAGATACTAATAACTAGGGCAACCAGAAAAAAGCAAGTGCTTATTTTTTGTTTCACAAGATTTTGATTGAAAACAGATTTCTGACGTAAAAAAATAATTAAGATGAGCTGCATTTGTTAGGGCTTTTTTTTTGCTTATTTTAGTAATATCGGCTTTTTTTTGCTTATTTTGCCATTTTACGCTTATTTTTAAAATTTTTTAATAAATTTTTGAAAAAATCTTTATTTTTTTGATGTGGCAATATTTTTTTTACTTTGTGAATATGTAAGGGCTATAGTACACTATATGAAAAAAGCAACAAGCTCATGTGGCGATGACGTCACTAGAATTTTCAGCATGTTGGTTGCATTTTTTAAATAAGTAGTTGTGGTACATGCCGTAAAATGTTGATAGTATTTTTGTTCCAAAACCCAAATGTGAATTTGACATAGACAAAGATAAAATTCTTCTTTTTGCAAGTGATGCCGTTCCCTATATGGTCAAAGCTGCAAAAGCCATTGTTGTATTTTACCCACATATACATAACTCACGTAACCTGCCTTGCACATGGGGTCCATAAAGTTTGTGAATATATAAGAGAATGCTACTCAAATGTAGACTCATTTATTGCAAATACAAAAAAACGTTCCTTAAATCTCCTGCAAGGGTTAAAATTTTACCAGAAACAGCAACAAATATATCACTTCCCCCACAACCAGTGGCAACTCGATCGGGCACTTGGATAATGGCTGTTAACTATTATGCAAAAGATTTTGATAAATTCGTTCAAATCTTTTCAAATCTAAGCTCCACTGATTCTTCATCTGTGCGTATATGTCAGTCTTTAATGAATGAAAGTGAACTGCGTAACCAAATATTGTATATATCTGCAAATTTCGGGTTTTTACACGAAGTTATCACAAAATTGAAAACAAAAAATCTTTCATTGATTTCCCAAGTAAATATAGTTATGAACACTTTAAGAAAAATTGCCGATGTTCCAGGGGATATAGGAGAAAAAATAAATATAAAATTTAAATCAGTTTTATTGAAAAATGAAGAATTTTTCGTACTCAAAGATATTGGTGATATTTTGGGTGGCAAGCAGAACTGTGAGTGCAATCGTATAAAATATACTTCGGAGCAAATACTCGATTTCAAATATGCTCCCTTAACATCAGTAGACGTAGAACGAACTTTTTCTTTGTATAAGAATGAGCTGACTCCAAACAGATAAAGTTTTCTGTTCAAAAATCTGTCGCAGCGATTTTTAATTCACTGTAATAACGCTTTATCCAAAAAAAATTAAAACTTTTAACTGCTTATTTTCATATTTTTAATAGCTTTTTTTAAGACCTTAAAACAGCTTTTTTACTGCTTTTTTTTTTGGTTGCCCTACTAATAAAATTATAAAGGGTTTTCCAGCAAGAACTTTGTTTTCTAAAACAAAATAAAACAAACAATTTAGATGAAGATAATTAAAATTTGAATTGTACTGCGAAGAGAAAAGTTTTGCACTTATGAATGGAAAACGATATCTGGCAAATGTCCACCATGTCAGTGATATTGACATCATCAATAAGAGGCCAAAATTGAGTTGTTAACTTCTTGCGATAGCGTAAACCATTCACCGTACTCCCAGCCTCGTCTTCGAAGGAAAAAACGGCCCAGTCACGACTCCAGACCACATAGCGCACCATACAGTGATACGTTGGGCATGCAAAGACTTCTCAATAGTCGGAGGAGGAGAGCATTGCACATTTCTTCTGCCTCTCACCTGCTCTGTAGGATAAGCGATTGTAATCTCTTGGTAAAACATCCGGCAGTAGCATATCAGAGCTAACAGGAATCAATTTCAAAGTCCTGAGCCTCTTTACTAGGTGCAACAGCTGGGCCGGCGGACCTACACGACCCATTCTCTTCCATCAAATGTTTTCACCCTTTTTCGTTGTTCTTCAGATTTCTTTGTTTACTCCTATTTTTCTCTCACAATTTGCAGTTTCTTTTTTCTTTCTTCCCAAAAAAGATAACACAAAGCGATCATGTTGAACTCTAGAGGACTGGAAGTCTATCTTTCTTCCTTTCCGCCAAGTTAACCTACATAATTGGCAGCGACTGACACGATCATGTACTAAAAAGCAGAGTAACAGCACCCACCTTCGTCGGCCCTGTAGCAAAAATTAGCCGGCGAAGTAAAAGGTTGAAATAGCTACAAAAACAACTGTCTATCTTTTCATCTTTCCTAATCTGTCCCCTCAATACTATCCCCTCGTTTTCAGTTCCGGCGCAATGCATTGCATATATAGGGGTCTTCCCCTGAGTGCTGGTCCTACTCCTAAAAAAAAAAAAATCCAGATTAATAGACTTTAGGATGAATATTTTCATGTAGAGGTCAGCTGCACTCTATGTGCACATTGCAAATCAAGTGATTCCTCTGCTACAACTCCTACGATAGAATAGTATGAGTTAGAAGACGCCATCCTACAACCCGATCCTTCCACTACCCGGACGCTGATAAGATAGCGTGCATGTCAACTGGTCGCGCCACGGGTCCCATAAGGGCTTGTTGCATCATACGTAAATAATTCATAATTATTTATAAGGAAATTTCCTTTAATTTATTTATTACTGATCTTCATCACACAACAATCCGGCATTATTATTTAGCGCTCTTGCCTGTTTACGATTTTTATGCAAATGAATTTTTAAAAGAAAAACACTACAACTGAACTCAGCGTGTAAAAATTGCAACAGACAGACAAAAGAAGGAAAAAAGAACAGTTTCATTCCAAAGTCAAATATGTAGATCGGTGTAACCTGTTAACATGATCTCTGAAGGTGATTTCAAAAGAATTATCAACTTTAATAAGAATCATAAATTCGCAGCTTAAACGACAAACTCACAGCAACCAAACAATAATGCTGTGGGCTGTTTGACGTGTGATCTTTAATTTTAACAACATTCCCCTTTAAGACTAGTATTTGAAATGATGTTCGTGCGCATGTGCATGTGCAGTCATACGCCCATGTTAACTTGCATACATGCATGCCACCGGATCGCTGTGGGTACCTTTAAGATTTCATTCAACAACAGTCTTAAATGCCAGCCAGCCAGTCACTCAGTCAGTGAGTCAGTCGCTCCGTCATTTACTCGTCCATTCCATCAGTCATTCACGATGCCTGTCCTGTAGCATTTTCGTTAATGTTGATGTGCATAATTTCCAGAACGGAATAACATGAGAACTAATAAATAGGAAGAGAGGCTACTACATGCAAACATTTATAAATGCGATTGCCTTCAATCGGCACAGTTTCCTGGTGGTCAACGCACGTCAGCATTAGCTTCGCTAATTAAAATCACTTTGGAATAAAATCAACTTTCATGAAAACATCCAAGTCAAAATGCTGCCAAAGGTCGAATCGAATTGCTGGTCCCCTTCTTTGTAATTTAGGCTGCTTTAATAGGATTATGTTTCTAAAATAACTCGCCAGCACGGCATTATTTCAAAAAGTCAGACATTTCTGCTCATTTCCGAATTTGAAGATTTTACAATATGTCCACGAAACAAAACTTGAAAAAGATGCCGTAAAATTTTAATTTATAAATATTTCTGCCTTTAAAGAGAGGGCCAATTAGACTCCTTTCTGGATTCCCTGCAATTCCCGAAGAATATTTTCAAAATCCCAATATTTTAATTTTTCCGTATTTTTGCTATTTTTTTTATAAGGATTTCGCAACAAAAGGACTTTCGTACATTTAGAGTTGAAATATGGTTGAAGCTAAAGCTGTCGAATTAGCTGTCATTTATTCAGTAGCGTTTGTCACATCACCATGGACGGTTATATAAAAAACTTTTTTGATTACGGGAGAGATGCATTTTCATTTTAACTCAAATGTTGTTTATACTTTAGAAGAATTTAGTAAGAATTATTCCATATCTAGGCCAGTTGTACTTCCTTTTTTTTTAAGTAGGATCAGCACTACGGGAATAACCCCTTTATATGCAGTGCCTTGCGCCGCAGTGGACAGATGAAGAAAGATGAAAAGATAGAGAAAGCTTTTTTGAGCTAAATCAACCTTTTTCAACTTCGCCGGCTGATTTTTGCCACAGAGCCGACGAAGGAGTGTGCTGCTGCTCCTCTGCTCTTTAGCACATGATAGGCCACATCACTGTCGGTAACTACTGTTCAGTGACTAGTGAGGGGTTACTATGCTTTTTAGACATTACTTCTGCAGGTAGCTCCTTAAAACTTATATGCTACTGCCCAATCTCTAAATAACAATGGAACGGATGTGTATATAAAAATCTAAAAGAAGTAGGTGCGCCTACGAGTCTGAGTAAGAAACAAGAGGTGCAAGGACACCAGAAACTAAAGTCAATAGAAAGTTTATAGAACCTACACTGGTTTGGCTTTCGAGGCTTCATCAGTAGCCTAAACTGGTACCACGGGATACAGTACTGGCCCCTCAGTTTCCTGCGACTGGATATTGGTGAGGTCTCCTTCGGGAGTTCACGTGGTGGTTTATGGTTGACACCAATTGGTGGGAGATTTGTCAGAACCCCAGTTGCTGAGAACGGCAACGAATTGATTGATTAGAATCATCTTCAATGCTTTCCTGTATAGCGGCTACAGTTTCTTCAGTGCGCAACCGTTCGGCGTCTCACGGGATGGCCATTATCAGTAACAGTAAGTGTGGTCCGAGTCTGAGTAAGAATCAATAGGTGCAAGGACGCCTGAGTTTGGGTTAAACAGAAACTGAAGTCAATAGAAAGTTTATAGAACCTGCACTGGTTTGGCTTTCGAGGCTTCACCAGTAGCCTAAACTGGTACCACGGGATACAGTACTGGCCCCGAAGTGTACTGCGACTGGATATTGGTGAGGTCTCCTTCGGGAGTTCACGTGGTGGTTTGTGGTTGAGACCAATTATTGGAAGATTTGTCAGATAAGGAGTGATGGCCAATCTTTACGGTTGGGTTTCGGTCCGGCTGATAGTAACAAAATCTATGTGTTGTTGTGAATCAACAAATGACGTTCTATTGGGGGGGGGGGTACTTTCGTGCCTCATAGAGCTAAGATCTTCTAGATAGGATCGAACAGTTTAGCAAGGAATATTAATGCATGGAATATTGCCCCACCATGTCCTAGAAATTGCCACCTGGCTGACTCAAGGGTCGTTTAGGTGAGACTTCTGAGGTGCAGGGCGGTCACACTATGTTGAGAACATCGTCGGATGAGGTCCTCGGGACAGGTGCTGACGTAAACCTTTATCATAGTTGTTCAGTGACCAGTGCCATGTCTTCTTGACTGAAACAGGTTGACCACAACAAATACAACCAGGCACTAATGCTGATCAGTATAATTCGAAACCACATCCATTTACTGAGGGCGGAGTCGAGTACGGAACTTTTCGCTTCATAGTCTAGTGTTAACTACTTCAGGCAACAGCAACCTCACACGCAGAACCTAATTTTTATTTTCCAAAATTACTCTGGAAGAGCAGTGATCGTCAACTCGGGGCGCTCGGGCCGTATATATGTATACATATATATTTTCCCATTGTTCCTAGAAGGACCTTAGGGCCGCGACGAATTCGTTCTACTTCTGTTTATCTCTGGCCAAGTATTTTATTTCACACCACGTGTAACCTGCTTCTGTGGCTTTTGCGTCTACCAGTCGTCTCCAGGTGTTTGACGGTCCACCTCTTCTACGGCATCCCTGTGGCTTCCAGTCAAGACAGTTTCGGGTAATATCGTCTTGAGGCTTACTTAAAGTGTGGCCAATCCACATCCACTTACGGCGTCGGATTTCCGCATGTATGGGTATCTGATTTGTGACCCTCCAGACTGTATCGTTGGAGATCTTGTCTGGCCAATGCACCCGTTTAATATTTCGCAGGCTTCGATTGACAAAAGCCTGTAGAGCCTCTAACTCTCTTCTTGGTGCGTTCCAAGTTTCGCAACCGTACATAACCATTAAATATTTTGGTTTTGGTGTTTCTGGAAATTTCTGTTGATCTGCAGATTTTCTCAAGGGAATTGAATACGGCACGACCCTTGTTTGTTCGGTTTATTACATCATCTGCTGAGACACCGTTAAATGTTATTATCGATTCTGTTTGATCCTATTGATATTGATTGCTGAATCGTAACGTTTATCCGCATAACTTTAGTTTTGGGTATATTAATAGACAGTCCGACGGCTGCTGCGAAATTTTTCACATCTTCCAACATTTTGGATAGATCCGAATGTTTATGGGTGAGGAGGCAAATATCGTCGGCATAGTCAAGATCACTGAGATTGCCATGTAGTCCCCTGGATATTTCTGTGTTGTTTTCGGACACTCGAGACATCACAGAATCGAGGATAATATTAAAAAGTAGTGGCGATAGAATGCATCCCTGGCGCACGCCTTTCTTTACTGGTATATGACCACTTAGCAGCTGTTCATGGCTAACACGGCACGTGGCTCCATCGTACAATGCTAGGGCCGTATGGTAGCGGATTTTTTTATATGCACATGGGGATTGTGAAGTGGATAATAGTATATGGAGCCACGACCCATGCCTGATTTTTGGCTTTATTAATTCTTAATTTTATAGATCATGATCATGAGTTACGGCAAAGACTGTGCCTCTGTGGATAGTCCCTTAACGTTGGATCATTTGAAAACCAACCAACAGTCGTTAAGTTATCGCCAACGTGTTACCAACTGAAAACTGCTAAAAAGTGGTCAAAAACTACCAGAAAAAGATCAACTGCTGCAACTGATCTATAGGAGTTCATTTATATGGGACCACCCGGTGCAAACGTTGTAATAAAATAAAAGATTCTTCTTTAAAAATCATAGCGTTATATGGGTTTTATTGAAGTGCACTTTTGAAATTGAAAACTGGATCGCGCTTTATTCTACCGAACTTTTACACAAAAAATTATAAATTATTCATTCATGTGTGCTTAAGCAAAATACTAATTTATAGAGTGTTTGAGTAACCCAAAGCCTTTCTTTTGCTCAAATGTGTAGCGCTAAACGTGCAGCAGCTGTGTGTGTAAATATATACATACACGCATACACATGCATGCAAGTGTATCTTTCAGCATCTACGTAGTATATGTATTCATGTGTGTACATTTTTGTAAGATAAGAATTTTCTTCCTTCAAAGTTTGAGTAATTTTTTAATTTGTTGCCTGACAGGTTGCTGTCATATGAATTTAATTTAAAGTAGACATTTGATTAATATCATCCAATTTATATGCAATGATTTATATGAGCAGCCATGAAATTGTAAGTGATTTAGAGTCATTTTAAAATGAAGCCTATTAAAAACAACGTCCAACAGAATAATTTTCAAAAACACTTCCCACCATAAAAACACAGCAACAACAACAGCAACAGCAACAGCACCAATTTAAATCACACTGAAGTACAAAGAAAACGTTTATGTAACAGCGAAGAAATTAAATTAAAAAAATTCGCAAAAGCCCATAAAAAAAATATTATACTGAAGTATTCTAAACACATTCCGACTGCAAGTTATTCAATTTCATCCATCCACAATATTGAAAATTAAAACCGATTAATATCATGTGTCGCTAATGGTTTATCTTTTTGGGACGCCTCTAAACTGCATCCGTTTTATGTGATTAGAAGCAACAGGTGGCTCAATGCGATCAAAGTAAACTTCTATTAAGTTCAGGTTTTCTTTGTGTGTGTGTGAACATATTTCCTTAATTATGCAACATTTATAAACATTTTACTGTTTATTAAACTTTAAATCAGAAGTTAACATAAAATAAAAAAATAAAAAATTGGAGGGTATATTCACTTTGTCATTCCGTTTGTAACGCAGTAAAATATCCACTTGAGACCCCATAAAAAAAATTTAAGTTTCATGGCCTGTAAATATTTTCACAAATTGTTAAAAAAATTTATTAAATATGGATTTTCATTAAAAAAAACTTCACTGTTTGACATTTCGTTACGTCATAACATAATTGACTTCACAACTAAATACGTTGTTTCGTAACTGCTTACGTCAAAACATGTTTAGCTCGGCATATTTAAATTCACTCAGATAATAAATTTTACATTTAATTATCCCAAATATTTAATTTTAAGTCTCGGTACGCACTATGAAATTTTCTTTCATGAAATTTTTGAAATTCTCTTTCACAATTTCACTCGTGACTGCACACTGAAAGTTAATTTCATGAAACTTAATATAGCTATTTGTTTGTTTACTTTCACATTATTTTACTTCTTTTGTTCTATTTTGCACTCTAAAACAAATTTTTGCTGTCACTACCATTAAAAGAATATAAAAATAAAGTAAAATCAAAAATAATGGTACAGCCAACTTCATGTTGACAATTACGAATTACAATACAAAACAGAATTTCAGCGAACATGAAAGTGTGTACCCGACACCATTTTTCTCTCCCATCTCACCAACAAACTGCCACTTTCATGAAATAAAATTTCATAGTGCGAACCGAGAGTTAGTGTCTTATGGCAAAGGTGAAATGTCTCCCCCAACGGCCCTCAAAAGACCTCAAAAAATACAGATTTTAATTCTTGATCAGTGATGAAGTCTAAGACGGTCTAGCACTGCCCATACGTTCGTCTGTGGAAAACATGATGTAGTCTATTTTTGGACTACCACCCCCTTCAGTGGGCGTTGACGTACGATATTATATAAAGGAACTCTGTTCCACTCAGTTAAACATTTTAATTTTGCCCACTAAATATTTGGAGGGTATTTCAGATTCGACCCGGTCATGTATAACTTTCACTTGTTTGCTTATAAAATATTCGAGAATTATTTGCCTAAATGGTGAATACGAATGCGATTGTCTAAAAATGGCCGAATATTCTGTAATTCGAATACGAATACAAATATTCTCTCATCACTAATATATACACACATAATTATTATGTTGATAATAATAATGATTTTTCTTATAATTGTTGTGGAAATTTGAAGCAAATTTTCGAAACTTGAGAGCATATACAACTGCGTGTACTTGTACTCGTATATACAGTCGGCTCTTGATAATTTGAAACTGAAGGGACCAGCGAAAAAGTTCAAATAATCGAGTTTTCATTTTAACGGGACTTCAAAATATCGAAAGAGAGACAGAAAAAATTCAAATTAGCAAGAGTTTTCATAAAAAAAGCAAAACCATTTGCACGCACTAAATTCCGCAAAAGCAAAGCAAAGAAATTACATTTTTTATGTTATAAATGGTTGTTTTATTTATTTTATATTTTGCATAAAACACAGCAATTAAAATAA
Source organism: Linnaemya tessellans (assembly GCA_951800035.1). Taxonomy (NCBI): domain Eukaryota; kingdom Metazoa; phylum Arthropoda; class Insecta; order Diptera; family Tachinidae; genus Linnaemya; species Linnaemya tessellans. Next base: position 116,311,904 of record OX637533.1, read on the forward strand.
TTCAAATTATAGAGCGTAGAGCCAAAAAAATTCAAATTATAGCGAGTCGGCGATCAAAATGCCATTCAAATAATTTCAAATTATTGAGGGGACCAAATTACATAGATATTTTTCAATTTATTGAGTGTTTTTCAAGGGACTTGGAAAACAGTTCAAATTACCGCGAGATTCAAATTAACGAGTTTCAAATTATCAAGAGTCGACTGTATAACTATTTATACGTTGTATACTTGATGTGTAAATAAATTGCGAAAAGTCAGAAAGGAAAACAAAAACAAAATTTATCAACAATATAATTCAATTTCCAAACTTGTGCTCTAAACAAAATAACTTTTTATATTAAATTGAATTAAGATTCTATAGGCTAATTGTTCGAAATTTTTAATTTAAATCTCAGAAAGACATGATAAATATTCCAAGGCACAAAGGCAAGCCAACATCAGTTTTTGTTATTCAACTTACACAGCAGAGCAGAACAGCTGTTTTCGAAAGACGCAACCCTTTCATCATCAGTGCTCATGTGTATTGTGTTTGTCACCACTTATTAGGTGGCTTAGTTGAATGTGATAACAGTTTCTTGGAATATTTATCATGTCTTTCTGAGATTTAAATTAAAAATTTCGAACAATTAGCCTATAAAATCTTAATTCAATTTAATATAGCAATATAAAAATGTTCGTTAAAAATTCTTACTACATAAAAATAACTTTTTGCCAAAATGCCAACGGACACTGGCACTCTCATTTACACCAACCCGAATGAGCTTAAACAAATAAAAATCTAATGTTTTTTTTTTCTTATCTCTTTTTTGATCTCAGGGCAGTGTTTTTGTTTAGTAATTTTCTGACTGCCAGAAATTGGATATCAAATTATATTTAATTACCTGCAATTAGTTAAGGTAACTACCAACAAATTAGCGATGGAGTTTTGAAGATAACGCACTTTAAATGTAACACAAAAATAGCGCATTACCCAGTCAACAGAATATATCACAATAATTCTGATGTCATATTAAGTAACAGAGAAGTTTTGAAAGGCAAGTAGACGAGCGCAATGTGGGTGCTGTTGGCTGAAGTAATAGAACGCGAGACTATGAAGTGGATTGTCCTGAGTTCAACCCCGCGTTAAGTCGGGAATATTGTGTTGAATTCTTCTGATCAGCAGAAGTGCATGATTGTGTTGGTTGTTTTACAGCCTGTTTCAGTGATGCAGGCACAGCACTGGTCACTGAACAAAATTGACAGCGACTGACACTATCATGTACTAAAAGCAGAGTAACAGCTCCCCCCCTTCATCGGTCACGTAGTAAAAAATTAGCCTGCGAAGTAAAATGGTTGAAAACACTACAAAAAATTCTCTATCTCCTCATCTTTCTTCATCTGTCCCCTCAATATTAATCCCTACCTTCTAGTTCCGGCGCAATACACTGCATATGTAGGGGTCATGTCCTGAGTGCTGGTCCGAATTGAAAGCAAAAGGTTAATTCAAATAAAAAAATTATTTATTGTAAGCCAATATAAAATACATTAAACGAAATGTAAGCATGCAAATGATTTCAAACGACACCGGTAATTTGCAACCAATTTCTTTTTATTGTGTGACAATTTTCGGATTATATTATTTCACTTGTTTCGGTTTATAAAAGAACAAGAGAGAGAGAGAGAGGGGGTGGCAGCAGTTTGTTAACTTTATCATAGACAAAAGACACGTTCACACAAACCTTTTCCCACTACAAATTACATTTGACGGATGCGCGTTATTAACTGGATTTTTTGTGGCGATAAGAAAAATTACAAACAAAAAGCACACACCGTGCACAAACACATACACACACACATGCGCACGCATTTAAAGTACAATCTTGATGGAGTAATAGAAATACAATTATGCCCATAGTTTCAATTATATATGAAATTATTTCGACAACTGATACCGCAGGGGAAAAATAAAATAACAATTTGTTAATACAAGGGTAAATATGTTTCATTTTGATTTTATATTTAATATTATATATATAATTTTTATTTACTCAACAATTAAACTATTAAAAAAACATTTGCGTTAGAGTCTCATATTATTGAGAATGAAAATGTATGTAATTGCACTTTATCATAGTGTTTCAGCGTGGAATACTCCGATGTGGGGTTTTAGTCCTAAAAAATCCCATATAACAAGTAAAAGAGATCTATTCGACTGTGCCGAGTCTTGCATACCCTTCACCGAAGTGCGGCTTTTTTTGTTCCTTCTTCAATACTGATTTATTTCTTTCTAAAACAAAATATGTAATTTATTCCCAAAAAAAACAATTTTTATATGATTTAGTTACCTTAATATTTAAAAAAAATATATAATTATACAGCTCTGAAGATATCATTTTCGCTTTTCTGATTTCTAATTCTTTCAAAAATATCAAATATCTTTACATTATAAACAAAAAGAAAGATTTTTTTTCAGTTGGTTACTTTTAGGTGCCAAAAAAAATTCAGTTGTCCAACCCTGAAAACGATTTCCTGATTTTATTTTTTTTTTATTTTTAATATAAATTCCATTCTCCGTGATATATAACATAGGTTTAATTCACAAAAAAACAAAATTAGTAACCTATTTGATTACTTTTTTGTAGCAAAAAATTTTTGTATTGTCCAACCCTGGAATTGTCTTTTTTTATTATTTTGAATTTTTAATACCACATTCATATTTTCCAAAAATATAAAATAGTTTTATTGCAAAAAAAGCCAAAATAAGTAATATATTTTATTACTTTTTATATTTATATTTATTTTATTTTTATATTTACAACAAAACAAAATAAAGAGTGTCCAACCCTGGAATTTTCTTTTCAATTTTTTTAATTTTCAATACCAATTTTATTCTTCTTAAAGTATAAAGTAAAAATAATTCACCAAAAAAACAAAATTAGGCACTTATATGTACTACAAATATTTCAAATTGCGAACCCTGAAATCGAATTTTTCATTTGGTTGCTTTTTAATACCAATTTAATTAATTGTGAAGTATAAAATAGGATCAATATAAAAAAAAACATATAAGATATTATAACGTTACTCTTATGTATCAAAAAAATTTAAGTTTTGCAACCCTGGAAGAGAATTTTTTAATTTCTTTTTTATTTTCAATACCACTTCGATTCTTAATGAGGTAGAAAATAGTTTCACTTAATAAAAACTCAACATTTTTAATATTTTTTATCAAAAAAATATTTCAATTGTCCGACCCTGGAATCAAAATTTTAATTTTTTTAATTTTTAATACCAATTTTATTCTTCGATTCTTAATGAGGTATAAAATAGTTCCACTTAAAAAAAACTAAAAATTTGTAAACTTTTTGATCAAATAAATATTTCAATTGTCCGACCCTGGAGTTAAAATTTTAATTTTTTTAATACCAATATTATTCTTCCTGAATTATAAAATGGTTTTAATTGATAAAAAAAAGTCGGTTGCCGTTTTGGTTACATTCATATACCAAAACAAAATTTTAGTTTCCGAACCCTGGAGCAATTTTATTTTTTTGAAGGGAGTGTGTTTGAAGACCAATTTCAATTCTTAATGAGCTACAAAATAGTTTTACTTTACAAAATATTAAGATTTTTAAACTTTTTGCTTACTTTCATATACTAAAAAATATTTAGTTTGCCAACCCTGGATCAATTTTTTTTTTTTTTTTTTTTTTTTGTGAAGGGTGTGTATTTGAAGACCAATTTCAATTCTTAATGAGCTACAAAATATTTTTAATTCATAAAATATTAAAATTTGATCACTTTCATGTACCAAAAAAAATCGATTTTGGAACCCTGGAAATAAATTTTTGTTTTTTTTTTAATTCTATTAAAAATTTTTATTCTTCTTAAAGTATAAAATAGGTTTAGTTAACCAAAAAAAATATAATAATTTTTTTCTCTAGTTAACTTTTTAGACACAAATAGGTTTAAGCTTTCCAGTTCTGGAGCCGTATTTTGGATTTTTCAGAATTTCAAAAGCACTCTATTTTTTTAATGAATATCAATTTTATTCTTCCTGAATTATAAAAAGGTTTTAATTAGTAAAAAAGGTCAGTTGCTGCTTTTGTTACTTTCATATACCAAAAAATATTTAGTTTCCCAACCTTGGATCAATTTTTTTTTTTTTTTGAAGGTTGTGTGTTTGAAGACCAATTTCAATTCTTAATGAGCTACAAAATATTTTTACTTCATTATATATTACAATTTTTAACTTTTTTGGTCACTTTCATGTATCAAAAAAATCGATTTTGGAACCCTGGAAAGAAATTTTTGATTTTTTTTTATATTTTTAAAAAATTTTATTCTTCTTAAAGTATAAAATAGGTTTAGTTAACCAAAAAAAAATAATAATTTTTTTCTAGTTAACTTTTTAGACACAAATAGGTTTAAGCTTTCCAGCTCTGGAGCCGTATTTTGGATTTTTCTGAATTTCAAAAGCGCTCTATTTATATTTCCAACAACAAAGTTAATAATAAAACTGACACATGCAAATGCAACCTCTAATTGATATTTAAAGAAAGCCTATTAATATTTGTAAAACTAATTTACAAAAAGCCATTAAACCAAAATGAGAATGCAAACGGAGAAAAAAAGTTTAAAAAAACTTAACAAACTACCATCTTAATAGGTTTCATAATTCATCATTTTCTGGTGGGTTATGGTACTCATAAATGCCAAATTAGCTTCTGTATTCGTGCATGTGATAAAGGCTCTCCTCTTCAAAAAAAAAAAAGAGGAGTATAAAATTAATTACGTTTTGTAATTATTAAAAGATATGAAATAAAATGTGGCCAAATAGCACAACCTTTCCCATGCGCCAGAGGTCTTGTGTGTTAGTGTGTATGTGTTTTAGTACTTGTAGCTTTAGTTTTTTGGTAAAAGAAAAACCAAAACAATATAAAATTACCTTTTACACTTGTTGCTACAGCATTTAGCGTTGTTGGTACGCGTAATAGACGACCACGCAGATGAATGACGAACGTAAACTGTAGTGGACAGACAGACATTCAGTTAACCACACAAGATTAATTACACGGTAATGAATATAAAATTTTAATACGCCGAGAGATGTTGCCCCTGTTTTATTTTGTGTTGTGAGGAGCTGCAGTGCGAGTATTTATGAGAAGGATGATAATAATAGATGATAATGATTTTTACCTAAAATAATATTGTGCACACAAAGTATGTGCATGTGCTAGAGTAGCCAAGTATTCGACTTTTGTGTTTGTGCGATTAATCAATTAATCGTTTTTATAATGTTCATCATGGAGTCAAAACACCCATTAAGACATGGTCTTTCTGCAGTAGCAAGATTGTTTTAAGAAAAATGTTTTCATATTGAAATTATAATCGAGCGATGCTCAAGCTTAGTTTTTTGTAATTGCTCGAAAATTTGTTTTTTAATTCAGGAAGATGTGATAAATATGCCAAAGCACAAAGGAAAGTCAATATCAGTTTTAATTATCCAACTTACATCGCAGGAGCAGAAAAGCTGTTTTCGAAAGCCGCTACAATTTCATCATCAGTACTCAGGTGTATGTTTGTTTGTCAACTCTTATTAGGTGGCTCAGCTGAATGTGATAACAGCTTATTTATACAAATTTTATTAGGAAATTTCATACGAGAATTATTTCAAATCGATGTTAAGATTATTTATGGGGCAAAGGCAAGTGCTGGGGTATAGCTTAAAAGTATTTTCTTTTTAAGGAAAATAGGCTTAAGTATTACAACTTGTTAAATTTTTACACTATTCTTGCATACAGCAACACCCACTAAAAGGGCGGGGTCTAAAAATTAGTTTCCTTTTACATTTTATGCCTTCAAGTTTAACGCGTTGGACTTTCCACGACATGAAAATAAAAATCATTTGCTTAACAAAACTACGAAAATAAAAATTAAAAATTATGTTGTTTTTTAGCCGCTTAGGTTTAGTTCTTCTTAAGGGGGAACTCTTTTCCCTCCGACCCGATTCAGACCTGTGCCATCCTTCAAAATATATTTATGTCCAATTTCAAGGGTTTATCACTTGGTGTTTGAACTGCATCGTGATTTCTACAGAAGGACAGATGGACATGGCCAGATCGTTTTAGATTTCATCACTGATCAAGAATACTTCCAGGGTAGGACAATTGAAATTTTTTTGCTACATGAAAGTGGCCAATTTTTTCTTTTTGTTTCTAAACTAAACTTATTTAATAGTTTTTTTTAAGAAATTCATTGGTATTAGAAATAAGAAAAAGTCAGGGCTGTAAAATTTTTATATTTTTTTTGAAGTATTAAAGTAACTAAATAATGCAAATCATGCGTTTTTTTATCTCGGACCAGCACTCAGGACATGACCCCCACATATGCAGTGTATTGCGCCGCAACTAGAAAGGAGGGGATAGTATTGCGGGGACAGGTGAAGAAAGATGAGAAGAGAGAGAATTTTTTGTAGCTATTTCAACCTTTTTACTTCGCCGGCTAATTTTTTTGCTACAGGACCGACGAAGGAGGGTGCTTTTTGTTGCTCTGCTCTTCAGTAATTGATAGTGTCAATTATGTTCAGTGACCAGTGACTGTGCCTTCATCATTGAAACAGGCTGGCAACAACTAACACATGCTCTATTGCTCTAATGCTGATCACAAGAATTCAACACAATATTGCATGACTCAGCGCGGTGTTGAACTCAGGACCCTCCACTTCATAGTCTCGTGCTGTACTACTTCAGCCAACTTCAGCCACAGATTTGAATCTGTTTTACTTATATGTGAATGCTTAGATCGAATATCTTGTCTATGAGGGTAATTTCCTAATGGTGCAGCATTAAGAAAGCAGCATTCATCACAAAAATAGTCATGAGTACTGTTGATGTAAATGTACAAACTTCCGAAAACAGCGCAAGTCTGTGCCGCTGTTTAAGTTGGAATATTAAATCGATGTTAATTTCCCCTTTTTCCTTCAAATATTTATCACGTCCTGCTTACCTTAACCTAAATTAATCTAAATTGAATTTAAAAAGAACACAAAACAGTCTTCTTAAATTAACTTTTGTCAAGCGATCGATAACATCAATTTTCCTTTCTTTTCATATGTCTGCTGTTCAACTACTGCGTACTGCCTGTAACTGAAAAGGCAATTACAAAAACAATTTATCGATGACAATCTTTAACTGATTCTCAGCCATTTAAGATAAGTAACAAGAAAAAAAAACAGAAATATTATTGTAAATAAAACTGGGCATAAAAAAGAAATGCTCTCAACGTTGGGTAATAAAGCAGTTTGAGTTGCACACTCTCTCGTACCGCGTACAATGAAAACCTTAATGTTAACATTTCAAGCATTTTCATATCCCAGAGTTGGATGGGCATTAACACAAACCGTCTAATAAGCCATTTGTTTTAACATGGTCAAGTTAGCAGATAACAGGCCATTAATTTCAAAGCAATTAAAGTTGACTAATAAAAAATTGAATTATCGAATGATAAAACAATCATCGTAAACGAAGAAAATGGAAAGCAAAAATAATCCTAATTTATTATAATCAAACCGTTTAATATATTTGTGCGTGTGTGTGTGTGTCTCTTTTTATTACGAAAGGATGTTGTGAGACAGGAAATATTTCAAGGCAGCAAACACACACTCACGATCGCACGCTAATAACAAGCTGAAAACATAACGACAAAGGCACATGTTGTTGATTTCTTTTTGAGAGTGATCATGAATGAGGGGAGAACAAATGACTTCTCTAATCAAACGCACACACACACACTCACTCACTCACCATATCTCTCATACGTGTATATTGAACGATACAACCTGAAGTAGTATAATAACAGCAATCCTGCTGCCTGCCATGTGGTTAATAATAACAAATGCCGAAAGGCAATTAAACTCAACAACAAACAAAAGCCGCCCTTTAATTAATTAATTATAAATAAAACTGTGTCTTGTACGGCTGAAGCAGCGCGCATAAGATTTAGGGCCGGCCACACGATCAGTGATGCAATTTGGAAAACGATCATGTCGTTCCTTTTGTTTTTTTGTGCGTCCAGCATGAAAAAGGGTTTTCTGAGATCCAGAACAATTTTAAAAATTTGTTTATAGAGATCAATGGACCGAGCGAATTACTTGCAGGCCCCCACAAATACTTGTAACCGAATCTGATTTTGTGATAATTACAATTCCATTAATTTAATTAATTTTTTTCTACTTAGAGTAAAGCAAAATTCTGATATATAAACAATAGGGTTTCTTGGGAACCTTCAAATTGGACTTAAGTTGAAGTGCTAATGCATGCAATCTCACACGGAGATCCTTTCTCTCTTTCATCAAGCTGTCGATAGCTTTAAATTTAAACAAAACTAAATGGGAAGGACCTACCGATGCCATTATATGAATATAACTTCATTCCAATGTTCGCCTCGGTTTCTTTGGATGGAATTTGCAATGCATCTGAAATTTTCAGTTTTCCCTGATTCTGGCGTATAAATAAAACTGAATTTGACCACTTGCAGTTGCTATTTTGCCTTTGAGAATTCCGGTGGTCTATGTACGACGATACGATTGTAAAATCGTATCATCCCGGTTCCTCGTTTACATCACTTTCAAGTGAGATGACTAGCGCTCGAGTCACTCGTGCGGATATTCAAAGTCTTGAAAGCACTTGTTGTTGTTGGTGTATAGATCATCCAATTCAAGGCAAAAATAAGTTGCTAATCATCGATCTATAGCGCTCACCGGTGACGGTGATGATCTGGCCAAAGTTATTCTGAAAGAAATATGTATCGATTACGCGCCATCGAGTCCAAAAATCCACACCAAACAAGAGACTTTTTCGGGATGCATTGGACGTTTTTGAATTGGACGCAGATTGTAGTTGAATCCAACAGTTTTGTTTTTGTCCATTCGGAAGATGATTTTTTGATATAGATATATCTCTATGCCAAATTTCATCTAAAACACTTCATGCTACTCATTCTAAAAAGTGTAAGTCATCATAAAAAGTGCAAATTATTACGAAAAGTGCAAATCATTATGAGGAGTGCAAGTCATTATGAAAAGTTCAAGTCATCATAAAAAGTGCAAGTCATTATGAGAAGTGCAAGTCATTGCGAAAAGTGCAAGTCATTATGAAAAGTGCAAGTCATTATAAAAAGTGCAAGTCATTATGAGAAGTGCAAGTCATTACGAAAAGTGCAAGTCATTATGAAAAGTGCAAGTCATTATAAAAAGTGCAAGTCATTATGAGAAGTGCAAGTCATTACGAAAAGTGCAAGTCATTATGAAAAGTGCAAGTCATTATAAAAAGTGCAAGTCATTATGAGGAGTGCAAGTCATTACGAAAAGTGCAAGTCATTATGAAAAGTGCAAGTCATTATGAGGAGTGCAAGTCATTATGAAAAGTGCAAGTCATCATAAAAAGTGCAAGTCATTATGAGAAGTGCAAGTCATTACGAAAAGTGCAAGTCATTATGAAAAGTGCAAGTCATTATAAAAAGTGCAAGTCATTATGAGAAGTGCAAGTCATTACGAAAAGTGCAAGTCATTATGAAAAGTGCAAGTCATCATAAAAAGTGCAAGTCATTATGAGAAGTGCAAGTCATTACGAAAAGTGCAAGTCATTATGAAAAGTGCAAGTCATTATAAAAAGTGCAAGTCATTATGAGGAGTGCAAGTCATTACGAAAAGTGCAAGTCATTATGAAAAGTGCAAGTCATCATAAAAAGTGCAAGTCATTATGAGAAGTGCAAGTCATTACGAAAAGTGCAAGTCATTATGAAAAGTGCAAGTCATTATAAAAAGTGCAAGTCATTATGAGAAGTGCAAGTCATTACGAAAAGTGCAAGTCATTATGAAAAGTGCAAGTCATCATAAAAAGTGCAAGTCATTATGAGAAGTGCAAGTCATTACGAAAAGTGCAAGTCATTATGAAAAGTGCAAGTCATTATAAAAAGTGCAAGTCATTATGAGGAGTGCAAGTCATTACGAAAAGTGCAAGTCATCATAAAAAGTGCAACTCATTATGAAAAGTGCAAGTCATTATGAAAAGTGCAAATCACTATAAAAAGTGGAAGTCTTTATGAAAAGGGCAAGTTATTATAAAAAGTGGAAGTAATCATAAAAAGTGCAAGTCATCATAAAAAGTGCAAGTCATTATGAAAAGTTCTACTCATAATAAAAACTGCAAGTCATCATAAAAAGTACAAGTCTCTTGGCTGAAGTAGTAGAACACGAGACTATGAAGCGGAGAGTCCTGAGTTCAACTCCACAATGAGTCATGAAATAATGTGTTGAATTCTTTTGATCAGCATTAGGGCATGATTGTGTTAGTTGTTGCCAGCCTGTTTTCAATGATGAAGTCAAAGCTCTGGTCCCTGAACATAATTGGCAGCGACTGACACCATCATGTACTAAAAGCAAAGTAACAACACCCTCCTTCGTCGGTCCTGTAGCAAAAAAAATTAGCTGGCGAAGTTGAAAGGTTGAAAATGCTACAAAAAATTCTTCTCATCTTTCTTCTGTCCCCTCAATACTATCCGATCCTTTCTAGTTCCGGCGCAATCCCCTGAGTGCTGGTCCAAGATAAAAAAAGGAATACTCCAGAGCCCATTCAGCCAACAAACGTCATTGCCTATGGTCGTTTACTTACAATTCAGTTGAATTTTAATAGGGGGTGCAGGCCCAGGTCATGAAGCAAAATTCGCCAAATTGTGGTCTGTGAAAGGCCGAATTCTGGAGAGTGACATGAAATGGAATGACTCGGATTATTATGCATAATCCTATGGACAGCGATGATGTATTCCAGAGAATTTGCATTTCGTCGACGTACGGATTGTGATCTATCGTTTACTGAAACAATGGGCTGAAATTTATGCACCAAATTGCAAATTGTCCTCGTTCGATAGGAAGATTATGAGGACCGTGATATGGGCAACGTTTTCGCAACAGAATATCTATTTTGATAAATAATTCTTTTGTTCGCATGTGTTGGTGAATGGTTTAACAGTCTATGGTGAGTTGGCTGCATAAATGACAACCAACTGTGAAATTTTTTAAGCCCCTGTTGAAAGACCCGTTATATCCTATTGATAAACCATATTTTATTTGCCATGTCTCTCTTTATTAATTGCAAATAGATTTATATATTTTTCAAAAAACTTCTTACTGTTTGTAAGCATTTTTTATCAAAAACGTTTATGACAATTTTAAATTCACTTAAGATTGAAAGACTAATTCACAAATTTTTATTTAAATTCCAAGGCACAAAGGAAAGTCAATATCAGTTTTAATTATTCAACCTACACAGCAGAGCAGAACAGCTGTTTTCAAAGGCCGCAACACTTTCATTATCAGTATTCTTGTGTGTGACCAATTGCTAGGTGGCTGGTAATAGTTTTTATTCAGAATTTTAATCCAATGAAGTGGCTTTTCTTTATCCAGAATTTGATTGCCAAATTTAAAATATTCCAAGTTTCAAACGTCCATATATGGAACGACTATAGTGACAAATTGTATTTGCTTCAAATTGAATATTTTGCACTGCCATTTTCTATTGCTATTTTTGCCTGCCGTAAATATCAGTCTTTGATCAATTACTGAAGTGTTAATAGGAAATTAAATTTGTTAGTTTGTAAGATTAACCCTCGATGCCATAAACAATTGTTTGTTACATTTTAGAAACACGTACACGACTATTTAACACAGACCGTGACCGTTCACACCGTGACCATTGAGCTAATGAATGAAAACGAATTTAAAACGAGCCAATTTCACGCTTCATCAAAAATAAAGTTCTGGCAAAATAAAAACAACAATTCTTGGCACTTTAATTGGGCAGCAAAATAATTTACAAATGCCAAACAGACAAAATTAAAATATAACAACGAAATATTGTGCAGTTTTTCTATGCGTTAAAGGGCACAAGTTGCAGGTAAAAATGAAATACATTTTAACTGAATCAAAATGTTTGGCCATTCAAAAGTCTAAAGTTTACCCTAGTGAAAACAGCAGTTAGATAATCAAAAGACGTTCGCAGTCATACAATCAAATAAGGGCTTTGACCTCTCTGGGCAATCAGCATGATCGGAAAAGGGTAATCGAATTGAAAAAAATTATTTTATTTACTATTTGAAAAAAAAAACTGTTACACTGTGGATTAAAACTGAGTGACTAATGGAGCATATTTCAGGACAGATCTGCGTAATATTTCCGTTATCCTTGCTGAATTCACAGGAGTTGCTGTCAGTGCTGCCATATGTTAAAGTCATATGGCCAGATTTATTGGGAAAATTGGACTAAAAAAATGGCTACGACCGCGCCGGATATATGTCGGAAGTGATATTTGACAAATTAAATGCCATAAGAATGTCTACTAGACAATAATAGAAAAAAATTCAATTAAGATTCAAAATTCAGAAATACATGATAAAAATGCCAAGAAACATAGGAGAGCCATCATCAGTTTTTAATTATCCAAATTGCACCGCAGGAGCAGAATAGCTGTTTTCGAAAGCCGCTGCACTTTCATCATCATTACTCTTATAAACTTCGATATAACGAACTTCTTTCTAACGAAAAACTTAATATAACGTATGTTTTATAGAGTCCCTTGAGAAAACCTCTTCATTGCGAAGTTTTTCATACAAAAATACACTCCTTGCTCTTCGAAAATGAGCAAGGAGTGGCCGTTACAGTCAATGGCGATCGTAATCGGACCTTGCAGCCATTTGAATAAAATTATTTTCCGTTATTAACCGGAAGGATTGTACTTTCAAATAAAAAAAGAAATTTGAGAAAATATTCAGTAGTTTTTTTATAGCATTTTCAAAAAACAAAGATATTTGGCGGACCCTATATAAGAATAAATTGGTTTGGAAAATTCTCTTTGTGGATTTAAGGCTCCCCTGCTTGAGCCGTAAAACATTCTTTGGCATATCCCTGCCGGCACATCGCCATTATTGGCTTGAAATGTCTACCCAAATATTTTTTGGCGATGGCGCTTTATTAACTGAAATCACTAGACAATCTATAGGTAAATGCAAATTTACAAGCAGCAAGCAGAATATAAAACCAAAAATAAAAAATTAAAAACAAATAAACTATTAACAAATTGAATAAAAGAATAATGGGAAAATGCTTAAACGAACAAACGAACATACAGACATAAACGTCTGCTCTACCCATTACCGTGTGTTATCTTACAAATTGAAAATTAATACAAATAAAGCAAAACCACGGACGTAAGTTTTATAAATGGCAGCAAAAAAAAAACAAAAAAGTTTCGTTTGAAGTCTGAAAACAGCAAAAAGTACTTGGGAGCATTAAGTCGAGTGTACAGTGGGGAAAATTTTTCAGTGGGCACACATTTGGAATCTGTTATGAATATCGTCAGATTCTTAAGTGAACTTCACGCATTGTCTTTTAATTAATTTTTCAATTTTATATGAAAAAGGATACAGTTTTAATTAACTTTTGAAAAATTATCGATAACAATGGTAAATACAGCGTGCATATCGAAAAAGCAAAACTCTCTATGTCACATTTTAGAAAATTTACAGGAGAAGCAAAAAACTTATTTAAATGTTAATCGGTTGCTATTTGATTAACTGATTTGCCTTAACGATATTATATCGTTTAATTTTTGGTCACTTAGAGGATGAAATATATTTTGTGCAACTTTCCTTCTGGCAACACTTGTTTTGGCAACAACTCAGCTGTTTACGTGTAACATGTGATTGGCAAACATGTTCAGTTTGGTCTTTGATTTAACCATGAATCGATCTACAAACGAATAACGCTGGCAGATGATTGAATTTTATGATCAAAATTCATTCTCAATTAAGAAAGTGATCCGTTCTCATTTCTACTTTAATGGATACGTGAACAAGCGAAATTGCGTTACTAGAACAGCAGCTAAAGGCAATGTCTCCCTAAATATGCAATGTCTGGCGTGCCGGTGGAATCTTTTTCAAATACCACGAAAACAAGAACGTTATTGTGAATGGTGAGCTCCATCGTGGTATGATTACAATTTTATTTTATTATTATTATTATATTTTTTTTTCTAAATGCAAGAGCTGGGTTTGACTGACACAGGAAACAATAGCCCAATCGAAAGGAAAGTGCGATGAACAATTTATTTGAAATTTGGGACCGGTCAATTACTTTCTTAGATTTTTCGATTTAACGCCTTTATACTATTTTTTGCATTTATGGCAACAAGGCTGCAACGGTTAACCCACTAGAAGCCAATAAATTAATTTATGGTTGTGGAAAAAAATTTTTTCATATCGTACGAAACTTTTAATATATTCTTGTAGTGTACATATGAAAATTGTTGCTGTTGTTGTTAAATATATGTGACCTTCTCCACGAAAAGGGACTGCTGCGCCGAAAAGAAGTTATTGAGAAAAGCGCGTTTAAAAAAAGCGCTCCGTTTTTTGCGCATGGTTATGCAACTCTTCCTTCCACCTGATCATCTGGCGATGTATTTCGACTCTCTGGTACTTTGTACGATGTTCACTATGCCTCTATATATATTGCCTCTATGAAAATTATTTCTAACTAATTTTGTTTTCAAAATTACTAGAATATATTATATACATATATATATTATCTTTTCATATCACAATTTTAAAATTTTTCCTTAATTATGTTCATCTTTACAGGTGATTTGTAAAAAAACTAAAAGACATAGAAACTTGCGGTTTGCGGCATTTGAGACAGCGTTTTTTTTCCTATAAGAATCACTCAAAAAGTAAAAAAAAATTTTCGGCGCAGAGGTCCCTTTTCGTGGAGCAGGTCACATATGTAATTGTTGCAAAGTACTTTAAAAGATATCACCAAAATTTCAATTTATTTTAGGGAACGACTACGGAACAACTACTCCCAAAACTACTTTTTTATTTCCTCCAAAAAAGTATATATATTCTTGATCAGTGTTGAAATCTAAGACCATCTAGCCATGTCCCTGCCTCTGTGGAAATCACGATTCAGTCCAAACAAAATAAAGCTAAAACTCTTGAAACTTGGTACAAATCTATCTTGAAGGTTAATACAGGTCAAGTTTGTAAATGTGCTGAATCGGACCAGAGGAAAATAAAGTTCCCGTAAGGAGAACTGCGCCAACCTCTAAAAACAACAACACTATTTTGAAAGTTTTTTTAAATTATGTATGAATTTCTATTTTATTAGTCGAACTTTCTCCATGTAAATTATACTACGGGATAATAATATTTTCAATAGAAATAATAAATTGAATTTTAACAAATTCATTTATTCAAATAAAAATGAAAAATTAAATTGAATTAAGATTCTATAGGCTAATTGTTCGAAATTTTAATTTAAATCTCAGAAAGACATGATAAATATTCCAAGGCACAAAGGCAAGTCAACATCAGTTTTTTTGTTATTCAACTTACACAGCAGAGCGGAACAGCTGTTTTCGAAAGACGCAACCCTTTCATCACCAGTGCTCATGTGTATTGGGTCTTTCTGAGATTTAAATTGAAATTTCGAACAATTAGCCTATAGAATCTTAATTCAATTTAATATAAAAATGAAAAATTATTTGCAGTTTCGCAGATTTGAACTTGAGCCCATTGAAAATATTAACATCTTGTAATATAATTTTGATAGTTTTTTTTTGTAATTTTGTTAAGCAAATGATATATTTTTATGTCAGAGAAGGTCCAAAGGGCTGAACTTGGAGCCAGAAAATCAATAAAATTAATTTTTACATCCCGCCTCCTTTAGTGGGCGTTATTATATGCTAGAATAGTGTAAAAATTTAACAAATTGTTTTACTTAAGCCCACATTCCTTAAAAATAACATT
Source organism: Linnaemya tessellans (assembly GCA_951800035.1). Taxonomy (NCBI): domain Eukaryota; kingdom Metazoa; phylum Arthropoda; class Insecta; order Diptera; family Tachinidae; genus Linnaemya; species Linnaemya tessellans. The sequence goes on from OX637533.1 coordinate 116,327,743, forward strand.
TTTAAGCTTTTATAATGAAGCTGGGGCATAACCTGATCCTCCTCTGTCCTACCCATTTCGCCTCCCCAAATGCCCCTATCAAAAAAAAAATTGTTTACACTTAATTATCACAAAAAAAATTATTTTTAGCGTATTATGCCGAGGTAAAATGTCTCCCCTACGCCCGTTGCCAGAGCGACTCCGGCAAAATACAGTTTTAATGCCCTCCAAAAAGAACTGAACCCCATTCAGTATATATATATTCCTGACCAGTGATGAAGTCCAAGACGATGTAGGAATGATGCCCATACGTCCGTCTGTGGCAAACACGATATAGTGTATTTTTGGACTCCGCCCCCTTTAGTGGACGTTGAAGTTACATATTACGTACATATATGAAACAATAGTGTAAATATTTAACAAATTGTATTCCTTAAACCTAAATTCATAAAAATTTAGCCCCTTATTCATAAAAATTATGGGAGTCTAATAACAGCGTAATAAAACAAAATTTCATATGAAATTTGCTCTATTACACTCTTATAAGCCTCTCATAATTTTTATGAATAAAGGGGTTAATTTATAAGCTTTTGCGACAAAGATAATATGTCCTCTGATCTTCCTCTGCCCTACTCCTCCTCCATCTTTACCCCCTAAATTACCTTTTCAAGAACAATGTTTTTTCTATACTCCTAAATTTAGTTTTTAAGTTTTTACGATTTAGGTGAGATGTCTCCCCCGCGGCTTTTCTTGGAATGATCCTATATAGAGTTTTAAAATTGGGCACAGAAATGTCTTAAAGGATCTGTGACCCAGCAGGTTAAACAATTTTAGCTTGTCTCAGTTCCTTTTTTCACGTTGATATAAAATAATAATTGCCTTTATGCTGATGGAACGGTGTCTCAGCCATGCTGCTCCCACAACTTTGGAAACGACTGTATTAAAATAATTTTTTTTAAATTGTTAATTTTTATCAACGGGCTTAAGTTCGAATCTGCAAGACTGCAAACCATTTTTTATTATTTTATTAATAAATGAATTTGTTCAAATTCTATTTTTATTAATTTATATTAAGATTGGAATATAAATTAATAAAAATAGAATTTGAACAAATTCATTTATTAATAAAATAATAACAAATGGTTTGAAGTCTTGCAGATTCGAACTTAAGCCCATTGATAAAAATTAACAATTTACACAAGAAAGTTCGACTAATAAAAATTCATACATAATATAAAATAAAATTTTTTTTCTTGTTTACTTGAGCCAAATACCATAAAAATTTAAATTTTAATAGGAATAAAAATACTGCCTGGCCCACGATGTTACGCGATATCGTTTTCTCATATAAATATATTTAAAACAAAAACAAATTTCCAAATTTTGTTTTTTATTTTATATATATTTATATGAGAAAACGATATCGAGTGACATCGTGGGCCAGGCAGATAGAGTTTTTTTTTTACTAAATATTTGGAGGGTACTTAAGATTCGACATGGACGAATATAATATTTTTGCTTGTTTTTTTTTTTAATCACGATTCCCAAACGCTGCCTTTAAATATTTTCCCCCAAGTGTGTTGGCCTTAACTGGCAGCAAATTTACGTGCGAACTACAGCTAATGAAATTTATTGTCCCCCACTCAAAACATTATTCAATTACTCGCTTGTAACATAAATCAACAAACAATAACAGGCCTCTTTCTGCTATTTGTTTTGTGGTTGATTTCTCTTTTTGTATATTTATTTTTTTTTTATTTCCTATTTTTTATAACAACAAACAACAACCAACCCCAAACCCGTGTTAAATGGCTGCTCGCCAGTTGAGTGAGTCTGCAGACGCCATACTTTTTTCCAACTGCCACTGCGAGAGCCCCCAAATCAAGGGAGAGAATGAGAGTGAGAGAGAGACCGACTTTGCCAGCAATTCAATTAACAGCCTGGTAATTGGTCGCAGTTGCCATAATGAATTAAAATATTCAGCCCCCTTTTAGGGAAATATGAGAGCATAAAAAAGGCGGAGCAAACAAGAAACCTGTTGTTGTACACTTGCAACAATTTGTTGTAGCACTGCAAACAATATGCAGTTTGAGTAAAAATTTCCCTTACAACAAGGAGTTGGCAATTGGCGTTTTAAGTTTTTGGCAAAAAATTAAAACTTGTTTCCTTAAATCATGCACACCTGTCGCCACTGTTTAACGATCCATTGTTGGTTACACGATCAATATGTTATGATCACACTCAAGCATAAAGATAGAGGGAGCGAGAGAGAGAGAGAGAAATTAGTTCATGACTAAGCGAGTCAACTGGGTAACAAAGACAACTGCTTGCCTTGATTTTCAATGAGAGCAAAGAGTGTTTCCAAACGGCCAAAAGCTGTAGCCGGTGTTTCGGCCCACCTGTTTGCATTAATGAATGAATATTTTCACCGGCCAGCAACTCACACCGCTAACGAAACAAAACAACTTCTGTAGTTTATTAGCGGCTTTAATACAGCGCGGTCGTATACAATAATTCTCTCGTGTTTTGCTGTTTGGTCTTATCAAACTCTGTGAGTGTGTGCCTTTTTTTGTTTTGCTTTTAGACGATTCTCCAACTAAAAGAGACAGACTAACGTCAGACAGATTGGTGTCGATTAATTGACAAAACAATTTATGTATTAAGAAAATTTTACAACAACAAGAAAAAAGAACAAGTTACGCAATTTTGCCAGTTACGTAAACCTCTATGCAATTGAGTCTATTCAGTCAATTCATTCCTCAAGTGAATAGTGAACGAAGTTGAATATGTGTTTTCTTATTGTTCAATAAATAAAAATTAATTAAAATATATACGTGCATGCTAACACACATACATACACATATAAAGATGTATTAAACACAAAGAAAGAATAAAATTTCTTAACAGAAATCATGTGGATGTTATAAATAAAAGCCCAAAGGCCGACGGTAAAATAATATTAGAGTTTTAAAAATTTGGATACTCAGTGTGTGACAATTTTGGTGAACGAACACATCATTCTTATTGGATTTCATTCACGTTCCAGTGGTAAGTTTTGATCAAAATATTTGCTTGAGCAAAAAGTAAAGTCTTAAAAAAAGTAATTAAGTGTTTTAGTTCAAATCAAGTCGTTCAATACACTTGTTCACTGCATTTAGTCTCAAATGAACTGAATGAAATCAAATGATTTGCTCTCTCTCTCTCTCTCAATTTGCATATAATTTGAAATACTAAAAGTTATATGATTAATAAAGTTGAAATAAAATTGATTCCAAAAAAAATAACTTTCAAGGAAGTGAATAAGATCTTGCAGTGATCCGGCAGTAGTGCAGATCTGGATAATTTCTAATGATTTTTCTATAGGGCAGTCATTGCAGGAAGTTCTCTGTTTTTTGGCGCCTTTTCAGTGAATGCGAAATCATGTTCCTGTTATAAAATACATCTGATTTTTGCATGTCCTGTTGAATAACAGCAAAAGAACTAATTGTTCATTACTTTTATGGAGGCCAGAACATCTCGCTTGCGGCTGTACAAATAATTATTTATAATATATATTTATAAATTTTTATTGACCTTTATTTTATTTATTTTATTATAAAGGGTGTTTTTTTTATAGAATTACACAAGTTTAAATCATAATAAAACAAGGAAATATATTCTTAATAACAATAAAATAGTCTTTATGGAAAAGAAAATTTTACGAAATAAATGTTTAAATATGATTTCTGCCATGTGGCCGACAAGGCAGGCGCGGAGAAGGAACTATTTGGAACACCAATTTTCAACAACTTAAAAAAGATCTTCGATAAAGTGGAAGGACACAACCCCAGTTGCTGAGAACGACGGCGAATTAATTCCTTAGGATCATTTTCAATGCTTTCCTGTACAGCGGCTACAGTTTCTTCAGAGCGCACTGTTCGGCGTCTCACGGGATGCTATTTAACAGTAACAGTAAATGTGGTCCGAAAACGGTCTATTGTTCTTCGAATTAGCCGCTCTGAAGGACGATTATGAACGCCATAAAATGGCAGAAGTGCACCATGAGTTGAAAGAAGAACAGAATTATTTTGATTAAAAGTTTCAATAATTTGCAGGCGTTGCTGTTGTGTTGTGACACTCTAAAAAAAACACGCTTTATTTACTAAACTCCAGATCTTTTTATAAAATAGTTAAATATTTTATTTATTTAAATTCAATATTACGTTAACAGTTATTTGACATCGCCAAAGAAATGTTGAATTTCAATAAATAAAATTTGTAATAATTTTTTTAAAAGTTCTAGTGTTTAATAAATATAATAAAATAAATAAAATAAAGGTAAATGAAAATTAACAGAAATTGATAAATTTATTTTATCTAGATCTGTTTCTTAATTAACTGGTTTAAATCAATAATTAATTTCTTTATAAATAAAAATATTTTTATAAATAAAAATATTTTTATAAATAAAAATATATTTTATACATAAAAATATTTTTTTTATAAATACAATTATTTTTTCATTTTTATTCTTATTCGTGTTAATTCTTTTCCCATATTACCAAAAAGAAAGTTCAAAAATTATTTTTAAATTTTTTGCAAATTTGGGAAATATTCAGCACGAATAAAATTTTAAATTTTGTGCTAAGCAAAAGATTCCCAAATATATAAAATGTGCTAAAAATATTTTTGAACATGAATGCTAATTCTATTTTTCGAATTTATTAATTTTATTACGAAAAGATGAATTTTTAAGGTCAAATCTGCAATCCGCAAATTATTTTTTCAAGAATTTTCATTAAATTCAAATTTGTCATTAAGAGTAGAATATTTTTTATAATCACCAAACAGCAGTGGCCAAATTATCGCCTCCGATATCGATCGAAATTTCAATACAATTTAAATGGAAATTTCGTTCGTTATCGAATGCCGTAATTTGCCCCCAGAACGGATCAACCAACAGGACGTTTGAACTTTGGCAGTTGATAACGGCCATCTTGTTGAAGCCACATCTGCCAAACTAGTTGTCATTTATTTAAAATTATTACATCAACATGAGTGTTCTGTTCAGGCCACGTATCATGCGATTTTTCATTGCAAAATAATTTTCAGCGATGAGCCTCATTTCCGAATGAATGGGTCCGTGAACAAACAAAATTTTTTAAATTGTAGCGATACCAAATCCTATGAGATCCAGAAGCGTTTAATGCACTGTTTAGTGTGAATTTTGAGCTGGCGTCGTCACCGATCCATATTTCTTTGAGAACGACGGTCATCGGTTCGTATTTCTTTGGTTAAGGGCGAGCGCTATAGCTTAATGATTAACAACTTCTTCTTTTTTTGGGTTGAATTAGATGATTTGGACACCAACAGCAAGTGATTGAGATAGGACGGCACTATGAGTCACAGAGTTAATGCCAGGGATTTGAGGTCATAGTCATCTTAAGAGCAATTAATTTGAACTGGCCATCGAGATTGTGCGATTTGATTAATAAGAGGAGAGTAAAAGAACCGTCCATTGTCGGCCCTATAGCAAAAATTAGTCGGCCAAGTAAAAAGCTAGAATAATTCTATAGTATATCTTCCCATCTTTCTTTATCTGTCTTTTTAATACTATCCACTTCTTGCCAGCCTCCGCGCAATTCACTGCATATGAGGGATAGGGGTTCTGCCCTGAGTGCAGGTTCTACTAAAAAAACTCAAGATCATACGAAACTACAACCAACACCACAGATCAATCTTGATATATTAATCTACATACATTTGACCGGCGTCTTCTATCTCTCGCTCTCTCTCTCTCTTTCTATTTTGTCTCTCCTTTATTCCCTCCCAGATGAAACTAGAACAAAATAATCTTGCGAAAAAGCTGAAATTGTGTTCGGGACGAGTGTACCAACATGCAAAAGAGTCAATTCGGAGATACTTACATCTAGAATTTGAACATTTAATTTTTATTTTTTTAACGGACCTCGTACATTATATATTTCTCAGAAAAGTCTATGTATGTATTTTTATGGCTTAAGAGATGGCAACAAGTAAAAACGTTATATTCGACCGGGTCGAATCTTAAATACCCTCCAAATATTTAGTAAGTAAATTTAAAATGTTAAACTTGGCGGGACAGAGTTCTTTTAAGACATCTCTGTACCCAATTTTAAATCTCTATTTTGAGAGAGCCATTCCGGGAAGGGCCGTGGAGGAGACGTTTCACCTCTGCAAGATCAGAGAACATCTCAGCTTCTTCTAGGGTTAAGGAATAAAAGTTACTCAATATTTATACTATTTTTGTATATAGTATCGTACGTCAACGCCCACTAAAGGGGGCGGGGTCCAAAAATAGACTACATCATGTTCCACAAACCGAACGTATGGGCATTGCTATATCGTCTTAGACTTCATCACTGTTCAAGAATATACATATTTACTTTATCGCGTCCAATTCTTTTTGGAGGGTATTAAAACTGTATTTTGTCGGGGTCTCTCTGGCAAGGGCCGTGGGGGAGACATTTTACCTTTGCCAGAAAACTCTTAAAATAAATTTTTGTGATAATGAAATGTAAAATTTATTTTTAATTTAATATTTTTTTTATAGGGTAATTTAGGGGGCAAAGGGTGAGAAGGTGGTAGGACAGAGGACTGCCAGGTTACGTCTCAGCTTCGCCATTAAAGTTTAAAAATGTTATGTTTAAGGCATGTAGGCTTAAGTAAAACAATTTTTTTAAATTTTTACACTATTTTTGCATATAATTACGTCCACTAACGGGAGCGGGGTAGAAAAATACAATTTTTTTGATTTTATGTCTCCAAGTTTAACGTGCTGGACCTTCTTTGACATAAAAATATATCATTAGCTTAATAAAATTTCAAAAAAAAACTTTAAAAATTATGTTGTTGTTTCTTAGAGGTTGGTTTAGTTCTTCTTAGGGGAAAATTTTTCCCTCTGGCCCGATTTAACCCATTTCCAAACTTAACCTGTGCTATCCTTCAGGATGTATTTATACCAAATTTCAGTCTGGCTCTTTTCGTTTGTACTGAATCGTGATTTCCACTCGGATGGACGGACGGACGGACATGCTCAGATCGTCTTAGATTTCACCACTGATCAAGAATATATATACTTTATGAGGTCTCAGATGGATGTTTCCCTGCGTTACAAATGGAATGACAAAGTGAATATATCCTCCAATTCTTTTTTGGAGGGTTTAATAACAAATTGCTCAAAAGCTTTAGACTATAAGAATTTTAGGCGATACGAAAGATGCAATTTTCTTTTTTTAAAAACAAACAAAACGATAAATTACAATTAAATTATTTCCCACAAAAATATTAAGATGATTGTAATATTGGACACATGCCAAGTATTCATTAGGCGGATTACAGTCTGGCAACAATGGAAAACAAAACTGGCTGGCATAAGTGTGATTTATTTGGCTCCAGCTTTAATACCTTCAAACAGATAAAAGCATTTAAAGCTCCACAGCCTTCGATTGGCTTCTAAAATGTTCATGTGCCTTCTATTTAATTTCGACTAAAAGCTTAAAATATCAATATGTTTTAACTAAGACTTCAATTTAAAACTCCAAAAATATAGGTCACACTGTTTTGGGGGCAGAGCGTCAGTTATAAAAAATATTCCCGGTTTTAAATGGAATTTCGTGTTTCTTGCGACACAAATAAATAATTATTTTATGAATTTTGGAAAATCTCATAAAATACAACTTGCCGCCGCCACCTATTAAAAAATAATACAAACGTCATGCTTAATTTTAGTCAAGTCGATGGTGAAGATTACGCACTCAAATATTCGATTTCAGACAATTAATCACAAATATGTTCGGGCGATTAACATAAATTTATTTAAATTAATTAAATATTCAAATCGGTTTATATATCAGCCGAGTATCAGATTTAATTACGGATATTAAGAGATATTGATTGCAATCGATTAATTTGATTTGGAAAAAATTTCATTTCATGCTGCTGTTCTAATCCCTGTTTAATGACTTTTAAATTAAAAACATGTCATTTTTTACTGTTATTTAATGAATCGATGTGGTCTGAATGTGATTTCTAGTGAGAATTAAATGATTGTGCTGAGTTTTCTTGCATTGTTTAATTTTTTTTTTTTTTTTGCTAAAATTTGTTCATTCCTTTAGACAGTCAATATATATTAGTAATAAAACATATTTTCTATTTTAGAAAGAAATAAATTAATAATGAATATAAAAATTCAAAAAGAGCCTAAAGGCTTGTTTTTTTAGGTTTCCTGATATCTACGGTCCGGATCGTTTTCAATTCACAGGAAATCTAACTTTGATAGAACTCTTGGAAACGAATTGGCTCGATTAGGTTGAGTGATTCACATACATGCAGTCATAGTGATAGTCTCTCGGGAATGGTCATAGAGTCTTTTTAGGAACTGAAAACGTCGACATCTGCTAAAAACTCGATTATTGCAAAATGGGATGCTGCCGATAATTTTTCCATCTTTTTTTTTTAATTTTCAATATTCTTAGCGAAAAGTAAATAAAAAAATAAGGAGTACAAAGTCTTTATCTATACAAAAATAATGGTTGCATTTGGTTTTAGTCTTCCCAGCACCCAATTATTTGCCTGAGAGCGGAGTAGACATTTTATCAAATCATCAAAAAACAAGAAAACAGTGAAGACATTCAAAATTTAATTAAAGAATGTAATAAAACTAGTCGTGTTTCATATTCTGCTGGTATCTGCCATGTTATCTGTGCCAAAGGTATTTATTTGCCTCCATACATTTCAAAATGAAATTTCAAAATGTTGTTGTTTGTCTGTTTCAAATGTGATTGATATTGATTAAAATTTTTGTGTGCTGTATTTGTAGTTCCTCGTGTATTTTTCTTTAATTTAACAATCTATTATTATTATTATTGTTGTTTGTATTCATTAAATATTCATTTGTAGCGAGCATTTGTATGTGGCATGTCGTTACATGTGTGTAATACAACAAGATGCAAGCAGCCAGACAGACAACACACATGCTTACGCACATATCACAAACACAGCGGCGTGTAATTATGGGCTTTTGTTATGAAATCATCACGTGGAGTTTGAAAAATGAAACAACAATAACAACAACAGAAAAAAAATTGTCAACCTAATTAACAACATAAAGAACTCACTGGATCCGACAAAGAGCCAATTACGTTAGAGCATAAGCAGATACTTCGTACATAATTGATAATATCTGATTCATTATTTACAAATTTTCATCAAACTGGAGCAGAAAACATTGATTTGAAAGATGTCTAGTAAATATTTATGTGTATGTGGTAGTATCTGCTTGCAGCGAAGCATATTGAGAACCACTTTCAGCCTTGTATCTACGCTACAATGCTAAAAGAAAAACACGATCAAATCGATCTGTTTACACAACATCATATGAGGTTGTTTCCATTCTCTTAGATACTGGCTTCTTGATGTATCTGTTTTTATACCCTCCAAAAAAGAAATAGAGGGTATATTGACGTTGTCATTCCGTTTGTAACGCAGCGAAATATGCATCTGAGACCCCAAAATGAATATATATATATATTCTTGATCAGTGACGAAATATAAGACGATCTAGCCATATCCATCCGTCCGTCTCACTGTGGGGTTTTTGATACCAAAAATGGGAATTAATTGGAAAATTAAATTTAGGAAAACCGAATAAATTTTTGTAGTCGGTAAAAGTACCCAACATTCCACATCACTAATGCAAACATTTTGCTGTTGACAACTACCGTTATGTCACTATACAATTTTAAAGTTTGAGTTATTTGACGTTTTCTTCGCGTGCAAATATAAATTTCAACTTTTGGTGTCTTAAAAATCAGTTTTGAGTGTTTTCCAAACTGATAATTGAAAATATTTTAATTGAACCTTCAACCTCAGGTTAGTAAGATTAATTTATGTTTTTTTGTTTTTATGTGTAATTTGAGTTATTATTTTTAATTAATTTTCACGCGTAATCCTATAAATTAGTGAATTTCGGGAAATGTGTCGATAAATAAAGTGTGTTTTTATAAGAGCTTGCTGATTTCCGCCAATTTTTTTGCCCAACGTCGAAAATCGCTCTCTTTAATTGATGTTGACCAAAAAAATCTAAAATTATAAACAGGGAAAGTCACCACGAATTAATTCCCATTTTAGCCATCGAAAACCCCACTGTGCGTCTGTGAAAATGGCGATTCAGTGCAAACGAAAAGAGCCAGACTTTTGAAATTTGGTATAAATATGTCTTGAAGGATAGCACAGGTCAAGTTCGGAAATGGGCTAAATCGGGCCAGAGGGAAAAATGTTCCCCTAAGAAGAACTAAAACAAACCCTAAAAAAACATAATTTAGAATTTTTTTTTGTAATTTTTTAAGCAAATGATATATTTCTATGGCAAAGAAGGTCCAACGTGTTAAACTTGCAGCCATAAAATAAACAAAATCGATTATTGGACCCCGCCCTCTTTAGTGGGCGTTGACGTACGACATTATATGCAAAAATAATGTAAATATTGAACAATTTGTATGCCTTAAGCTCGCAATTACAAACAAACAAAAAAAACCCTGTTTGATTATGCATTAGCTTACGAACGAGGTCTGTTCAAAGTATAAGGTAAATTTTCACTTTTTTTATTATTTATTTATTCTTCAATTGCTACTTTGTCGCGCCTTCAAAGTAGTTCCCCTCAGATATAATGGAACCAAAAAAAATCAGAAAATAGGACAAATAGTAAAATAATCCAAGGGCAACACGGGTATTAAAAGTGTGTTACCATCGGTTTGATACAATTCTCATATGCTATTCTCTGAAAACAAAAGTTTATAAATAAAATCCTTTATCACATTCCACTTAATAAATTCCAATAAAATTAATATTCTAATTGTTCGAAATTTTACTTTAAATTCAGATGGACATGATAAATATTCTAAAATACAAGAGCGTTGTTGGCTGAAGTAGTTAACACGAGACTATGAAGCGGAGAGTCCCGAGTTCAACAACGCGCTCAGTTATGAATATTGTGTTGAATTCTTCTGATCAGCATTAGTGCGTGGTTGTGTTAGTTGTTGTCAGCCTGTTTCAGTGATGAAGGCACAGCACTGGTCACTGAACAAAATTTGGCAGCGACTGACATAATCATGTACTAAAGAGCAGAGTAACAGCACCCTCCTTCATCGGTCCTGTAGCAAAAATTAGCCGGTGAAGTAAAAAAAGGTTGAAATAGCTACAAAAAAAATCTCTATCTTCTCATCTGCCCCCTAAATACTATCTCCTCCTTTTCAGTTCCGGCGCAATGCATTGCATATGTAGGGGTTATCCCCCGAGAGCTGGTCCTACTCTTAAAAGAAATCAAGTCAACATAATTTTTAATTATCCAACTTAGACAGCAGAGCAGAACAGCTGTTTTCGCAAGCCGCTACACTTTCATCATCGGTACTCAGGTGTATTTTTGTTTGTCACAACTTATTATATTTTACATAAATACCTTGAAAAGAAGTTCATACCATCCGTTTCATGAGTATTTGCCTTTTATGTAGCTGTAAGAAAAGAAGCAGAATGAGTATATAAGTATTTTATCGAACATTCATGTTGCTATATTAAATTCAATTAACATTTATCGGCTAATTGTTCGAATATTTGCTTAAATTCAGAGAGATATGGTAAATATTCCAAGGCACACAAAGAAAAGCCGACATCAGTTTTTAATTATTCTATTTACACAGCAGAGCAGAACAGCTGTTTTCGAAGGCCGCTACACTTTCATCATCAGTACTCATGTATATTAAGTGGCTAATCATCAGGGGACCTTTACCCAACATTCCTTAAGTTTTGTCCGGACAAACTTTTTTTTACTGAGAGTTTTCTGCAGCACGATTCACTCATTTCGATAAATTTGTCCGGAAAATCAAAGTTGCCATTCATATAAAAAATTAGTTTTACAAAATGGTAGTACTGCAGCGATTTTTTATGTTTTGCTTTGTTTTCTTGATATTTTAGATATTTGGATATTACATATTTTAAATTATTTTTCAAGAATTTGTGATAATAATAATGGACGAGAAAAGTAAATTGCTTTACCTTATGGCCATTGAATTGCATAAAGCATTGTTATTAGCAAAATACATATAAAAAAGAAACAAATAGATAATATTAGTTCTCAAAATTTATTTTTTTAATCTCACACACAATTTAATATATCAAACACAAAATGACACCTCAACTTTGTGTGAAAAAGTTTAACGTTTTGGCAACTCAGTTCAATTTTGTTCGTAAAAAATATTTTCTCTCTCTCAAGAAGAGAGACGTCAAACTACATATAAAAAAAATTTGTCCGGACAAAAATTGTGTTCGGACAACATGGGTGAATCCGTCTTTAGAATAACAAAATATATTATTTTAAACTTCGACTCAATTGAACTTTGACCCAATTAAAGGTTAAACAAATTTCAAAGAAATTTTCATACTTTTTGGTACTACAATTGGCTGGATTTTTTTCCAATTCTAATTGTAGTTGCAAGAGATAAGGAAAACAACAACAGCTAATAATTATTATTATTATTATTTATTTTTTTTTTTTGTAAAAACAATAGTTTGCATTTCATAATTTTTGGGCAGACACTGGCAAAATTTTATAGTTTATTTTATATTAATTTTATTTATTTGGGAATTTGAACAATTGGTCTTTAAAGACTTCCCTTATCTGGCAACCAACAAAATTTCATTAAAAGTTCCCACATTCATATTTTCAAGTTATTACCTTTTTGGTTAGTACGAAATTCCCCAACCCTGACGATTAATATTCCCAATATTCCATGTGCCTCTTTCGCTTTTTCCAAAGCCATCGGCTGCTCATATCTAAATATTTTTGTTATTTATGTTCAAGGAATTGCATTTTAGTTAACAATTTGCAATGAACATGTAAACAAGTGTGCGTGCCCTCGCAATGTTTTTAAATTGATTCGTTCTGCTGGTTTAATGACTATGAAAAATATTCTTAATATTTATTATTGATAACAATAAATATATTTTTATGTCCCTCTTGAAACAATTGATCGACTGTCAATCTAAATAAAATATTTATAAGTAATTCAAAAATATTTCAAATAATAGAATCACAGAAAATAAAATAATCGATTTTCAAGTGCTTTGACTGACTCCAGTACGGGGGCTTTCTTCTATTAAGAGTCAATAAATCGATAAAATATTTATAAAAAAAAAATATTTTTATCTATGAATTGTGTAATTCAGTTTTGCCCAACAAAAAAAAGTTCTCATCTCATGTGTAACGGAGCGAAATATTCCTCTAAGATCTCATAAAGTATATATATTCCTGATCAGTGATGAAATTTAAGACGATCTGAGCATGTCCGTCCGTCCGTCTGTGGAAAACACGATTCAGTCCAAACAAAAAAAAATCTAAAACCCTTGAAACTTGGTACAAATCTATCTTGAAGATTAATACAGGTCAAGTTTGTAAATGTGCTGAATCGGACCAGAGGAAAAAAGTTCCCCTTAGGAGAACTGCACCAACCTCTAAAAATAACAACAAAATTTTTTTGAAAGTTTTTTAAATTATATATGAATTTCTATTTTATTAGTCGAACTTTCTTTATGTAAATTATACTACAGGATCATAATTTTTTCAATGAAATAATAAATGGAATTTGAACAAATTCATTTATTCAAATAAAAATGAAAAATTAAATTGAATTAAGATTCTATAGGCTAATTGTTCGAAATTTTAATTTAAATCTCAGAAAGACATGATAAATATTCCAAGGCACAAAGGCAAGTCAACATCAGTTTTTGTTATTCAACTTACACAGCAGAGCGGAACAGCTGTTTTCGAAAGACGCAACCCTTTCATCACCAGTGCTCATGTGTATTATGTCTTTCTGAGATTTAAATTAAAATTTCGAACAATTAGCCTATAGAATCTTAATTCAATTTAATATAAAAATGAAAAATTATTTGCAGTTTCGCAGATTTGAACTTGAGCCCATTGGAAAAATTAACATCCTGTAATATAATTTTGAAAGTTTTTTTTTTGTAATTTTGTTAAGCAAATGATATATTTTTATGTCAAAGAAGGTCCAGCACGTTAAACTTGGAGCCATAAAATAAAATAATATAATTTTTGCATCCCGCCCCCTTTAATAGTAGGCGTTATTATATGCAAAAATAGTGTAAAAATTTTACAAACTGTTTTACTTAAGCCTACATTCCTTAAAAATACAATTGTTACGCTTTAATGACGGAACTGAGACGTAACCAGATCCTCCTCTGCCAAAGCCCAATCCTCTCCCTTTGCCCCCTAAATGACCCTATAAAAAAATTTTTCACTTAATTATCCCAAACAAAATACAGTTTTAATACCCTCCAAAAAGAATTGGACCAGATAAAGTTACTTAAGCATACATGCCTTATATATAACATTTTTAAACTTTAATGGCGAAGCTGACACGTAACCTGGCAGTCCTCTGTCCTACCACCTTCTCACCCTTTGCCCCCTACATTACCCTATAAAAAAATTTTAAATTAAAAACAGATTTTTCATTTAATTATCATAAAAATTTATTTTAAGAGTTTTCTGGCAAAGGTAAAATGTCTCCCCCACGGCCCTTGCCAGAGTGACCCCGACAAAATACAGTTTTAATACCCTCCAAAAAAGAATTGGACCCCATATAGTATATATATTCTTGATCAGTGATGAAGTCTAAGATGATCTAGCAATGCCCATACGTTCGTTTTGTGGAACATGATGTAGTCTATTTTTGGACCCCGCCCCCTTTAGTGGGCGTTGACGTACGATATTATATACAAAAATAGTGTAAATATTGAGTAATTTTTATTCCTTAACCCTATAAGAAGCTGAGATGTTCTCTGATCTTGCAGAGGTGAAACGTCTACTCCACGGCCCTTCCGGGAATGACTCTGTCAAAATAGAGATTTAAAATTGGCTACAGAGATGTCTTAAAGGAACTCTGTCCCGCCAAGTTAAATATTTTAAATGTTCATGAGATGTTCTCTGATCTTGCAGAGGTGAAACGTCTCTTCCAAGGTCCTTTCCGGAATTACTCTGTCAAAATAGAGATTTAAAATTGGCTACAGAGATGTCTTAAAGGAACTCTGTCCCGCCAAGTTAAATATTTTAAATGTTCATGAGATGTTCTCTGATCTTGCAGAGGTGAAACGTCTCTTCCAAGGCCCTTTCCGGAATTACTCTGTCAAAATAGAGATTTAAAATTGGCTACAGAGATGTCTTAAAGGAACTCTGTCCCGCCAAGTTAAATATTTTAAATGTTCATGAGATGTTCTCTGATCTTGCAGAGGTGAAACGTCTCTTCCAAGGCCCTTTCCGGAATTACTCTGTCAAAATAGAGATTTAAAATTTGGCTACAGAGATATCTTAAAGGAACCCTGTCCCGCCAAGTTAAACATTTTAAATTTACTTACTAAATATTTGGAGGGTATTTAAGATTCGACCCGGTCGAGTATAACGTTCCCACTTGTTTAATTTCTACTTTGCCGACGAATTTTAAGAAGAATCTACGCGTTAACTACTAAACATTTAACCCTCCGATGAGTGAGAAGGTCCCTAAGGACCTTTTTGTCTTTTCAAACTGAAATTATTCCTACAGGGTGTTTTTTTAAAGGTATAGAACTTCGAATTGAAATAAAACACAAGAAAATCGTTTTAATGTGAAGGATAATTTATTGGAAGGATAATTTTATGCCATTAATGTTTAAATATGATTTCGGGCATGTGGCCGCCGCGGCTGGCTCGAATAAAGCCAATTCTACAGGTCCAATTTTCAACCACTTTTTCGAGCATATGGGGCCGTATGTTGGCAATAACGCCACGAATGTTGGCTTCCAAGTCCCCTAACGTTTCTGGTTTGTTGGCGTAGACGAGCGACTTCACATATCCCCAAAGAAAATAATCCAATGGTGTCAAATCACACGATCTTGGTGGCCAATTGACAGGTCCATTCCGCGAAATTATGCGCTCATCGAATGTTTCCTTCAATAAATCGATTGTGACGTGCGCTGTGTGGCATGTAGCGCCGTCTTGTTGGAACCACAACTCATCCACATTCATTCCATCCAATTCGGGAACAAAATAGTCGGTTATCATGGCTCTATACCGGTCTCCATTAACGGTAACTGACTCTCCAGCATTATTTCGGAAGAAGTATGGCCCAATGACTCCACCAGCCCACTGCGCACTGTTCGACGTCTCTGCGGATGCGTATTATCACATAGAGTAAACGTAGTGCGAAAACGATCCATGGTTAAGCGAATTAATTGCTCTGATGGACGATTATGTCGACCATAAAATGGGCGGAGCTTGCGGTAAACTTCGCGAACTGAACCATTACTTTCGAAATAAATTTGCACGATTTGCAAGCGTTGTTCTTTTGTCAACCTGTTCATGATGAAATGGCAAACCAAACTAAATATTAATCACTTGACAGCTGACAAAATGGCCGCCAGTTAAAAAAGTGATGCCAACTTAAAGTTCTATACCTCAATAAAAAACACCCCATACTTCGGCCACTGCATGTTTTTGGGCATCATTATAATTTTTTTATTGTTTCAACACAAAATTTACTTGTTCTGAACACAAAGACCTAAACTCAAAGACATTAGGGATGATGATAAAAACAAAATTAAAAAAATTGAAATAATTATTTTTGTATGTAGAATTTAGTTATAAACAATAAAAACAACAAAAAAAATGAAAAAAAAAATTTTATATGACAAAAAACATGATTTACAAAAAAGGTCCGTAGAGACCTTTTCACACGGCCGTGAAGTTCAGAACTGTCACTAATCGGAGGGTTAATGAAACTATAGCAAATCATTAGTTTGATGTACATATTTCCTCCGACCTCATTAAGAATGAAATTTTTAATAAACAAAATCAGAATTTGTGGGTGCTGTTGGCTGAAGTAGTTGAACGCGAGACTATAAAGCGGAGGGTCGCGAGTTCGAGCCCGCGCTGAGTCATGCAATATTGTGTTGAATTCTTCTGATCAGCATTAGTGCGTGGTTGTGTTAGTTGTTGCCAGCCTGTTTCAGTGATGAAGGCATAGCCAACTGGTCACTGAACATAATTGGCAGCGACTGACAATATCATGTTCTAAAAGCAGAGTAACAACACCCTCCTTCGTCGGCCCTGTAGCAAAAATTAGCCGGCCAAGTAAAAAAAAGGTTGAAATAGCTACAAAAAAACTGTCTATCTTCTCATCTGTCCCCTTAATACTATCCCCTCGTTTTCAGTTCCGGCGCAATGCATTGCATATGTACGGGTCATCCCCTGAGTGCTGGTCCTACTCTTAAAAAAAAAATATTTTAAAACGTTCTTTTTATGAATATGTGAAAGAATTCCCTTTAAGTAGAGGTTTGCCTAACATTTCCAAATATTTAACTTTAGCCACTTTAAATTAAAGTACATTTTATGGTCTATTTTTATGGGCCATTTAAAAGTCGGTGACAATGGACTCTATGATATATTTCCCTAATAATTCATTAAATATTACAACAGAAAAGAATGATTGTTAATTTAATATGCCGATACAGAAATCATAATAATAATAAAAAAGAATTGCCTATAAAAAACAAAATTTTTAATTTATAACAACCTTTTCATCGATCCATATACTCGTACAAAAGCAACATTAATGAAGCAAGAATGTATTAAAAGTTGTATGAATGAATGAATACAAGAACACACAATGAGCACGCGTTAATTGCCCATTAAAGCCAAAATACTAACAATAAAACAACAAAAGCAACAATGCTTAAGTGCTGTAATGCCGCGTTAAATAAATAAATTAAATAAAAAAAAAATACCTGAATCGGAATCGGTGTTGTATTCATTGTTGTAAATGTTGTTGCTCCTCTTTTTAATTGTATGTAAAGCAAGAGAATGACTGACTGGTTAAGCAGTGATCGAGCATATAAATGATTGATAACGATCAAATGAAACAGGAAAGCAACTGCATACTTATTATAACAAAAAATAATAATAATAGAAATAAAAGAATTCAATAATTTAATAGAAAACAAGATGTACAGCGGCTGTTGTTGAGATTTAAGGTAACATTTTATAAAGGCTGGTCCAAACAAAACGCACGATCTTTCGATTCAATGACTAGTAGTCATGCCTATTACCAAAAAAAAAACTATTTAATAAACGGTGTCTCAATAAGAACACTCTTTTAATTTTCGAAATCTGCCAACTGGGACTTCAATTTATTCCCATTATTAAATACTTTGAACTTTTTGAAAGAACAACGCGTTATGATTGTGAAAATGCATCAGAAAAATTTTGGAAAGTCATGCTGAGATCACTCGCAAACCCCAGAGAATTTTCACTCGGCAAAGTGTATCTAAAGTGTCAACCATACGAAGAGTGGTTAGAAGAGAAGAAACTGGATGGATTAAGGCCGACACACATAAAATCCGTCATACGTTATGCGTCATCTTTTTTAACTGACATTAACGTACCGACAGGGAAGATTGTTGTAAGAGACAAAGAAGACGACATCAGCTAATTATTCGCAGTGTCGGCATTTTGCAATAGTTAATTTTATAAATTCAAATTAAATAAATAAAATTGAGAGCAAACAACTGGTTTAATATCCGTGAAGAGAATAATTATTATTGTGGCAAACTTCTCAGCCGGTACGTTAGTGTCAGGCGACGCATAATGTATGACGGACTCTATTTGTCTCGGCCTTAAGACTAGCCAAGCTTCCGTACTTTCTGTTGATGCATAAGTACTGGCAAGTGCAAGGCTCCTGAGAAAGCTTTTGTGCTTTCTCAGCTCAGTTGTTAGTTGGAAAAGGTAACGCATGCCTTACGAAGTATTCTATGTGTATGTGCGTCAACGCAACAGTCGGTCTCTTGTAAACATTTGCGGTATCATTCGCAACGACTTTAAATTTCACGAAGAACTCTATGCATTTCTATCTAAATAACGACCGCGATGAATACACAAAATGATCGAATTCGGGGGTAAAGAAAATTCTCATGAAATCCATAAGGAACCAGTGCGCCCTCAACGAGATCAACTGTCTGGTATAGAATTTAGTCAGGCGGTAAGATTGGGCTTCACTTTTTCAAAAGATGAAATCGTAATTGCAGTGACTGTGAAGAGCTTTTGTTACAGGAACATGACAAGGGAGATCTTAACTGAACGGCATGAATATGGAGTGGAGGACATGATGAGGTTTGAGCAGAATGACGTCACCAGCCACAACGCGCATGAAACAATTGATTTATTGCAGCAACAATTTCCAGACAAAATTATCACAAGAAATTCGCAAGCCAACTGGCCACCACGATCATACGTTTTAAAGGGTGTTTTTTATAGAGTGATACAACTTTAAGTTGGCATCACTGCTTTATTTGACCACCTATTTAACAGCTGATAGTGCTTTTTGTTTAGTTTGCTTTGACATTTCATTATGGATCGACTTACACCAGAGCAACGCGTGCAAATTGTTAAAATTTTTAATCAAAATAATTATTTTATTCGTCAAACTCATCGTGCACTTGTTCCATTTTATGGCGTAAACAATCGTCTTTCAGAACGGCGCTGTTAATTCGAAGAACCATAGATCGTTTTGGGAAATTGGTATTCCAGACTGCGCCTTCTACGTGGCAGCCATGGCGACCACATGGCAGAAATTATATTTAAACATTAATTTCATAAAATTTTCTATCCCATAAAGACCGTTTCATTGATATCAAAAATATATTTCCTTGTTTTATTTTGAATTAAACTTGTGTCACTCTATAAAAACTATCCGATAACACCGAGCCGTGTTTTTTTATATCTTGTGAAGTCTCTGAATTGCGGGAATAAACCGGAAACAATTCCTAAATTAAAACTCAATATCCAACGCATCAGTCAAATACAGTCACTTCGGTGTAAAAATTTCAAGAACCCAGTATCGGCCTGTCTTCAAAGCCGTGGCGAAGTTAATTGCGAGACTCCAGATATTAAAAGACCCTACGAAATATCTAATTGACACGAACTGAAAAAGGAAGAAACTGGCTGTACATATGTGTCGAAGTTGTATGGCAATTTAAAAAAAAAATAACTGCAAATAAAATAATACGAATGTGATTAATTTGTTAATAGCAAAATTTCTTTACGATACAATTGATGTGAAGATGGCACGACTTTTGTGTTGCGAACGAACTGCCAGCAAATCATCATCATCATCATCTTAGACTTGAATATACAAAATAAAGAAGATTTTGTTTTTCTTTTTATTGTATTCCCATTCACACAAACACATGCCCGTCATACTAAAATTTCATACAATCGGTTAGACGAGATGAGAAAAATAAATAAAATTCGGTCATAAAACAACGACATACAGCAGGCGCCTCCAGGGTATCAATTATACGCCAATACCAGTCAATTAGCCAAAGAATCACGGTAGTGAACCCCAAAGCAGCAGAGAAAGAAAATAAGAAACAAAGAACTACAAGGAAATAAAAACAAAACAAGAACAACAACAAAAAATACTTAACACTAATACATTGTTTTAGTGGATTTGATGGGCAAAACAAATACTAAGCAGCACTTCAAAGAATCAATTCATTAATCAATTGCAGAAATACTTAAAGTTTCAGAGAAGCATCATCTTATTATTTATTTTTAAAAATATATAAAGGGTGTTTTTTTATGAAGTTTTTTTTGTTATACGAATCACTCTGTTGTCTGACAGCTGTTTTGACAGTTTAAAATGACGTCTCTACTCAGTATTGTTTGGCAAATCATCATGAACAGGTTAACTCCAGAACAACGCTTCCAAATCGTGGAAATTTATTTTCAAAAACAGAGTTCAATTAAAAAAGTTTATCCGTTTTTTTACCTCAAAATTCTCTTCAGTGATGAGGCGGCGCATTTTTGGTTGAATGGATGTGTCAACAAGCAAAATTGCCGTATTTGGAGCAAAGATAATCCACACGTCGTTCAAGAATTACCAATGCATCCCGATAAAAGTACAGCAGATAGACCATGCGGTCTATGGGCTGGTGAAATCATCGGTCCTTATTTCTTTAAAAATGAAGAAGGACGACGCGTTACCGTGAATGGAAATCGATACAGAATCATGATCAATGAATTTTTGGTGCCAAAACTTCAAGATGTGGATGTAAACGAAATGTGGTTTCAACAGGATGGTGCCACTTGTCATGCGGGGCGGGCGAAACAATGCACTTATTGAAAGAACATTTCAACGACAACATTATTTCGAGAAATGGACCGTTGAATTGGCCTCCGCGTTCGTGTGATTTGACGCCACTCGATTATTTTTTGTGGGGATACCTGAAATCATTGGTTTACGTGGATAAACCGGCAACGATTGACGCTTTGGAAACCAGTATTCAACGTGTCATTGCTGAAATACGCCCTCAAATACTTGAAAAGGTGGTCGAAAATTGGACCTCCAGAATGACCTTTGTGCAAAATAGTCGTGGTGGGCATATGCCCGAAATTATATTTAAATGTTAAATGACAAGAAATTATCTACCAAATAAACAATTTTTTTTTTTGGCCATTTCATAATTTGGCATGTGTTTTATTTAATTTTCAAATCAGCAAGCTCTTATATAAAAACAACCTTTATAACGAATCAAAAAGAATCATGTCGCAGAACACACACGAAGTCTGTTTAAATTGCTGGACATTTTCCTTAAAGTTTTTGGGTTGTGTATGGGGATGTCAAACGGGATCGATTTTCACAAATCCCGGGATTCGGGATTTTTCGGGATCGGGATTTACCGGAAATATCGGGATCGGGATTTCCCGATTGGCACCACTGTTTGTGAGGCGCAAACTCCATTTATGTTTTAGTTGCGCTTATTTATATTTAATTTATTTATATTATCTAGTTTGTAATACTTTTCTAAATATTTTATTGTTCCACGGAGTAGCTATTTTTGACAATTAATTTGTTTGCGTTTTTAACAGGATGTATCAAATATTTCAACTTTTAAAATAGGATGCATCATATATCACATACATCATCCCGGGATTTATTTTGTAAAATCCCGGCATCGGGATTTCCCAAGAATTTCGGTATCGGGATTTCCCAGGAATTTCGGGATCGGGATTTCCGAGGAATTTCGGGATCGGGATTTCCCGGGAATTGCGGGATCGGGATTTCCCAGGAATTTCGAGATCGGGATTTCCCAGGAATTTCGGAATCGGGATTTCCCAGGAGTTTCGTGATCGGGATTTCCCGATTGGCATCACTAGTTGTGTGAAACCACATGCCAGTCCAATCCAGTTCCTGTGTTTTGGGTAAAAAATATGTTTAATCATCGCACGGTAGCGTTCCTCGTTCCCAGTCGCTGTCTTTAAAAAATGCTGTCAACGTCATGTCCACACCAGTTCATGCAATGCCTGCTCACGTTTCCATTCAACCTAAAATGAGCTTCGCCGCTAAACGTAAGACAAGTTCTATTGTAAGTCGCGTCAAGGTTAAATTATAGACCAAACTGAACATGTTTGCTAATCACGTGTTAAACAAAAACAGCTGAGGTGGCAAAAACAGTGCTGCCAACAAGAAAGTTGCTGAAAAATTACACTTTCTTTCTGGTCGTCCTTATGACTTAAGGAAGAACTGGAAATTTGAATACAACTAATTCACTGCCAGCACGTGACCTGAGGCCATCCCTAGCCGAAAGTAATTTTTTTTATTTGTTTCCTTGCTGTTGATTAGTTTTGGATGGTTCAGTTCACTGTGTTTGATCATTTTTTTTTCTTCTTGTTTTATTTACTACTCATCAATCTTTTATCAAAGATTCGACCTCACCGGTTTTATTGCCTTTATTATATTTTATAGATGCGCATACATACGCAACTTTTCTTTTCTTTTTTTTCAATTTTCTGTTATTTGTATGTTTTTCGAAATCGGTTGACATGAACGTTTAGGAAATGTATTAATACAATATTTGTCTGGAGTGAAGAAAAAAAATCAAGTGATAAGACCATTAATAATTTATTAGTGTTGCTTGCTGACAAAAGCAGCAACAACAAAACTGTGTAAAAAGAATATATGGAATCGAGTCGAATGGACGGACACTATGATTATCCAACAACTTGAATACACACACACACATACAAACAAACAAACGACGACTGACTACATTTTGGTATCCAGCATAATTGAAAAGTAAATGTGAGTCATGGATTCGGCATACAAATCCAAAGTGTTTTTGGATATGCGTTTTTGAGTTGAAAAAAGAAAAATCTAAAAATTAGTGCTTTATTGTTATTGTTTGTATGGACGCTCAAGCGACGTGTCTCTCTCACCTGTTCTGTCAGGTTGAATATGTTGCTGCTGTTGTGCCTTCTTTACTTTTTTTCCCATTTTAATTTGAGTTGTTAACGGTGGCGGCAGTGCTATCAGCGAAATTTTTAAAATAAAAGAAGACAATTTTTGTTTCTTTTAAATTGTATAGAATAGAATGTCTGTGTGTCATTATTACTGCGTAGGGGTAATTAAAATTTATATTATAAATTTTGGGGTCATACAGAGTTCAAGCTCATGCAAAGAATTTATTGCTATTTTTTTTTCAACTAAATAAAGGGTGTTATTTTTTTAGAGTCACAGCACCTTCACAGCGGCTAATTCGAAGAACAACTATGATAAAGTTCAGCGTTAGCACCTGTCACAAGGACCTTATCTGACGATGTTCTTCACATAGTGTGAAATTGAGTGTTCACCTCAGAGGCCACACCTAAGTGACCCTTGAGTAACCCAGGTGTCAATTTCTAGAACATGATTGGGTTATGTTCATGATCTCTAACACCATGTCGATCCTATCTAGATGATCCTTAGTCCTATGAGCTACAAAAGCCTCCCAATACAACCTCATATGTTGATTCACAACAACACATAAATTTTGCTACTATCAGCCGGCCCGAAGCCCAACCATAAAGATCGCTCATCAGTCCTTATCTGACAAATCTCCCACCAATTGGTGTCAACCATAAACCACCACGTAAACTCCCGGAGGATACCTCACCAATATCCAGTCGCAGTAAACTGCAGGGCCAGTACTGTATCCCGTGGTACCAGTTTAGGCTACTGGTGAAGCCTCGAAAGCCAAACCAGTGCAGGTTCTATAAACTTTCCATTGACTTCAGTTTCTGTTTAACCCAAACTCAGGCGTCCTTACACCTATTGATTCTTACTCAGACTCGTGGGCGAACCTACTTCTTTTAGATTCTTATATGCACATCCGAATTCGAAGAACAATAGATCGTTTTCGGACCACATTTACTGTTACTGATAATGGGCATCCCGTGAGACGCCGAACAGTTACGCACTGAAGGAACTGTAGCCGCTGTACAGGAAAGCATTGAAGATGATTCTAATCAATCAATTCGTTGCCGTTCTCAGCAACTGGGGTTGTGTCCTTCCACTTTATGGAAGATCTTTTTCAAGTTGTTGAAAATTAGTGTTCCAGATTGCGCCTACTACGCGGCAGCCTTGGCGGCGACATGGCAGAAATCATATTTAAACATTAATTTCATAAAATTTTCGTTCCTTTAAAGTGCATTTCATTGATATTAAAAATATATTTCCTTGTTTTATTATGATTTAAACTTGTGTCACTCTATAAAATAACACCCTTTACAATATGACATTAACTGAGTGACACGTAGAGCCGTCCTGTTTAAGCCCCATTTCGCTGGTGTCCAAATCATCCGATTGAGTCCAAAAGGCATTGATAGTCATGAGCTAACCAAGATCCTTAGAAAGGAAATATGAACCGTTGACGCCGTCATGCCAAAATCCATGCCAAAAGAAACTCTTTTGGGATGCATTGGACGCTTTCGCGCCTCATGTGGATTAGTATCGTCCCAAGTTTGTCAAATTTTGTTTCTTCATGTAGCCATTCATCCAAAAGTAGTTCTCATCACTGAAAATATTTTTTTAAATGAAAACTTGGTTCAGTTTCCAACTGTTCCAGAGCCCATTCAGTGGACACGTATCGTTTTCTCTGCTCGTTTACCTTTAGATCCTGGCTCAGTTAAGATTTGTAAGGTGCAGTCCCAAGTCACGACGCGAAATTTGCCAGGCTGTGGCCTGCAGAAGACCGAGTTCTTGTGAGCAACGCAAAATCAAATGGTCCCTATTTTCAATGACTCTAAGAAATAGTTGAGTTTCAATGTTGTTAATGCGCCGAATAATTTCATCCTTTAGCTCTTGAATTTTTCTTGGCTCATTGACGTACACTTTTTCTTTTCAATATCCACCCAAAGAAAAAAGTCACATGGTGTTAAATCACATGATCGTGAAGGCCAATTAACTTCGCCACGATGTGGGATAACACGGCCTTTGAATTTCTTACGCCAAAGAGTCATTGTTTCGCTGGCAGTGCGGCAAGTGGCACCATCCTGTTGGAGCCACATATCGTCCAGGTCCATGTCCTCAATTTCTGGTCACAAGAAGCCTGTTATCATCTCGTGATAGCGAACACCATTCACTGCAATTGCTTGGGCGACCTCACTTTCAAAGAAGTACTGCCGGATGACTCCGCCAGCCCCTAAACCGCACAAACAATAACACTTTGTGGATGCATCGGCCTTTCAACAATCACTCGTGGATTCTTATTTGGGTAAATACGGCAATTCTCCTTGCTAAGGAATCCACTGGGTTGAAAGTGTTCCTCATCGCTGAAGATGACTTTCTTTGGAAAGTCACCACATTTCACTTTTGTCTTTTCCGCCAACCATTCGTCTTATTTACGAGGCTTTAAACGGTCAGTAGACTTGAGCTCCTGGGTAAAATGGACCTTGTAATCGTGTAACTTCAGATCTTTCTTCACATTTCACATCAGCAATATTCGGTGAGATGTTCAATTTTTGGGCACGAAGATGGATCACAGAAATTGTTTCCCCCGAAAGAACTGGGCGAGCATGCGCAGTAGCTTTCACATTTCCTACAGACCGGATTTGCTTAAATTTTTGCACAATTCTCCCGATTGTGGGCACATTTAATCGATTGTGGCGGCCAAAAAGATCACTTAGTGCACGAAACGCAAATTGATTTGAAAGCCCATTTTTTTAAAAGGCTTCAACAATCTTAACGCGCTGCCAAATTGTGTACCTCTTCAAAATTGAACTTGTCCAGCACTGGAACGAAGAAGTGGCAAATTGAGTTGGGCGACAAGTTTGTTTTTTTGTCGTTAAGGTGTGAC
This sequence comes from Linnaemya tessellans, assembly GCA_951800035.1. Taxonomy (NCBI): domain Eukaryota; kingdom Metazoa; phylum Arthropoda; class Insecta; order Diptera; family Tachinidae; genus Linnaemya; species Linnaemya tessellans. Next base: position 116,353,957 of record OX637533.1, read on the forward strand.
TTACAATTCACAACGTGCGTTCTGAAGGCACCACCCTTTATTTTCGTACTTTTTCATTTAATTTTTCATGTAATTATTTTAGCTGTTTATTTTTTAATTTTATTTTCAGTTTTTTATGTCACAGTTTAAACGCTGTTTTCCCCATTTTTCCATTAACTTGAGATTTATGGATTTAAAATTTATGTAAAAAATATTTTTCCGTGAATACAAAGAAATTAGAAATTAACTTTTTTTTTTGATGACACAAACTTGGGAAAAACTTGGTTATATACAGTCTTACAAGGTTGACGCTGACGCACAGAACACCTACACCAAAGCAAACATTGTATACGTGTGTGTGTGTGTGTTTGTATTACAACAGGTTGATGATAAACTGCCCCTTGAGTAATTAATTAAATATATGGACTTCAAAATTTCCTTTAAAACTATTCTTATTTTTAATTTATGGTGTTTTTTTTATAGCTATTGAACAAAAATTTTAATTAAAGTTTTTAATTGAAATTCATGTAATTTTTCTCTTTATCAATTTCTGACAAGCCCTTACATGTTATTAATAAAAACAAGAACAAGAATATCAGACACACATCAGCAACAACAACAACTACAAGAGCAGCAACAGAAGAGAAATCAACTCGTCTAAAGTTATAAGCGCTTGTAATTAATGTGATGTTACGACACCACTAGACGCCACTTTACCCATTACGATTATCTCTCATTTCAGCCCGTACAAACGACTACTTGCTGACTAACTTCCTTCCATTTTAAGAATTGTTGAAAGCATTTTCCTCACACACACACACGCACACACGCGCAAACACAGCCCTCCATTCGTACATGCTAAACAGTGTTTTACACTCGTTCGTATGGGCAGCGAAACAGGCCATCTCACAGGCAGCTGACCAGTTGGCTACTTAAATAGACGGTTTATTTTGGTCGACTGCTTGTTGGCTTTTTTATTCAAACACAAACAAAAGAAAAAATGCGTGTTTGCATGAACATGCTGTCTGGCCTTCTGGCCGACCATAAGGTTTTTTGTGTGCCCAATCTTCTGGCGAGTACTCGCAGTGTGGCGTTTGGAGAGAACGACATTTGAAATACAAGAGCAGAGCACGCGAAGTAGTTGCACAAGACGTTCACAATTTGTTCAATTATTTTAGTTAATATTTCAAATTGAACAAATCAGGTTATTTGAGGCTGCGCGAAGCCATTATAAGAATTTTTTTTGTATCTTGGACCAGCACTCAGGGGTCATCCCTATAAATGCAATGCATTGCGCCGGAACTGAAAACGAGGGGATAGTATTGAGGGGCAGATTACGAAAGATGAGAAGATAGACATTTTTTTTGTAGCTATTTCAACTTTTTTTACTTCGCCGGCAAATTTTGGCTACAGAGGCGACGAAGGCGGGTGCTGTTACTCTGCTTTTAGTACATGATAGCGTCAGTCGCTGCCAATTATCTTCAGTGATCAGTGAATATGCCTTCATCATTGCAACAGGCTGGCAACAACTAACACAACCACGCACTAATGCTGTTTAGAAGAATGCAACACAATATTTCATAACTCAGCGCGGGCTCGAACTCAGGACCCTCCGCTTCATAGTCTCGTGTTCTACTACTTCAGCCAACAGCACCCACAAGAATTTATAAGAATTTGATTCGGAAGCTAATTATCTCTTTTGTGTAACTGCACAAACTTGTGGGATCAAATACGAGAAGCAAGAGTTGTGTTAAGTCTTTAATATAAAAAAAAATATCTTGTTAATTTTTTCAACGGGCTTAAGTTCGAATCTGCATAACTGCAAATGATTTTTCATTGTAAATTGACAACTAAATTCAATTACTTGAACATAAATAACAAAGAAGCTTTAGCTATCAGCAGCCGTTGGCTCTGGAAAAAGCGAAAGAGAAACATGGAATATTGGGAATATTAATCGTCAGGCTTGGGGAATTTCGTACTAACCAAAAAGTTAATAACTTAAAAATATGAAGGTGGCAACTTCTCATATTCAATTTTCGTTAAAAACATTGGTTAAATAGTTGATATTCCTTCGAACTAGCAACACTTGCAAAAGTGGAAAAATTGAACAAAGAACGCTGATGAGATGGCGTAGCGGCCTCGAAATCAGTACTGATCCGTTCTGCTGGTTTGATGATTATTGAAAATATTCTTAATATTCCAATCTTAATATAAAAAAAAAATAATAAATAGAATTTGAACAAATTGACCTCTTTTTAATTATTATTGTATTCTAATATTTTTAAGTTTAAGGTCTCTTTATTTTAGTTTAATTTTTAATTTCAATATTTCGTCACTCCTTTGTGTGACTTCTTCAGGAAATTAATTATTTTAAAATAATTAATTTCCTGAAGAAGTCACACAAAGGAGTGACGAAATATTGAAATTAAAAATTAAACTAAAATAAAGAGGCCTTAAGCTTAAAAATATCAGAATTTGAACAAATTCATTTATTAATAAAATAATAAAAAAAATCATTTGCAGTCATGCAGATTCGAACTTAAGCCCGTTGAAAAAATTAACAATTAACATAAAAAAGTTCGACTAATAAAAATTCATACATAATTTAAAAAAAAAATATCTATACATTTCTGAATTTTTGAATTTATTTGAAAAAAAATTTTATTTAAATTAAAAACATTGCAAGAAAACCTAGAGACGAGTGTCCGTCGGTCACCACGTTTCTCTACTATTTTGGTGACTGTTTGACGCCATTGTCAACAAAGCGGCTACATTTTTATACCCTCCAAATTAAAACTGGAAGGTATATTCACTTGGTTATTCCGTATGTAACGCAGCGAAATGCCCCTTCAAGACCCCATAAAATGTATATATTCTTGATCAGTGATGACATCTAAGATGATTTAGCCCTGTTCGTCCGTCTGTCTGTGGAAAATCTTAAAGAATAGCACAGGCTATGTTCATAAATGTGCTGAATCGGGCCAGAGAGTAAAAAGTTCCCCTAAGAAGAACTAAACCAACCTCTAAACAACAATATAATTTTTACAGTGGGCGTTATTTATGCAAAAATAGTTTAAATATTTAAAAAATTGTTTCACTTAAGACTACATGCCTTAAAAATAACATTTTTAAACTTTAATGGCGAAGCTGAGACGTAACCTGATCCTCCTCTGCCAAACCCCCCTCCTCTCCCTTTGCCCACTAAATGACCCTATAAAAAAAATTTCACTTAATTATTCCAAACAAAATACAGTTTTAATACCCTCCAAAAGAATTGGACCCGATAAAGTTACTTAAGCCTACATGCCTTTAAAATAACATTTTTAAACTTTAATGGCGAAGCTGAAACGTAACCTGGCAGTGCTCTGTTCTACCACCTCCTCACCCTTTGCCCCCTAAATTACCCTATAAAAAACATGTTAAATTAAAAATAAATTTTACATTTAATTATCACAAAAATTTACTTTAAGAGTTTTCTGGCAAAGGTGAAATGTCTCCCCCACGGCCCTTGTCAGAGTGGCCCCGACAAAATACTGTTTTAATACTCCCAAAAAAGAATTGGACGCGATAAAGTATATATATTCTTGAACAGTGATGAAGTCTAAGACGATCTAGCAATGCCCATACGTTCGTCTGTGGAACATGATGTAGTCTATTTTTGGACCCCGCCCCCTTTCGTGGGCGTTGACGCACGATATTATATACAAAAATAGTGTAAATATTGAGTAATTTTTATTTCTTAAGGGTATAAGAAGCTGAGATGTTCTCTGATCTTGCAGAGGTGAAACGTCTCCCCCACGTCCCTTCCCGGAATGACTCTATCAAAATAGAGATTTAAAATTGGGTACCGAGATGTCTTAAAGGAACTCTGTCCCGCCAAGTAAAAGATTTTAAATGTTCATGAGATGTTCTCTGATCTTGCAGAGGTGCAAACGTCTCCCTCACGGCCCGGAATGACTTTGTCAAAATAGAGATTTAAAATTGGGTACCGAGATGTCTTAAAGGAACTCTGTCCCCCCAAGTTAAACATTTTAAATTTTCGTACTAAATATTTGGAGGGTATTTAAGACTCGACGCGGTCGAATGTAACGTTTTTAGTGATATTCACTTTTAAGCCAACGAAGATTTATTAAAATCATTTCAGACTATAATATTTCGATCATTCGACTTTGTGTTTGTTGGGCATATTCAGCGGACGAATTCAGTTAATGAATGCTGTTGACGAACTCACACATTTACATTCACATTACTTTTACTTGCAACATATTGTTACGTGCACTTTCGGCCATTACAACAATTTCAAGAAGGCTATTCCAATTGCTGCATATTAAGTAAATAATCAGCCAAGTTTAAGAAGGAAAAAAAAACAAAAAATTTATTCTGCTAGAATGAAACGTACATCAGGCAAACGCCAAAGTAACGGTCAAACACTGAAACTACTAGACAATTTTCTGCACGAGGCCCTCTTTTTGCAGACAAAATTTTGTGATAAAATTTAAACAGAAGCTCTTTGTTCGTAAGCTGACTAAATTATGTACACACATTTTAATTTAACGTCTACACACACACACACACTCGTTACAATATGTAAGTAATGCATTTACAACTTTAAAATGGATATTCACATTAGGGTGGCACTTATTTTCATGATACTAATTAATTACAGGCATTATTGTTCGCAACACCGGTTCAATAATAAAACTCACAAGTTCGAATATTTCATAAAATTTACATTCATGATTAAAGGAATTTTGTAAAATATTACATGTGTTTAAAGGATCTCTGAAAAAAAACCATTAATCCTTTTTAATATTATAAAAATACACGTACTTTAGGATGGACATGACCCGACACTCTTGATGAATTTCTTGAATTCAATCCAATAATCTTTTTATTATTGAGAGCTTATGTTGCAATACATGATGCATTTTTCGTTTTGAAAAATTAGATGCCCCCTAATGAACGCTGCAAAATATGTGTGCATGTTTCACCTCCATTGTGGCTTTTTCCGTCTGTCTCCAAGTCATTTTCTTCTGTTTTTGAGTGTTTCTTTTAATATTTATGGTTTTACATTAAGCTTAACCACATTAGTCACACTTTATTGATCAGTCAAGAATCCAACTGATAGTTCATGATCGTTTCATTTTATTTTAATATTATTTTAAATGTCCGAGAAAGCACAACAAAGAAAAAGAAGAAAAGAAGAACATTTAGTTCAAAATACAATAATACATATGAAAATGTTCGCATCAGCTTAAGCGACACGTTTTTTTTTTTAATAAAAATCAAATATTTACGATAATCAAAATATGACGATCGTGTCAAGTACCATTCCGGTCGGTAATACAGCAAAATAAATTTTAGTTTATGTACATTTTCCCATTAAAGTTTTAGTTTGTTTAAATTGTAAATTTTATAACATCCAAAATGGAATAGGAGGGTATATTCACTTTGTCATTCCGTGTTTACCACAGCGAAATATAGCGCCAAGCCCCAATAAAGTATATATATTATTGTTTAAATCCAAGAGGATATAACCATGTCCGTCTGTGGAAATCAAGAATAAGTATAAAAAAAGAGCCAGACCCTTGAAATTTGGTATAAATAACCGAAAACAAACAATTTTAAATTAACCAATCAGTTAAACGGATAGTACATAATATTACAAAAAGTTTAAAATATTATTTCCCCGGTTAATCGATTAATCGGTTAATCGACTAAAATTAGCCGGTTTAATCGTTAGCCGAAAACAGCCAATTTTAAATTAAGCGATCAGTTTAGCGGATAGTAATTAATATGTAATACAAAAAATTAAAAATTTTGTTTCCCCACTTAATCGATTAATCGGTTAATTGACCAATATTAGCCGGTTTAATGGTTAGCCGAAAACAGCCAATTTTAAATAAACGGATCAGTTAATCGAATGGTAATTAATAATACAAAAAATTTAAAATTTTGTTTCCTCGCTTAATCGATTAATCGGTTAATTGACCAATATTAGCCGTTTTAATCGTTAGCCGAAAACAGCCAATTTTAAATTAAGCGATCAGTTCAGCGGGTAGTATTTAATATGTAATACAAAAAATTAAAAAATTTTGTTTCCCCGCTTAATCGATTAATCGGTTAATTGACCAATACTAGCCGGTTTAATCGTTAGCCGAAAACAGCCAATTTTAAATTAACGGATCAGTTAATCGGATGGTAATTAATAATACAAAAAAATTAAAAATTTTGTTGCCCCAGCTAGTGGATCAATCGGTTAATCGACTAAAATTAGCCGGTTTAATCGTTAGCCGAAAACAGCCAATTTTAAATTAACCGATCAGTTAGTCGGATAGTAATTAATAGTACAAAAAATTAAAAATTTTGTTTCCCCGCTTAATTGGTTAATCTACCAAAATTTGCCGGTTTAATCGTTAGCCGAAAACAACCAATTTTAAATTAACCAATTTAAAAATTAACAATTTTGTTTCATCGGTTAGTGGGTTAATCGACTAAAATTAATCGGTTTAATCCTGATTTGAAAATAACCAATTTTAGATTAAACGAATCATTTATTCGGGTAGTAATTAATCTCACAAAGAAATAAAAATTTTTTGTTTCTTCGTTTAATCGATTAAAATTAACCGGTTTAATCGCTAATCGAACATAGCCATTTTTAGATTAAACGAATCAATTAATCGGGTAGTAATTAATCAGTTAAGCGATTAACGATTAAACGCATAATTATGCTAGTAAATAATAGTTTTAAAATATTTTGAATAAATTAACTGATTTTTCTAGACATCAAAAACCATTTAAAAAGCTCTAATTCTTTTTAAAACGAGGATAATTAAAAATACGTTTCCAATAAAATTTATTTCACTTCCCTTAAGATCATGCTGTTGATCGATAGTAACAAAAATCAATATTGTGATCATTTAATTTCATTTATTCTTTGGTTTTAATTAAAGTTACTTTTTTTAATTGTTAGAAATTTATTTTTTTAGAGTATCTTAAACCCTTTTGTATATATTATTATTATTTTTCTTTATAAAATATTGGAGAATTATTTGCTTAAATGGCGAATACCAATACGAATATCTAGAAATGGCCGATTATTCGGAAATTCGAATACGATTACGAATATTCGCACATCACTACAATTTCACAAAAAAAAATAACATTTTTGTCTTCTGCCCAGTTTTTATATCACTTAAACATTTTGTCCACAACTGAATACCAATTGCAAAAAAATGGAATTCCAACAAAAATCTAAGTAACGTTCATATGGGCGTATGTAGTATGACCACATATAAATTTTGAGCAAACATCAATGTCTAAAAACTGACAGCAGAAACTCCCTCAAAAACATAAATTTTGCTTGACAATCATACTGAGCGCATAACTTGGAAGCAAGTGAAAATTGCCATCAATAATCAAATCAAGTTTAAAAATATGATCATTTTCATCAGTACCAGCCAGCCAGCCAACATCAGCACCATCAGCATCAACATCATCAGAGTCATTGTCATTATACGACTATTCAGTGTTGTCATGAATAATAAGAATGATCATGAGGCTTGAATGTCAGTCAGACTCAGAGTCTGACACTCTGCACGAAGACAGAAATAAAAGGATACAATCACTAAACGACATAATTTTTAATGAGCGACTTTGGGTCTGATTAGGTTTCAACCAACCCACCGTCTCTTTATCATTCAAATGTTTTTTTTCTTCTTTTTGTTTTTCTTGCCGCATTTATTCGATTCGTTTATCATGCGTGCGACATTATACTGGAACGTAAAATATGTCAGAATTGTCCAAATACCATGTTTATAAAATGTTTAAATGGCAAATTTGTGTTCGTAATTGATTTTAGTACAAATATGTTGCTCTGGTGGATTCAACAGATTTTATTGCAGAAGCAGCAAACGAACGGACGAACGAACGATCGATCGATGATAGAGTTGTTGTTTAGTATTTCTGATTATTATTGTATTCTCCTGGCTCGCCATTTATTTTGTTTTGTCGTTCGATTTTGAAAAAGCAGCAGATATTTTGCACCATCTAAAAATACGAGTAATCACGTTAGGAAAAAACTCGTTGTCGTCAATTGTATCTGTTGAAGGCAGCTTTAAACGTCAACACAACAAACACTGTCAGCATCTTTATTTGATCAAGATAAACAGCGCAATAAAATTATTGTTCGTTTAGGCCAAATGAAAATATTTTTAGGGCTTCTGGTTTTTTTGTGTGAATTGTGTTGCATATAATATGCGACATGCAAGTACTAGGGTATTCATTCAGTTGAGTGTTAATCGGTTAACCGATTAATTATTACTCGATTAATTGATCGTTAAATTTAAAATTTGCTAGTTTCGATTAACTATTAAAACGATTAATTTTAGCCGATTAATCGCTTAACATATTACAAAATTTTTTTTTCTATTTTCGATTAACAATTAAACCGATTAATTTTAGTCGATTAACCGATTAACTGATGTAACAAAATCTTGATTTTTTTGTAGTATTAAAAAATTTCTTTCTATTTTCGATTAACAATTAAACCGATTAATTTTAGTCGATTAACCGTTTAATCGAACAACCTATGTAACAAAATTTCAATTTTTTGTAGTGTTACAAAATATTTATTTTTTATTTTCGATTAACAATTAAACCGATTAACTTTAGTCGATTAACCAATGTAACAATATCTTGATTTTTTTGTTGTATTATAAAATTTTTTTTCCGTTTTCGATTAACAATTAACCGATTAATTTTCGTCGATTAACCGATTAATCGATTATCCTACGTAACAAAATTTTAATTTTTTTGTAGTGTTACAAAATATTTTTTTCTATTTTCGATTAACAATTAAACCGATTATTTTAAGCGATTAACCGATGTAACAAAATCTTGATTTTTTTGTGGTATTATAAATTTTTTTTTATTTTCGATTAACAATTAAACGGATTAATTTTAGTCGATTAAACGATTAATCGATTACCTATGTAACAAAATTTTAATATTTTTGTAGTATTACAAACCGATTATTTTTAGTCGATTAACCGACTAATCGATTAACCTATGTAGCAAAATTTTAATTTGTTTGTAGCTTTACAAAATATTTTTTTCTATTTTCGATTAACAATCAAACCGATTAACTTTAGTCGATTAACCAATTAATCGAATAACCTATGTAACAAAATTTAAATTTTTTTTGTAGTATTACAAACCGATTATTTTTAGTCGATTAACTGACTAATCGATTAACCTATGTAGCAAAATTTTAATTTGTTTGTAGCTTTACAAAATATTTTTTTCTATTTTCGATTAACAATTAAACCGATTAATTTTACTCAATTAACCGGTTAACAGATTAACCGATATAACAAAATTTTAGTTTTTTTTTGTAGTATTATAAAATAATTTTTTCCTATGTAACAAAATTTTAATTTTTTTGTAGTGTTTCAAAATATTTTTTTCTATTTTCGATTAACAATCAAACCGATTATCTTTAGTCGATTAACCAATTAATCGATTAACCTATGTAGCAAAATTTTAATTTTTGTAGCTTTACAAAATATTTTTTTCTTTTTTCGATTAACAATTAAACCGATTAATTTTACTCGATTAAGCGGTTAACCGATGTAACAAAATTTTAGTTTGTCGTATTATAAAATAATTTTTTCCATTTTCGATTAAAATTATTCACATTTGGTACAACTATAACTTGCAACACTACCGATGATGCAGACAAAATGCTGCTGACGCATGAACATACAAACTGCAGAGATACGAATACTTGCGAGTATATTCTCTGCATGTTGTGTATACTTTTCACCCTTGTCTCCATGGATTTAATTTCTTTTTTTTTCGTTTTTATGTTGAAAGGTACCAGTGTGTTACGATTGCAGCTGACAAGATCTGTTGATAAAGCCAAGACATGGCCACTGAATCACATTCGTTGTCTTTTATGTTGATGGCGAAAATGATGATTGTGCAGCTGATAGTGACAAAAAAGTTGTTGGTGGTGGCGGTGGTGTTGCTGTTTGTTGTTATGGTTGGGGTGATGATCGTTAATAATCAGTTGTTAACTCAGGAATCATATTTTTCGAATTTCTTTTTTTTTCTCCCTCTCTCTCTCTCTCTCTCCTTTATTAATATTGAAGTTGTTGCTTTTCCAAGTTGTCATTTCATATGAAAAATGATGTTATGAAGTTTTATGACAGAAATATTATGTTAACAAATTCTTGGCATGTCCAAGTGACAACATTAATTTGAGAAACGATAAAAACATATTTATAATCATGTTTACAACCGTTAAATCTCAGCAACTTTTTTATATAAAAATACACAGAAGATTTGATCACGAAATGATCTATAATGATTGGAAAATATATTTGTCAACTGCGGTGATATAGTGGCAACGGCAGCAAATCATCAATCAATTAATTTATGGTTTCTGGTATTTCAGTTTAATGGAAATTTTATGAAAATCTTAAACAACAGGAGACTGTTTTTTGTATGAAATATTTAATTTTGAATTTTAAACATTGATCACATATTTTGGCGCCAATTATTGTTGCAGCTAAAAAAAAAGATTGTGTGGCTGCAATAGAATTTATTGCAGCCCGTAGCCTTTTCTTGTTTGGACAACAGAAAAATACCTTTAATTTTGGCACTCGTTATGACAAGTTTGCTGCATGTCGATGCGTGCTTGTGTTTGTGTTGTAAATGTATGTGACAGGCAGGCAGGCAGTCAGGCAGTTGATCTGACATTCTCCCGCGTTTGACATTATTGTGTTAATTTGCTGCTTAATGCACGCAACAATTATAAAATTATGTGGCGGCAAAAGTTTTGAAGTGAAGCACTCAAATGTCAACATCAAAATCAACAAATACCAGTTTGAATTTTTATTAATTTTTTTTTTTTGTAAATATTTTGCCAGTGTTTTGCTCACTGTCTGCCGATCCGTCATTGTGTCTAATTAATACAATCACATTTTTGTCTGTTTGTTTTTTCCGTGTTTTTTTTTCTTTCACTGATTCCTGTTGTTATAATTCATTGTGCTGATCTCAAATAATTACAGACGCTTAAGAGAATAAATTAATCGTATAAAAATGTGTTATTTATAATTAATTTTTTAATAATAATAATAATTAATTTTACTGATCCGTTCTGCTGGTTTGATGATTATTGAAAATATTCTTAATATTCCAATCTTAATATAAAAAATAATAAATAGAATTTGAACAAATTCATTTATTAATAAAATAATAAAAAATCATTTGCAGTCATGCAGATTCGAACTTAAGCCCGTTGAAAAAATTAACAATTTACATAAGAAAGTTCGACTAATAAAAATTCATACATAATTTAAATAATTAATTTCATAATAATAAAAGGGAGTAACCCAATACACGCAATAATTTTTACTGATGCTCAGGTACCAGTACCTGAGAACCAGTCGCGGTACGTGACTTGAAAGCCAAATTCTCGAATAGAAGCACACCTTCTGTTGACCACATCGTCATTTTTACGTGGATTACGATCACATTCAACTAGGTTTTCAACCGGGTAGTAGCGGATTGCTAAATTCATATAATTACTATTTTTAAATCCTTAATGACAGGTTCCTTTCCCTCTAGGGTTTTATCTAACGAAGATCGTACGTCTCACTTAAGGAAATAATTGCGACTTCTTCGGCCGGCGGGCACATGACAGAAATCATATTTAAATATTAATTTCATAAAAAAAAGTGTGTTTATAAGCCTATTTACTTCCTAACCTCAAATTTGCCCCTGCTTTGGTTTAAAGTTGGATCTGTAGCTGCCGATATGTGTTCCCTGCTGCTACTGCTGTAGGTGCTCGTATGCAAAGGGTGTTTTTTTATGAAGTTTTTTTTTTTATACGAATCACTCTGTTGTCTGACAGCTGTTTTGACAGTTTAAAGTGACGTCTCTGCTCAGTATTGTTTGGCAAATCATCATGAACAGGTTAACTCCAGAACAACGCTTCCAAATCGTGGAAATTTATTTTCAAAAACAGTGTTCAATTAAAAATGTTTATCCGCTTTTTTACCGCAAAATTCTCTTCAGTGATGAGGCGGCGCATTTTTGGTTGAATGGATATGTCAACAAGCAAAATTGCTGTATTTGGAGCAAAGATAATCCACACGCCGTTCAAGAATTAGCAATGCATCCCGATAAATGTACTGTTTGGTGCGGTCTATGGGCTGGTGGAATCATCGGTCCTTATTTCTTTAAAAATGAGGAAGGACGACGCGTTACCGTGAATGGAAATCGATACAGAATCATGATCAATGAATTTTTGGTGCCAAAACTTCAAGATATGGATGTAAACGAAATGTGGTTTCAACAGGATGGTGCCACTTGTCATGCGGGGCGGGCGAAACAATGGACTTATTGAAAGAACACTTCAACGACAACATTATTTCGAGAAATGGACCGGTGAATTGGCCTCCGCGTTCGTGTGATTTGACGCCACTCGATTATTTTTTGTGGGGATACCTGACATCAGTGGTTTACGTGGATAAACCAGCAACGATTGACGCTTTGGAAACCAGTATTCAACGTGTCATTGCTGAAATACGCCCGCAAATGCTTGAAAAGGTGGTCGAAAATTGGACCTCCAGAATGACCCTTGTGCAAAATAGTCGTAGTGGCCATATGCCCGAAATTATATTTAAATGTTAAATGACAAGAAATTATCTACCAAATACAAATTTTTTTGGCCATTTCATAATTTGGCATGTGTTTTATTTAAATTTCAAATCAGCAAGCTCTTATAAAAACACCCTTTATATGATTTCACTTGAATTGATTTAATAATTTCAAGTGTCTGCAACTTCTATTCACACAACACTCGCACGATAAATTGTATCGCTCAGACTAACACTCTCATCTGAAACTCATGCAGTGAGACAAGAATTCATTTATTTATTTCCTTTTTTCTTTGTTTGCCTTATTGTTGAAATAACTGCGAGATGTGCGAATGTTAGCATTTTATAAACTACGAGTATATTTTAACAGCGAGTGAGTGGTACGAGTAGATATGAGTGGCATATGTAGCTTTCTTTAGTTGGTTGCATGCAACTAAATAATTACTACCTGCAAGAATTTCATCAATTAAACTTACTAAACGTGAATGTTACGAAACATGAGCAACCGGCAACCGGCAACCGGCAACTGAATACAATCGTAAAACAGCAAGTCAACATTCTGCATTAACAACAAAGTTATGCACTTATTAATAAATTTATTTCTACTTTATTTAGTCAATATACTTTAATAATCAAATAACTTTATTAGCCACAAAAATTTCTTGGAATGATGACCGGTAATTAAATGTTTATGTTTATTTTGCTGGATTGTTGTATTTTCTTTAACAACATCTTTAAATTCTCTTTGATGTTTTACCTACGAAAAATGTTTTATCGAAAGAAAAAAATATAAAAATAAACACAAGTATGCCACTGAATGCTAAAATTATTGTGAGAATTTACTGGCTTGTTTTAAAAACTATTTAATGGAAAAAACATTTAAAAAAACCAGAAGCAAAATAAAGAGAAATAATTGAAAAAACTTCCACTACCGGTTGCAAGTTGCTGCACTTGGGCAGAGTTATTTCGCAAAAAAATATTAATTTCTTTGGTGCTATTTTTGCACTACATTCATTTAAGCATTCAATGTAATTTATTTCAGTTATTGTCTCAATTATTTTATTAAACAGACATTTTCTTTGTTGCGGATTAAATGAGTCTATATCCTGTTTCTGCATTTTGCCTGGCAATTCCATATGGAATATGGATGCCGGGGGATAGGCTTACCAGATCCAGATTATTAAAAAGCTGGACATGTGAATTAAAAATGCTGGATATTAAAAAAAAAGCTGGACATTTTGAAATAACATTTTCACGAAAAGTTACTTGTTTATTGTACAAAAAATTTTATTAATTATATCTACATACCTCTCATTTGCTGCAACAACGTCACAACTCAAAAAATTAGTTTCTTATTTTAATGTAGAATTAGTTATCGCTCCTATATTTATCTTAAGTAAACAATTTATGTAAAAATCTTGCATATTCAAGTCTTGAGAGAAATATAATTTTTCGTTTTCCCATTGACTTCTTTGCAAATTGAAAACTTTGATTATGACCTTTTCAAGTATATGAACGATATGTATTTAAGAATTAAAATTAAATAACGAAAACAAAAAATCATACCAAAAAGACAAAAACAAAACAAAAAAAGCTACTAGAAATTTTTTTTAATTTGAAGTAAAAAAGTTATAGCAAATTTATAAAAACTATTTTAAAGCAGCAATAAATATTAAGAGCATTTTGTGGAAAATTGTTTTTAGCTGGACAAATTTCTTTTTAGCTTGAAACTGGACAGGCCATTAAAAAGCTGGACAATCCAGCCAAAACAAGCCCGACTGGCAACCCTACCGGGGGACCACGTGAGTGTTCCCGTCCACAAATAATTGTTACTCTCGAATGTCTCGCTACCTCATTAATTTATCAAAACTTCTGAAATTATAACTTTAAATAAAATTAACTAAACAAAAACAAAAAGAACAAATAAAAACGTTAGATTCGACCAGGTCGAATCTTAAATACCCTACACATATTTAGTAAATAAAAACTCTGTTATTTTTATTAAAATTTACATTTTTATGGTATTTGGCTAAAGTAAACAAGAAAAAAAAATATTTTAATGCCGTCGTTTCCAAAGTTGTGGGGAGGAGCATGGCTGAGACACCTTTTCATCACCATAAAGGCAATTTACGTATTAATATTTTTTTTATCAACGTGCAAAGAAGGGACTGAGATAATTCAAAAATTTATAAACTGCTGGGTCACAGTTCTTTTAAGACATTTCTGTACCCAATTTTAAAACTCCATACAGGGTCACTGCGAGAAAGGCCGTGGGGCAGACATCTCAGCTAAATCGTAAAAACTTAAAAAGTAAATTTTTGGGGTGATGGAAAACAAATTCTTTATGATAGGGTCATTTAGGTGGTCAAAACAAGAAAACGACAATGACAATAATAACAATGATATGGGCTTTATGGGAAAGAAAATTTTATGATTTATATGGTGTTCAGACATGCATTTTTAATTGAGACAATAATAAGTTAATTGAAAATTGTTCACACACATTCTCAATATAGCCAACTCAATTATCGTTTGACAGCAGTTGACAGAAGGTGTTGTTTACATTGCTGCTTCACTGGCGTCGTTCCATAAAGTGCGCTTTATTTTTGCCTTTGGACCTGTTGTTGTACGAAGTAATTTTTTTATTTTTCATTTATTTTAATTGTTAATTAAAAAATGTTATTTTAAAAACTCACCCTCAACTTGATTCGCCATTTTTTCTGTGAATTTGTTTACATATGAGTTGTCAAATTTCATAAAGTTTGTTCAGTAGTCATTATGGTGCTCACTAAACAAACTTTTACAGTGCTGCATTTTAGACCTTGCTCAATTTTATAGACAATCAAGCGTTAATTGATCAATTAACTAATTAAAATTTTGTATGGGTAATTAAAATGGTATGGGTAATAATGCTGTTAATTGTGATAAACTCAATTAAGGCCTATGTCTGAACACCCTATATATGATTTCTGCCATGTGGCCGCCACGGCTGGCGCCTAGAAGGTGCAATCCGGGACACCAATTTTCAACAACTAAAAAAATCTTTCATAAAGTGAAAGGACACAACCCCAGTTGCTGAGAACGGCAACGAGTTGACTGATTAGGATCATCTTCAATGGTTTCCTGTACAGCGGCTACAGCTTCTTCAGTGCGCACTTTTCAGCGTCTCACGGGATGCACGTGATCAGTAACAGTAAATGTGGTCTGAAAACGATCTATTGTTCTTCGACGATTACACTACTCCAGCAGCAAGATCCTCCTTTGAATAAAACCATGTGGACTATATGGATTTTGATGCGCTGAACTCAAATCCGTTGTCGGTGTTTTTCCATCAAATTTTACCCCTAAATTAGTCTGGTACCCAGACATATTTCACCCCAACTCGGAAGCGAGGCATCCGATTTTTAAAAGTAAAACACCAAAAGATGCGTAACAAAATTGCATTTATTTTAGTTAAATATAATTTTTCTCTATCTCTTATCGTTTTGGAATTATTGAGAAATTAATTGAGAAAATTTTTTTTTTTGTGCAAAATTTTTTTCGTGTAATTTTTTTCCAGCTTAAAAATAGAATTAAAAAAAAGATTAAAGCAAATATTCAACATTTTGCACATTTTTCTGAGAACTACATATCTTAAAAATAAAATAAGCTATAAACCATAAAAATCGGTTAAAATAGTTTGATTCTATTGTCAATTTACCGCAGGTGCTGTTGGCTGAAGTAGTAGAACACGAGACTATGAAGCGGAGGGTCCTGAGTTCGAGCCCTCGCTGAGTCATGAAATATTGTGTCGAATTCCTCTGATCAGCACAACCACGCACGGTTGTGTTAATTGTTGTCAGCCTGTTTCAATGACGAAGGCATAGCCACTGGTCACTGAACATAATTGGCAGCGACTGACGCTATCATGTACTAAAAGCAGAGTAACAGCACCCTCCTTCGTCGGTCCTGTAGCAAAACATTAGCCGGCGAAGTAAAATGTTGAAATAGCTACAAAAAAAAATTTCTATCTTCTCTCTTCTCTTTCCTAATCTGTCCCCTCAATACTATCCCCTCGTTTTCAGTTCCTGCACAATGCATTGCATATATAGGGGTCATCCCCTGAGTGCTGGTCCAAGATAAAAAAAGGTATGCAAGTGTTTTACTTTTAAAAATCGGAACACTCGTTTTCGAGTTAGGCTGGAATATGTCTCCATACCTGACTAATTTAGGGGGGGGGGGGTGTAATATGCCACGCCTATACAAAAAAAACCATTCCGACCTGATGGAAAAAAACCGAAAACAGATTTGAACTCAGCGCATCAAAATACAAATAGTCCACATAATTTTATTTAAAGGAGAGACAAAAAATTATTTTTTGCTGAACAGTGTTATATACGACATAAAATGGAAGAAGTGCATGAGGAGTTTGACGAATAGAACGATTATTTTCACTAAAATTTTCCAAAATTTGAATACGTTTCTCTGGTGTTGTGACACTCTAAAAAACATATACTATTTTGCCATGTAATATGTAACTTCAACGCCCACTGACGGGGGCGGGGTCCAAAAATAGATTGTGTCGTACTTTCCACAAGGTCGTTTTATTTAAGAAAAAACTTAAAATTTGCAACCATTTTGGTCATTTTCATTTACTAGAATATATTGCATGTACCACAAAAAAAACTTTAAACTTCCCAACCCTGGAAGTGAAATTTTAATTTTGTTTGTTTTATTTTTAACCAATGCAACTCTTCATGAGGAATAAAGTAGTATTATTTAAGAAAAATTTACAATTTTCAACCATTTTGGTCACCTTCATCAACTATAAAATATTGCTCTTGTCCGTCCCTGGATTCGAAATTTTGATTTTTTTTTGGAAATTTTTGATACCAATTTTGTTCTTCCTAAAATATAAAATAATTTTAGAAAAAAAACAACTTCAATTGCCTTTTTGGTTACTATTATATATAAACAAAATTTCAATTTCCCAACCCTGGAAGCGAAATTTTAATTTTTAAAATTTTTTTATCAATGCAAATCTTCATGAGGTATAAAGAGGTTTTGTAAAAGAAAAACTTAAAATTCTTAACAATTTTAGTTACTACATGTACTACAAAATACGGAATGGGCCGAAAATTTTTTTTTTATTTTCCATTCGTGGAAAAAATAAATAATTTTTTTAGTTTTTAATAGACCATTGAGGCTTCCCAAAGCACGAAATAGGTTTAATTTACAAACATTAAACAAAATAATTGATTTTTAGTATAAATTTTGCGTCGAGAAATAAGTGTAAGCGTCCCAGCTCTGAAAACATACTTCGGATCTATCTGAATAGCACTCTATTTAAGTTCATTTCCAATCCAACAGTCCAAGAACGAAGTCTCTAGCTCTTCTGGTAGTTTGGGAAAACCGATTTCACGTACAGACGGACATCGCTCAATCGTCATCGCTATTCATAAGGATCCAGAATATATATACTTTATGGGGTGCCATGTGCAAATCGAAGAAATTACACACGGAATGACAAACCTATATATACCCTTTCACTTTTTTGTGAAGGGTATAAAAACTTTAAAAATTATGTTGTTTTTTAGGGGTTGGTATAGTTCTTCTTAGGGGAACTTTTTCCCTCTGGCCCGATTCAGCTCATTTACGAACTTGATTTGTGCTATCTTTCAAAATTTATCTGTACCAAATATGAAGGATCTGTCTCATTTCGTTTGGACTGTATCGTAATTTCCCCAGTGGGACGGACGGACGTGGCTAGATCGTTTTAGATCTCAGCACTGATCAAGAATATATTTATATCCTTTATGGAGTATTCGAGGGATATTTCGCTGCATTACACACGGAATGACCAAGTGAATCTACCCTCCCATTTTCCCCCATTTTTTTTTTTGTTTTTGGAGGGTCTTAAAAATCTGTGAAGTTTTTAAATTAATTTTCTTTAGTACTATTTAAATTATGCACGATTATTTGATCCTTAATCACACACACACACACCCAAGAGTTAATGAACATGTACGTGTTCGTCAATACAAATATTTGTACACCAAACACACTTGTTCGAAATCTGTATCTTGCAAGTGGTTAAGGTTTTTTTTTCAACAGAAAATTTTAAATTGAAAACTCAATTTAGCAACTTGTAATACAATTTATGCACAACAACAATAAACTAAACGCCATGAGATATTTTTCCCCACACACACACACACACACAATCACACTCGTATCCTATTTTATAACTCAATTTATTTGATATCTCACTTGCTGGGAAAAAAAGTAAATTCTTAAAGTAAACAAAATCTGAATTAAAGCTCAAATTTCCATATTAAATTAACTTAATATCTTGCATTTTTCTTCGTTATAAGCAACTTATTATAAGACAAGAGCCACTAGTACAGTCATGTTGAAAATTATAGCATAATTTGAATGAAATACATTTTACTGTCGTCTCCGCTTTACTGGAAATAACCAAAACCCAATTTCTTTTTTCAGTTACCTGATTTTTTCTCTAAAACGTAGTTCGGATTACTGAAATTTGTTACAGTTAAGCGTACTGCTTAAAATCAGTAAAACATAGACATGCATATGTGCACATTTTGTTGTTGAAATTTTTCACGAATTCCTCGAAAATGTCTAGCCACTTGCATTGACAATATAATAGAATTATACAATAAAGTACGTAAGAGCGAAAAGGACAAATACATTTTGCCATTTAATTTTTTAACGTAGAAAACATGCACAATTATTTCAGCCTTAAGTTATGCAATCGATTTCTAATAAATAAATTTGTCATGGCTTATTTTTTCACTAAAGCAAAGTACATAAGTTTCATACGAAACGTAGTTGTGGGCTTGTTTTTGGTTTTCAGTAATACGATATTTTCAGTAAAGCGATGTTTCGCTAAAGCGAAGTGAATAAGACTAGCTGCGTTTAAAATCAGTGCGGGGATTTGTATCGCTTTCAGTAATCCGATTTTTTTCAGTAAAGCGTGTTGCGCTAAGGCAGATTGGACTGTATTGCTATAACTGACTTCATTGTAAAGCCTCTTGCAGCAAATAACTAAAAACACATAGTGCCGTTTTACACTATGCAACTTTAGTTGCAACAATTCTTATTTTGTGTGAGAGTCCTGAAATAGGAATATATACCATTTGTATTCCTTTTTCGCTCTTCCTCACTAAATATCAAGAATTGCTGCGGCAAAAATAACATAGTGTAAGCCGGGACATACACATAATCCATATGAGTCCCAGCTTTTTAAACCCTTTACCAAACAAAACAGCGTATTCTTACTGAGGCACCCTGTTGTAGATGGCTTCTGCTTAATTTCGAAACAATTTTATATCAATCAGCAAAAAGTGTGCTATTATTTTAAACTTATCTGATCACAATCACAATATGAGATCGACTACAGCATTAACACTCTTATCGAGCATTTCGTGTTCTTCATGTTGCTATTCACACTTGACGTAAATTAAAATCCCAATAGATCGTGAACTTATTAGCAGTTTCCTGTTAATATTGCCACCGAAATGTACAACTTCGCACAAACACACACCCATACAGCGATATTCAAAACAATTGTTGCACATCGATGCAGAGATATGGACTGCAAGAGCAGAAACACTGATTTCCTCTTAAGGAGGTCATCACACATTTTGTTGCTTTTCTTTTTCCCGATACCATCATTTGGTTTTGTTGCAACTTATGCAATACGAGAGAAATTGCATCATACACTCAGTTTCATTTGCTCTCCCTCGCTCTCTCTCTCCCTCTCTCTCTCTCTCTCTCTCTCTCTTTCAGCAACTCGTTTCAGTGGCGTTTCAGAGTTGCCACTATTGTTTAAAACCTTTTGGCGTTGCCGCTGAAAATTATTCTGTGAGTGGTTTTGAACGATAATTCAAAATATTTCTTTTAGATCTACTTTATGCCATCGCTGCTCGGGTACATTCAAACGTTATGTGTGAAATGTAACATCGTTGAAATGTCCGCCAAAATGTCCACTTTCATAATCAGGCTGCGACTTAAGAAAACCCCGTAACAAAGAGTGTAACGGGCTCAAATCACATCATCTCGTTGACCAGTTCCCATCACCTCCACGTTAAGTGACGCTGCCCTCAAATCGCTCGTTTAGATTCGACACAAGCTGGCGAATTTTGTTGCGTCGTGACTTGGGACTACAGCACCCTCACGAAATTTTACTGACCCAGGATCTAAAGGTAAACGAGCAAAGAAAGCCATGTGTGTCCAATGAATGGGCTCTGGAGGAGCAGTTGTAAAGTGATTCAAATTTCCACTAAAAAGAATATTTTCAGTGATGAGAACTATTTTTGGATGAATGGCTACGTGAAGAAAAAAAATTTGACGAATTTGGGACGATACTAATCCACATGAGATCCAATTGAGCCCAATGCATCCCGAAAGAGTTTCTTTCTGGCATGAATTTTAGCGTGACGGCTTCAACGGTCCATATTTCCTTTCTAAGGATCTTGGTTAGCTCATGACTATCCAAGTCTTCTGGACTCAATTAGACGATTTGGACTCGAACGACGTGTGGTTTAAACAGGACTAAGTGTCACACAATTAATGCCTTATTATAAAGGGTGTTTTTTTTATAGAGTTACACAAGTTTAAACCATAATAAAACAAGGGAATATATTTTTAATATCAATGAAACGGGCTCTAGTGGAAAGAAAATTTTATGAAATTCATGTTCATATATGACTGCCACGGCTGGTGCATAGAAGGCGCAACCAGTTTTCAACAACTAAAAAAATGTTCCATAAATTGAATGAACACAACCCAGTTGCTGAGGACGGCAATGAATTGACTGATTAGGATCATCTTCAATGCATTTTCCTGTACAGCGACTACAGCTTCTTCAGTGCGCACTATTCGGCATCTCACAGGATGCCCATTATCAGTAACATTAAATGTGGTCCGAAAACAATTTATAGTTCTTCGAAGTGGCCCCTCTGAAGAATGATTACGCACGCCATAAAATGGCAGAAGTGCACGATGAGTTTGACGAATAGAACAATTATTTTAATTAAAATTTTCCAAAATTTGCATGCGTTGCCCTGGTGTTGTTGTGACATTCTAAAAAAAACACGCTTTAGTTGCATACTGTTTGTCAAGGTCCCACTGTGCAATATTTGCATCTTGTAATCTTAATAGAAATGTTAAATTTACTCTCGTATCAACGAATTTGATCGCACACCGATCATGTTAAATTTCAATTTCTGTTCTTTTTTTATTTGTACGATTATTGATTCCATATTAAGATGTTTTCTTATTGTTGTTATTGTATTTGTATTTGCATTTGCATACGCTTTTGTTCCGCTGCTCTCTTACCAATACCATTTCATTGTATAAATTATAGTCAATTATTAATGAAGGCAGGCAGGCAGGCAGGCAGGCAGGCATTCGTACTGCAACACGATGTTGTTTGCCAGTAAGTGAAGAAGTTGGACAGAAGTGTTGCAATATGCTTACACGTAGCTTGTGATATTATAAACAAACATATTGTTGTTGACTGCATCAGGAACATGATTCAGATAAATTATTTGTGAATATGGCACACACACACACAAGCACACGCACACACACGCGCGTTATGCAAACTCAGATTTGGCCACTTATCCGATCGCTTTTATATCCGTATCTTAATGATGTTCTGTTGTTGTAATCTGTAGGCCCGTCCATTTGTCCGTCCGCATGTGTTGGTGTTAAGTAAAGTCTGTTTATGCTTGTTCTTGATTTCCTTTTGGTATCTTTTCATTGATTAATGAACGCTTTACCACCATAACATTGCGTTCAAATAGCGATCTTTTTGTTAAGCGCAAAGCGAAACGGCAATTATGCATATTTTTTGGCTTCTTTAGCTGTTATCGTGTTGTTCTCGCTGACAGGCATATTATCATATAGAGACGTGTAGCGATTTAATGACGCACAATGATGGCCACAAGTGCGAGTGAGTGCGTACTGCAGTCGTTCATTAATTAAACATGAATAATGAATAGAAATTGAAAGACGAAGATGGATACGAGCAGGATCGTAATTTACAATTAGCAGTCATATGTGATTATGCAGCTTATTAATTTTTGCTAACCGTGAGTTTTGTCTATTACGTGCTGGGAAGCGTGTTATGCAATTCGGCACAATTTTCTTGCAGTCATTAAGAAAAATAATGAAACATGAACGTTTTATTTAAGGGATATTTAGAAAGAAATAAAATCCTTATAAATACGAAAATAACTCTGCCTATATGTATTTGTCTGTTTGTTACCTTTTCACGGTTAAACCGCTGAACTGATTTAAATGAAATTTGGCATAGAGATATTTTGAGATCCGAGGAACAACTTAGGATGGTTTTTGGTTATAGAAATGGTCAAGGGTGGTAGAAAATTTTTATGGACATATGAAATTATTAAACTGATAACTATGAACAGTTTAAACTTTGATAAAATTGACTTCACAATGCATTTGGCTTTGGTAATGGTTTCATGAGGAGTCAAGGGTGGTCTACAGGTTTTAGGGAAATACGAAATTATAAAACTGATAAATAAGAACTTGCACTTTTTATAATGACTTGCATTTTTTATAGTGGCTTGCACTTTTATAATGCAATTTTCATAAAGACTTGCACTTTTTATTATGACTTGCATTTTTTATAATGACATGCACTTTTTATGATGACTTGCACTTTTTATTATGACTTGCACTTTTTATGATGACTTGAACTTTTTATGATGACTTGCACTTTTTATGATGACTTACACTTTTTATGATGACTTGCACTTTTTATTATGACTTGCATTTTTTATGACGACTTGCACTTTTTATTATGACTTGCACTTTTTATGATGACTTGCACTTTTTATTATGACTTGCATTTTTTATGATGACTTGTACTCTTTATGATGACTTGCACTTTTTATGATGACTTGCACTTTTTATTATGACTTGCATTTTTTATGATGACTTGCACCTTTTATAATGACATACACTTTTTATGATGACTTGCACTTTTTATTATGACTTGCATTTCTTATGATGACTTGCACTTTTTATGATGACTTGAACTCTTTATGATGACTTGCATTTTTTATGATTACTTGCACTTTTTATTATGACTTGCATTTCTTATGATGACTTGCACTTTTTATGATGACTTGCACTTTTTTTTTTTTTTTTTTTTTTTTTAAGAGTAGGACCAGCACTCAGGGGATGACCCCTACATATGCAATGCATTGCGCCGGAACTGAAAACGAGGGGATAGTATTAAGGAGACAGATGAGGAAAGATGAGAAGATAGACCGTTCTTTTGTAGCTATTTCAACCTTTTTACTTCGCCGGCTAATTTTTGCTACAGGGCCGACGAAGGTGGGTGCTGTTACTCTGCTTTTTAGTACATGACAGTGTCAGTCGCTGCCAATTATGTTCAGTGACCAGTGACTATGCCTTCATCATTGAAACAGGCTGGCAACAACTAACACAACCACGCACTAATGCTGATCAGAAGAATTCAACACAATATTTCACGACTCAGCGCGGGCTCGAAATCACGACCCTCCGCTCCATAGTCTTGTGTTCTACTACTTCAGCCAACAGCACATGATGACTTGAATTTTTATGATGACTTGCATTTTTTATGATGACTTGCACTTTTTATGATGACTTGAATTTTTTATGAAGACTTGCACTTTTTATGATGACTTGCACTTGTTATTATGACTTGCATTTTTTATGAAGACTTGCACTTTTTATGATGACTTGCACTTTTTATTATGACTTGCATTTCTTATGATGACTTGCACTTTTTATGATGACTTGAACTTTTTATGATGACTTGAATTTTTTATGATTACTTGCACTTTTCATGATGACTTGCACTTTTTACTATGACTTGAATTTTTATGATGACTTGCACTTTTTATGATGACTTGCACTTTTTATTATGACTTGAATTTTTATGATGACTTGCACTTTTTATTACGATTTGCATTTTTTATGATGACGTGCACTTTTTATGGTGACTTGCACTTTTTATGATGAGTTGCACTTTTTATGATGACTTGCACCTTTTATAATGACTTGCACTTTTTATTATGTCTTGCATGTTTTATGATGACTTGCACTTTTTATGATGAGTTGGATTTTTTATTTAAAAAAAAACTATATTAAAGATCTAAATAGAACAAAAAGTAAAACAATCCTAAAAGTCTACAAAAATATTTGAAGAGAATAAATTTAATGAATCCGCAGCAGGTAGAGACTTTATTTTTATTTATCCTAACCTCAAAATTGGCTATTCTGTAAATGCAAAGTGCTTTCTTGCTATCTTTTTTTAACAGAAGTATAATTACATAATTTTTCATATAGAACTTTAACAAATTTCACCCATTTAGAAGACCAAGCAGTAACTGACCGATTCCTTCTACCCGCCAATATGGCTGACATAACCCTACTTTTAGCAACTCTGTGCATTTGACTTGCGGCGCAGATTTTTAATTTTAAGGTAATAAATAAATATGATTACCTTTTCGGGACATTTTGCTGCACACAATAACTTACACTTGCATAAATGCTCTTGCCTACATTTTTAGCGCTCTTTATTTGGCCAACAATTAAATTTAAAATAATTATGAAGGGCAGTTACTGCCATCAAACTTGGCAACAGCAGCTATTTTTAATATCAAGAACAAAATATAAAAAAAGAACACGCATTCCATATTAAGTGCAAGTCAAACAATCATATTTTACCAAACTGACAATGATATGCCAGTCACAGGCACACAGACAGACACTCGTATTATTATACGTTAATTAATATTAAAAATAGTTTAAACTTTCAATTAAATAAATATCTTGCCATTCGTGGCATTATGCCAACAAGTTAAAAGGCTCAAGTTGTTGTTTGCTGCTGCTGCTGCTTCTGCGTGGTTTGTGGATATTGAAATTGCAGAAAAATCAATTAAGGAGCCAGGACACTCAGACAAGGCACAGGAATTTTTTAAGAAAATTATACACTTCTTTTTAACAGCCTGATTATTTATGCAAGCATTTATTTAATTTTTTTTATTTTTTTATTTGTTTTTTTGTGCAAGTCGTTTTTGTTATTGGAATCATGTTTGTTTACTTACGCTGATTGGTCGTGTGCCTTTTCGTTGCTTTTCGCGGAACTCATTTTGGAGACGTTTTTGGAATGATGCTATTCACGCATTCAGCAATGTGTCGAATAGCAAATGGGATTGCATGCCAATTTTTATTCGAATATTCTCTGGCGGAAATCTGAGCAAGATTTTTTAGCACAAAATATATTCTGGTACTGCCGCTGGTGCTGCTTGTGCCAATGCCTTTTCTTGCAAGCCATTTAGTTAATTATTTATGTATGTGCGAGTCTTACGTTGCCCGTTTTTCCATTTGTTTGCCTGTAAGACTGTCATGTCTGCAGTACATTGTACCCGTGTGCTGCAGGAGGTGGAGGAGGAGGAGGAGGAGGAGCAGGTACACACTAACGTATGCGTGGATTTTGAATTAAGCGTGACTCAAAGTTGTGAATTGATATTGTTTGTTGTACACCTAAAAACAAATTGTTTGATACCTCCTCAGCCGGACAACAGTAGTAACAGCAACAACAACAACAGCAACAACAACAAC
The DNA here is from genome assembly GCA_951800035.1 of Linnaemya tessellans. NCBI lineage: Eukaryota > Metazoa > Arthropoda > Insecta > Diptera > Tachinidae > Linnaemya > Linnaemya tessellans. The sequence continues at coordinate 116,380,254 of OX637533.1, forward strand.
CTCCACAATGTTAAAATGCATGTACAGAAAGTTTTGAACCAGCAAATGAAAACGACTGCAAACCCTTTAGCCATGAAATTCAACGGTTAATTGTTAGCTGATGATTAAGTTGTAACTCAGCACTTCGTTCGCTGGTTGTGTAGTGCTGCTGCAGCATCTCATTGCATTAGCCTGTGTCACATATTTATAATGTGCCATATTTGTAATTTGCTTTCCAATGCAATATGGACTCAATTAAAGGTTTTTCTTTTTTCTTCTGAAATAAATTTAATATGCGCCTGATCTTGGTCTTGGTTGGAGGGGAGTAATTGGCTTTTGTTAAGGGCCATAAATACATAAGAATTCTGTGGAATCGACATCATCATTGAGGCTGTCATTGTCATAATGATGGCCATACTTTAGCTGGTACTCGCATGTCATATTACAGCTCCCCAGTGCAGTAGGCCCCATTTACTTAGTATGCCTCAGTGCCAGTCAGCAGTATTAATGATGTAAACAATTACGTAAAATAAATACAAAAGCAAATGCTATTATTGTTGCTTTATTTATGTTTGTGTCATCATACGTGTGTGCGTTATAAATAATTTATAACCTCTTGCCTTCTCTTCATTTCATATTTAATTTCAGTTGAAATTTCTGCATTTTATTGCATTGACACATTTTGGCCCATACAGATTATGGGCATATCAGAGGAAGTCAAACTGGAGGAACTACCACAAGAAGCCAAACTAGCTCATCAACAGGATGCCATTCCTGACCGTTCGGTCTCGTGTATTATGACGACGGCCGCCAGCGGCGGTACCAACAGTCCCATATCGGATGCCAATAGTGATGGAGAATTGGATGATTATGCGCCGAAGAGAAAACAGCGTCGTTATCGTACCACATTTACAAGTTTTCAGCTGGAAGAGTTGGAAAAGGCTTTTTCACGCACCCATTATCCCGATGTATTTACAAGGCAAGTGCATAATAGATTTATTATAACAGATTAAAGGAAATATTTCAAATTAATTTTAATAACACAATAAGAAAAATAAGTCTTTCTTAATTTCATTTAATTAAAGGTAACAATTGAAAATTAGCCAAGAAATTGATTTGCTTGATTGATAGAACAGGTGGCAAATCACGGCATACAATATCGTTGGAAATTTCCATTTAAATTGTATTGAAATTTCGATCGATATCGAATGCGGTCATTTGGCCCCTGAACGTTATTTCCACAGATCCCATGAATAGTTGTGCAGGGTGGGCAAATTTGAGGTTAGGAATTAAATTGGCTGCCAAATTATAAAACGTCAATAAATTAAGCCATCATTCTTTGGCACTTATTTAGCAAAGAGTGTGGAAATTTTAACCACGGAAAGCTACACTCTTCAACAAGGAATTTTAATTATGAAAATTTATCATAAAAATTGTGAAAAATTAACTGCATAAATTCGTAAAATTCGAGTCGCTATTCCTCGTAATCAGGCTCTTTATGAGACCGCTGGCTGTAATTTAATCGCTAAATTCTAGCACTAAGGCAATTACTATTTATTTAATTGTTATATAAAATATATTTTGAATAAATGAAAAAAAAATTCGAGACTAAGAATAGAGCAAAACAATACCCCCGTAGTGGCCGTAATGATGCAAACACAAACACTGTACAGCAAAGTGTTGAGGATGAGCCTGGCACATCAACTCGTCGAAGTTCGCAACAATAGGGCATCGCCAGAGGCATTTTGTGCAACATTTTTGCATAGAAATCTTCACCCTAATAAATTTTAACTCGTTCAATAATTAAAGCCGGCTCATCATGGTTTGCCTCGAACGTTTGTGAATTGGCTGTTGGAAACACTGAAAGCATTTTTCCACAAAATTATCTTTCGTGATGAGGCCCATTTTCAATTAGGCCGTTATGAAAACAAACAAAATTGTTGCATATGAGGCTCACAAAATCCCCTCCATCCAAAGAAAGTGACCGCATAGTGCAGTTTGTGGTCAGGTGGCATCATCGGCCCGTATGTTTCGAAAATAGGCAAGGAAATGTCGTCAACATGAACTCTCTGCACTACCAAAGTTTGATAGCCGATGATTTTTTTTTTGGCCACAATTGGCTAATGTTGACAGCAGTGATCTTTGGTTTCAGCAAAACAATTCAATTATTGCATGAGAAATTTCCCAGTCGCATAATTTCTCGTTTCAGCGATGTAAATTGCAGGCCTCATTCTTGTGATTTAATGCCGCTGGATTGTTTTCTCTAGAGTCATTTGAAAGATCGGGTTGACGTGATCAAACCACAAGCTACCGACCAAAATGTATACCATCCCGGCGGACAGCCTGTATTTGCAAATTTATTTTTCATTTAAATATGTTTTCTTGCTTCTCTTGTAAAATTTCTAAAATGTTACATGGGGTGTTTTGCATTTCCGTTTCCATCGTACAAAATTTTGTGTTAAAACCGTTTTAATAAAAACAATTAAAAACGTTACATTCGACCGCGTCGAATCTTAAATACCCTCCAAATATTTAGTAAGTAAATTTAAAATGTTTAACTTGGCGGGACAGAGTTCCTTTAAGACATCTCTGTACCCAATTTTAAATCTCTATTTTGACAGAGTCATTCCGGGAAGGGACGTGAGGGAGATGTTTTACCTCTGCAAGATCAGAGAACATCTCAGCTTCTTATAGGGTTAAGGAATAAAAATTACTCAATATTTACACTATTTTTGTATATAATATCGTACGTCAACGCCCACTAAAGGGGGCGGGGTTCAAAAATAGACAATATCATTGTTTTCCACAGACGAACGTATGGGCATTGTTAGACCGTCTTAGACTTCATAACTGTTCAAGAATATATATACTTTATGGGGTCCAATTCTCTTTGGAGGGTATAAAAACTGTACTTTGGCGGGGTCGCTCTGGCAAGGGCTGTGGGGGAAATATTTCACCTTTGTCATAAAACTCTAAATATAAATGCTTGGGATGATTATTTACAAAATTAAAAAAAAAATTTTTTTGATAGGGTCATTTAGGGATCAAAGGGGGAGAAGGGGGTAGGGCAGACACAGGCAGTCATAAAACTCTAAAAATAAATGCTTGGGAAGATTACATACAAAATTAAAAAAAATTAATTTTTTTTTTTGGTAGTTTCATTTAGGGGGTGAAGGGGGAAGAGGGGGTAGGGCAAAGGAGTACAAGGTATCGTCTCAGCTTCGTCATTAAAACTTAAAAATGTTATTTTTAAGGAATGTAGGCTTAAGTAAAACAATTTGTTAAATTTCATGCTATTTTTGCATATAATAACGCCCACTAAAGTGGGCGCGATCCACAAATAATTTTTTTTTCTGGCTCCAGCTTAAGGCGTTGGACCGTATTTGACATAAAAATATATCATTTGCTTAACAAAATAACCGAAAAACTTTAAAAATTATGTTGTTCTTTCTGGGTTGGTTTAGTTCTGCTTAGGGGAACTTTTTTCCCCCTTGCCCGATTTAGCCCATCTTCGAACTTAACCTGCTCTAAGCTTTAAAATATATTTATACCACATTTCAAGAGTCTGGCTCTTTTCGTTTGAACTGAATCGTGATTTCCACAGACGGATGGACGGGCGGATATGCTCAGATCGTCTTAGATTTCATCACTGATCAAGGATATAGTATATACTTTATGGGGTCTGAGATGGATATTTCGATGCGTTACAAACGGAATGACAAAGTAAATATACTCTTCAATTTTTTATTTTTTTGGAGGGTATACAAATCTAAACTGAATACTTATTTAATTACAAACTATTAAAAATATATGTTTTTTTGCGCAACACAAATTTATTCAATCAAAGTTTTCAAAACACACACACACAGAAACAAATTCATCGAGTTCGTATCTTAAGTCTTTCGTTTACGGACTCCGTCATACAATTTGAGCTTCAATTAATTCACTTAAAGGTTTTCAATTAAATCCAATCCCATTAAAAAAACAACAAAAACAACGTAAGTTGTCATTCAATTAGTAGAGAATGTTATTTAAGCTTTCGATTATTATTATTTTCAACATCCAATCAAAATAATTACGGCTCAGGCGAGCATTTTTATCAACACATTTTGCAAACACACAAATAAATGGCATACGAATTGCAGTGCTCGTACTCGCAGTAGATGCATTTGAGCTTCAATTAATATTTTTTTTTAATTAAAATCGTCACATTACCATCATGATTATTATTATTATTATGATTGTGATTGCAGGCAAAGACCCACAGCAAGAGCAAAGAGCAACCAAAAGCAGAGAATTGCATTGAAATTAAATCTTTGCAGACTCTAGCGAAATCTGCAAAATGTTTATGCTCAACTTTGTTTTAGCAAAACAACCAAGTGATCTTTGAAATGTTCATTCATTCACAGCAACATGAAGTTTTCAATTTGTTTACGTGTATGAATGTTCGTTCATGAGTCGTTGTCTGTCCAGGGGGGATATTATTAGTACGTTTTTTCTTTTGTTGTTGTTGGGTTTTTTCGTTAATAACTTTAATGTAATTACTATAATTTTTATAATGAATTTCCATGTTTTCTATAATTGAATTTATTTTTAATAAATTTTTCACAATATAATTGGATTTGCCGCCGCTGCAGTTGTCGTGGCAGCCAAAGTTTGCCGCAGCAAACCAAACACCTTCAAGCGTTACTGGTGTTGTCAATATTAATTTTGGTTTTATTATTATTATTTCTTTTTTTTTTTTTTTTTTGCTTCAACCATTCAACTTTGTTACGGCTCTTCTATCTACTTGATGCCATGTGAAGGCGTCTCTTGCGGCTAAACGTTTGTGGGGAGTGTAAGTGTTTGTTGGCTGGCTGACTGCCCGACTGCCTGACTGCCTGGCTAATGATATTAGTTAGAGGTGCATAAAAGTACTTGAAATGAGGATATTAGTGGTTTTTATGTTGTTGCTGGCAGGCTGGCTGACCGTATGCCTGTAAGGGAGCTGGTTATTTAATGTGTTGGCTTTAAAAATAAAAATTCAATTTAACTGATTGCCAGTTATTTAACCAAAAAATAAAGTAAAAAATGAAAATGAAAAACTTAATACAAACAATTCGCGGTTTGTATGATCATGATTTAAATAGAAATTAATTTAATAAAAATTACGTTCAAAATAAAATTGTCTATCTGCATATGCAGGATTATAAAACTAGTCACGAGTTTAATTTAATTAAATAATAGAATAAAAGAAAATCTGTAGTATAAAAAATAAGTTAAAGAGTTTACAGCTGGATGCCAGGATTATCTATTCAGCTGGTTAATATTTTTCTAAGCTGCGCAGATGTTTTATTAAATTAGAAAAAACAGATAAAAGTAATTTTTTCTCAACGCCAATAGAAAGTGTTTTTAATGAGCGGAGGATATCGAAATTAAACGTATTCATTAAAGGTGTGTTTTTTATAAAGATATACATCTTTAAGTTGGCAACACTTTTAAAACTGGCATGCATTTTGTCACCTGTCAAGATAAATCGCGTTCAGTTTGGTTCGGCATTTCAACATAAATAGACTAACGCCCGAACAACGCTAGCAAATTGTAACCAATTGGGCCGAAAGCAAGATTGCCGTTGATCTTGATTTTCATAAGCAAATTTTATTTAGCGATGAAGTACACTTTTGGTTGCATGGATACCTTTTTGATCTTTCTTGTTTTCAATACTAATTTATATATGTATTTCTAAAATGTGGGTGCTGTTGGCTGAAGTAATAGAACACGAGACTATGAAGCGGAGGGTCGTGAGTTCGAGCCCGCGCTGAGTCATGAAATATTGTGTTGAATTCTTCTGATCAGCATTAGTTCATGGTTGTGTTAGTTGTTGCCAGCCTGTTTCAATGATAAAGGCATAGTCACTGGTCACTGAACATAATTGGCAGCGACTGACACCATCATGTACTAAAAAAAGCAGAGTAACAGCACCCACCTTCGTCGGCCCTGTAGCAAAAATTAGCCGGCGAAGTAAAAGGTTGAAATAGCTACAAAAACAACTGTCTATCTTCTCATCTTTCGTAATCTGTCCCCTCAATACTATCCCCTCGTTTTCAGTTCCGGCGCAATGCATTGCATATATAGGGGTCATCCCCTGAGTGCTGGTCCTACTCCTAAAAAAAAATAAAAAAAAAATAGAAAATAAGTTTTATTACAAAAACAAAAACAACTTGTCTTATTTAATTACTTTAATATTTAAAAAAAAAAGTTCAATTTTCCAGCTCTGAAGCTGTCTTTTGCCCTTTTCCGATTTTTAATACGAATGAACTTCTTTCTTTCAAAAATATTAAATATGCTTAATTTTTAAGTAAAAAGTACAAACTTGTTTCACTTGGCCACTATTATGTATCAAAAAAAAAAAAAAAAAAAAACCCTGAAATTGTTATATAAATTTGTTTCCATTTTTAATTCCAATTTAATTCTTCCTGAAGTACAAAATAGGTTTAGTCAAAAAAAAAACGAAATAAGTAACCTATTCGGTACTTTATGTATGAGAAAAAGGTTCAACTGTCCAAGCCTGGAATAGTATTTTTATTTTTAATTAGTTAAATAGCTTTAATTAACAAACATACAAACATAAGTACCCGTTTTAGTTACTTTTATGTACGCAAAAAAAATTTTGGATTGTCCAACCCTGGAAAATAATTTTTAGTTTTTTTTTGTGTTTATTTTTTATTACTTCGTGCTGAAGTATAAAATAGGTCTAATTCATAAATATCTAAAATAAGTAATCTATTTGGTTACTTTTATGTACCAAAAAAAGTTTCAATTGTCCAACCCTGTAATAGCCTTTTTATTCCTTTTTTTTAATTTTTAATTAGTTAAATAGCTTTAATTACCAACAAAGCAATATTTACTACCCGTTTCAGTTACTTTTATGTACCCAAAAAAATTTTCGATTGTCCAACCCTGGAAAAGAATTTTTAAGTTTTTGGATTTTTAGTTTTTATTAATTCGTGCTGAATTATAAAATTGGTTTAATTCATAAAAGTCCAAAATAAGTAACTTATTTTGTTACTTTTATGTACAAAAAAAATTTCAATTGTCCAACCCTGAAATAGCCTTTTTATTCCTTTCTTTAATTTTCAATTAGTTAAATAGTTTTAATTAAGAAAAAAATACAATATTTAGTACACGTTTCAGTTACTTTTATGTACCAAAAAAAATTTCGTTTATCCAACCCTGGAAGGGAATTTTCATTATTTTTGATTTGTAATTTTTATTAATTCGTGCTGAAGTATAAAATAGGTTTCATTCATAAAAATCCAAAATAAGTGATATATTTGTTTACAGTTAAGTGCAAAAAAAAAGTTGTATTGTCCAACCCTGGAAATAATTTTTTATTTAATACCAATTTTATTCTTCCTGAATCGTAAAACAGTGTTCATTAACAAAAAACAAACATTAGTTTTATATACCAAAATTAAATTTAAATTTTACAGCTCTGGAATCTGATTTTCAAGGCTAAATATTTCCAATACATCAATCCAAGACTTAAGTCTCTGGCATTTCTGAGGCTTCAGAAAACTGATTTCCTTCACAGAAATCCAATACACTTCTGCTTTCCTATTCATAAGCAGAAATGCAAGCTAATGGCGTTAGGAATTTCAGAATTTTGGTCATCTGAGAGATCTGCCAAACCCATTTAATTTTTTTTTTACAAATAAAGCTATCGAGATATCTATGAATAATTAAGGTGCCATGGAAAACCAGAAAGTCATGAATTTAAATTACTTTGCTGTAAGACAAGCTGTGAAGTTCCGAGGAAAAATGGAAAACATGTTAATATTTTCTGGCATAGAATAATATTTTAGCTCAAACACACTCACATATTGTTGTTTGTAACTTTCTCCTGTACGCGCATTCTAGACAAAAGCCAGCGTCTGTGTTATATAATAGAAATTAAAAACTTGTTAATTTAATCATAAAACAGTTTCGATGTTTTTTCGATATTTAAAATCAGATTTAAATATCTGGATTATGTGTTTTTGGAGACTCTGTACGCTTCGGTGTTGTTGTTGTTGTTTTCTTTATAGCACAACACAAGTGTTATTATGTGATGAAATCAATAACTGTTTCTAATGATGTTTTTATCAAGATGAATCTATTGTTATCGATATAAAAACTTGTTAACATGAAATCGATTTAAAAACTTATAAAAAGCCAAATGAAAACCGACTACTAGAGCAAAAAATAAAATAAAAAACTGAAACAACAACAACAACAATGTTAATAACTAAAGAAAAAGATTCAGTATTTAAAAACAAATTAAAATAATTCAATTCCATGTCATCCAGATAAACAACCTACACACTCACACACACACACACAGAAATATTTAACCGCGACCAACAATAAATAAGACTTCATTTAAAATTCAATCTAAAATACCAACAAAATTGTTGGAAAAAAATTTCAAACAAAAAATTTCATTTAATTAATTAAACAAATTCAACGCACCAGCAGGAAGCCAATTTATACGCTTTTATGTAAATTAACACAATTATAGTTTGTAGTTTGAACAGCAGCAGCGGCAGCAGCAGCAGCGACGCCGTGCAGGCATCCACAAAGTGAGCAATACTGCTTCTCTGGCCACAAAACAGTAACGATACGCACAGATCATTTTGTATTGATAAATGAAGGAAAAAATGCATAGTAAATTAAAACACACATCAACAGCAGATAATAGACACTGATACGATAACATGGCCACAGAAGGGGAGGGGATGCAGCGCGGTGCAACACTAACCCATATCAACATCATTATGAAATTTTAATTTGGTTTAAAAATGTGTGTTTAATATCTTGTTTGTTTCACGTTGTTTTGTGTTTATCATTTGTTCCTTGATAAGGATTTCCATTTTTTTTTATAGGATCTACCTGCATCCTGCATGACTTAGAGTGCAAGCTGACCACAGCAGCCTCAGCATATTTCTCAAGGGGGAATTCAAATCAATTTTATGTAACAGATTTTTGTAGAAGCCACTTACTAACTTAATTAAAGCATAAAATATATAATGTTTATATAACTTTATGTTTATACACTGAAAGAAAAACACATCGTTAAACAAATGAAATTATTAAATTAATACAGAGACAACAATTCATATGAATGGCATGATAATGGAGCCTAAAGCGCCAAAAAATTTTAAGCGCCATGCTCATCGAAAATCGTTCTTCGGAGAAAATCATCATCTGCATAAATATCAAATAGAGCAATACAGCAATAGAAATTTTAGTTTAAGTGAAGTTTCCCTTAAAATTTTTAATTTGTTTAAAATTTTTTAGTAACTGCCAAGTGTCTGGCTAAGGACAATAGTTACCAGTTTTAAAATAATTTTTGAAAACCGTGAAGAATATTTTAGAATTTCTGGTAGGAAAATTATAAAATCTTTATAAATATTACTGCCCACGACAATCCTCTGTATTCAAAATTAAGGCTCTACTTCAATTTAAGTCTAAGATAAATTATATACATGCATACATACATACATACATACATACATACATAAATGCATACATACATACATACATACATATGTAATTTTCCAGTAAAATTTACTCTTTGTCTCTTAACCTTTTTTGGTGGTTATAGGACAATATCTTATTAACGATGAAGGCAGTTAATGTTAGTCGATTAACCGATTAATCGTTTAATATGTTAATCGATTAATTACTACCCGATTAACTGATCGGCTAATTTAAAGTTGGCTATTTTCAATTAAAAATTAAACCAGTTAATCTTAGTCGACTAATCGATTAATCGATTAATTACTTAATCGATTAATCAGTTAATCGATTAACCATTTAATCGATTAATCAGTTAATCGATTAATCAGTTAATCGATTAATCAGTTAATCGATTAATTACTAGCCGATTATTAATTGGTTATTTTCAATTAACGATTAAACCGATTAACTTATCGGCTAATTTTCAACTAATGATTAAACCGGTTAATTTTAGTCGACTAATCAATTAATCAATTCATCGATTAATCAATTAATCGATTAATCAGTTAATCGATTAATCAGTTAATAGATTAATTACTACCCGATTAACTGATCAAGTAATTAAAAAAAAAAGTTATTTTCAATTAACGGCTAAACCGATTTATTTTAGTCGACTAATCGATTAATTAATGTCAAAAATTTTTTATTTTATTTTTTTTTTGTTGTGCTATTACAATATATTTTTTGTATTTTTAATTATGTATTTGTTTTTTCTCATATACCAAAGTTATGTGTTTAGAAATATATTATTTGTATAGAATATTTTTATTATTGTAGGTCAAAATAGAAACAGCAAAAACTACAATCATATGCAGTTTTTCCTTATACATGATGTAAAACATTTTGGTGATCAATTTCCTTCGTATATATAAATCTAAAAATTAGGTGTAATGAGAGACGAATTCAAGTCTTAAAAACCCCTTATTTTATACCTTCACTCAGGAGTACATACTTCTAGCAACTCATTCTTAAGTCATAATTTATAAAAGGGAAAGTCAATATCAGTTTTTAATTATCCAATTTAAAAATTCAATTTAAAGCCTATTTAAAGCGGAGCAGAATACCAGAATATAATTAATTTTTGTTGTGTATTACATAAACTTAAAGCGCACGGGGTATAAGTAATTTTTCAAAATTTTGTCTACACATGGAATAACTAGCTGAAGCTCAGGGAAATTCATCGATAGATCTTGTTTTCCAAAAAGTTAACAGATTAAACCTTTAACTCTAGCCACTCTTTAACTCATTCATTTAATTACGAAAATCTAATTAAAATAACAAAAACTTATGAGCAACGGGTTATCAAAGCCAACTTCCTACTATTGAAAAATCATCGTTGATATACGATCTCAGTGGATGCAACCGTTAGTTTTACATTTAAAAATTTTTAAATGAATTTCTTTGTAAGTGTTAACAATGACACATTAAAATTATGTTCGCATTCTTGTAATAAATAAAATAATTTTTTGGTAAAGATGTTATTGTTTTTTATATAAAATATATTTGCATTTTTCATAGATTAATGCATACATTAAAATAAATTTTGAACATGATATTTTGGATGCGTGTAAAGCCTTGATTACCAAACAAAATATTTATATAAATCATGTGAAATTTGTATGGAGAACGAAAGCAATATATCAAAATGTCTAAAAATTATAAAAAAAATTTTTGTATAAAATTGTTAAACATTTAAATAAAATAAGTAGGAAAACATGTACAAATTTTAATTTAATTAAAACTTGATTTTTAATTTCTACGCAGATGTCATCTCACCCTAGTGATTTACGCAAACAGGTCCTAGATATTCAACGGTTTGCTATAATAATTTCAATTACTAGTTGTAATTTTTCGAGAATTTTTTTAAAAAACAAAATACATAATAAATATTCCAAAGCACATACAGCAGAGCAGAAAAGCGGTTTTCGGAAGCCGCTACACCTACAGCTTCATATTTGATGGTGAATTTTTTAATTCCTCAGAACGATATTATCATGATTTACCATTCACTTGTTCATTGTTGTCATTTTAAAAAATGTGTACTGCCCTTGACATCATTAAAAATTTCTGAGCGACTATTTTTTTCAAAATAAAAGCACTGAATTGACAACACTGACAACTTCATATTAAGAAAATAAAAAAATTAATGTATTTATTGAGTTCTTTTTTTAATTTAGATATTTTTTTAAACTCTTAATTAATTAAATTAAAGTTTGAAATAATATTTTTAGTTATTCTAAAAATAATTTTGGGTAAACGTTCCCCAAAGATCTCCGTTAGCGCCAGTAAAACGCTAAGAAATTGTCAATGATGTCAACGGCAATAACATTTTTTTTAAAACGACAACAATGAATAAATGAATGGAAAATAATGAATATATCGAAATCAATTTTTTAATTCCCCGGAACGATTTTAGTTCCGGGGAATTAAAAAATTCACGATCAAATATGAAGGTTTAGGTGTAGCGACTTTCGAAAACCGCTATTCTGCTCTGCTGTATGTACTTTGGAATATTTATTATGTTTTTTGTTTTTTAAAAAAATTTTCGAAGAACTAGAACCAGTAATTGAAATTATTATAGCAAACCATTGAATATCTAGGACCTGTTTGCGTAAATCACCCGGGGTAAGGTGACATTTGAGTAGAAATTAAAAATCACGTTTTAAATAAATTAAAATTTGTACATGTTTTCCTACTTATTTTATTTACATGTTTAACAATTTTATATAAAATTTTTTTTTTAATTTTTCAAATATTTTCACAAAAAAATTATCACCATTATTAAAAACAATAATTAAAATGTTAAACAATAATTCCCAAATATATAAATTTAACTATAAAATTATCTTCTTTCTGGTTCAGTGAATTGGCTTAAAAGATTTTTACAAAATTGCCAGAAAGTTTTAAAAATGAAATATTATTTGAAATGAAGTATAGCGAAAATTTTAGAATGTTTCAAAATTATAACAGCGATGATTTTCATCGGAAACTTAAAAAGAAAAAGCAATTGTAAAATGTGTGCAACAACTTTTGTTTTAAATATTCTACAGGGTGTTTTTTATAGAGTGTCACAAGTTTAAATCATAATAAAACAAGGAAATATATTTTTGGAAAGAAAAGTTTATGATATTAATGTCTAAATATGATTTCCGCCATGTGGCCGCCACGACTGGCGCGTAGAGAGGTGCAAGCCGTGGGAACACCAATTTTCAACAACTAAAAAAATTTTCCATAAAGTAAAAAGACACAGTTCCGAATTGATTAGGATCATCTTCAATGCTTTACTGTACAGTAGCTACAGCTTCTTCAGTGCACACTGTTCGGCGTCTCAAGGGATGCACTTCAACAGTAACAGTAAATGTGGTCCGAAAACGATCTATTGTTCTTCGAATTAGCCGCTCTGAAGAACGATTGTGTACGCCATAAAATCTTAGAAGTGAACGATGAGTTTGACGAATAGAACGTATTAAAAATTTCAATAATTTGCACGGGTTGCTCTGGTGTTGTGACACTCTAACAAAAACCCGCTTTACAGTTACTGAAATTTCAAAAAAAAAAATTTTATATTGTTTTAATTAGTGTTCAATTAAAAAAGCATATAATTAATCAATTATTTTTGCTTTTACGTATGAAACACGTTTAATACAGACGGGAGATATAAATTAGAAATAAAAACCCAACAACAAAAGTTGTGAAATAAAACAATAAATAACTCTACCGTAACAGTCTGCCACAAATTTAATTAAAACCAGATTTTGCTAATATTGTTTGTTTTGTTTTTCTTTTTTAATTATTTATTTATTAATTAGTTGTAAAATCTTATCGGAAGATGTGACTGTTTTTAGTCCATTTGGTTTTCTGTTCAAATAGCATTTGATTTAATTATTTGTTAGTTTTAGTAAAAACATGGAAACAAATAATAAATAAATTAGTTAATTAATTAATTATAGCGATCTATGCTAATTAATATATTTGGTTTTTATTTTTTTTGCTCAATTTCAGAGAGGAGCTGGCGATGAAAATTGGATTAACAGAAGCACGCATTCAGGTGAGTCTCATGAATTATTATTCACGATAACAAGCAAGAATGATTAAATAAAGATTACGCCAATAAGCTGAAATAAAAATACTTTTCTGCGCATGATGGAACTCTGACGTCACTCTACATGTGTTCTGATTGGCTAATGAAATTCAGTTGGAGAACTATTATGTTATTGTAAAAACAGGACAGTGGGGCAAATTGCGATTTTTCAAATTAAATTTGTTTGATAATAAACAATTTTAAAAAATTATTTTATTTTCCACTTTTTTTATTTGAAATTGTTAATTTATTGTTATTATATATAAATATTGAACCCAAGTGCTAATTATTTTTCTTTTTTCCCCATTCAAAACAAATTTTTTTGCTTGCAAAATATCAGCCATAACTTCCTTTGAGCTTCATTTCTTGGAAAACTATAAAATGACACAGCTTTTTGAAAACAAAAAAAATTTTAATAGCAATATCACATTTTAACACAATTATTTCTCACTTGTTTTTTTGCTGTTACTTTATTTGCAATTGCCCACTGCACATTTCATGTTTGCTCTTTTTGTTCTCTTTTCTCTTTAATTTAGGTTTTTCGTTTACAGTTTATGAGCCTTAAAAATCAAGTTTTAATAAGTTTTTTACACTTTAAGTTATTTAACAATTATTTTAATATATTTATTTTAATATATATCACAATTTATTATAAAATATAACACAAAACTTGCAGTTTCATAAATCCGATTTCATTTGCTTGTTGGAAATTTCTCTGAGTAAATTGAGTGAAGAGTTGCCAAGTATAGCATAAAATATTAATTTTGTACGAGAAGGTATTAGTTTTGCATTTGGCAATCTCTTCGAGGGAACAAATACGTCATCAAACGGTAAATCATGCGCAAGGCGTAATCTTTATTTTATCATTTTTGTTTTGTCCGGACAAAATTGAACTGAGTTGCCAATACGTTAAACTTTTTCACATAAACTTGAGGTGTCATTTTGTGTTTGATATATTAAATTGTGTGTGAGACTAAAAAAATAAATTTTGAGAACTAATTTTATCTATTTGTTTCATTTTTATAAATGTATTTTGCTAATAACAATGCTTTATGCAATTCAATGGCCATAAGGTAAAGCAATTTACTTTTCTCGTCCATTATTATTACCACAAATTCTTGAAAAATAATTTAAAATATATAATATCCAAATATCTAAAATATCAAGAAGCAAAAGCAAAACATAAAAAATCGCTGCAGTACTACCAGTTTGCAAAACTCAATTTTTATATGAATGGCAACTTTGATTTTCCGGACAAATTTATCGAAATGAGTGAATCGTGCTACAGAAAACTCTCAGTAAAATAAATTTTGTCCGGACAAAACTTTTGTTCGGAAAACATGGGTGAATCCGCCTTAATTCAAAAGTTTTTACTGTGTATAACAGTACAGGATTGGCAGATATTCCAGTGGGACAGGCAGTTGTATTTTTTTTTAAATATTAAAGAAAACAAAATATATATAAAAAATTAAGTTAATTTAAGAAACAAATCAGTTTGAAAACAAAAAAAGCGAGTTAATGTATAAAAAATTAGTTAATTTTAAAAATTTTTAATTTTAAATAAAACAACTTAGTTTTAAACAACAATTAAACAAAGCTTAAAACAATTGAATTTGAAAATGAAAATACTTAATTTTAAATTAAAAAAACGTGATTTTAATATGAAAAATGTTGAATTTGATATGCAAAAATTTTAATTTATTTTACAAATAATAATAAATAATTTAATTTGTTTGAAATAAATGTTAATTTGTTTTGAAAAAAATTGAGTTTGAAATTAAAAAAATTTGTGTAAATAGCAACTGTTATCACATTCAACTAAGCCACCTAATAAGTGGTGACAAACACAATACACATGAGCACTGATGATGAAAGGGTTGCGTCTTTCGAAAACAGCTGTTCTGCTCTGCTGTGTAAGTTGAATAAAACTGATGTTGACTTGCCTTTGTGCCTTGGAATATTTATCATGTCTTTCTGAGATTTAAATTAAAATTTCGAACAATTAGCCTATAGAATCTTAATTCAAATTTAATATAGCAATATAAAATGTTCGTTAAAATTCTTACTACGTAAAAAAATTTTATTTTTGATCTAAAAAATTTTTTATTTGGGAGTAAAAATAAAATAAGCCCCCAAAAGTATGCAGAAGAGTCTTACAACCATTTAGGCTCACAATGCTTTTTGGATATTTAGTGATGGAGCTTAAGCTTCAACGACTTACGGAATATGACTGCACGCCTAAGAGAATACGTTTTAAAAACTTATCACTCAGCCTAAGCAGGAAAGTGTAAAATACTTCCGTTCCGTTCCGTGATCGTTCTGGTTCATGTAAAAAAAACAATTATTTGCCATCGTAGAAACAAAATTCCAATGCACCAAAATATTACCCATAAAATAAAAATATCTTCCGCAGCATAGTTAAAATTTATCTAAACATAATGCAAATATATCTTTTCACATACAATTTTAATAATCTTAATCTAGCCACGACATCATAAATCTATTTGAAAATTACAAAAAGTAATTTATTTATTAAAATTAACTTCACCCATGCATTCGTTAACTATTGAAACAGTTTCAAATTAAAGTCTGCATTGATTATTTAAACACAAACACACCAGCGATTTGAAATTTAAAAAAACTATCAAAAAAACTAACAAATGAATTATTTATTAACCGAATAAACACAAGAAGTGGCAGAAGGGGCAATAAATAAATTATCGACCCGTTCTACTGCACATACATATACGAGTAGGCTTCATTGAAAACAAATGATTAATAATTCCATTTCTTAAAATTAGTCTGCACTGGAGAACCCTGTGCGCTGCAAACATGGCAATTTAAAAGATTAGACAAAGAAACAACTGAAGCCAGCTACCACAATACATGAATAGATAAAGTTAATTAAATTCATGGAAAATAATTAAATTACAATTTAATAACAAATTCAATTATTAATAATTGTTTTGTTTTTTTTTTTTTGGTTTGATTTTTTTCGCTTTAATGGAAAAATTGTTGTGGTTGGTTTTTCATTAACGTTTATTATACAGCAATTAACTTTAATGATAAAATGTTTTTTTTAGCATTAAAAAATTAAAAATGTTTATTTTAAATTTCTTTTTTTTCCGTTTGCTTCAAGGTATGGTTTCAAAATCGCCGTGCCAAATGGCGTAAACAGGAAAAAGTCGGACCACAATCGCATCCCTATAATCCGTATTTACCCAGCGGTCCTGGTGCTATACAAACTGTTGTCGGCTCAACACTGCCCCCGAATCCCTTTACACACTTGGGCTTCGCCAATTTACGCAAGCCATTCGATAGTCCTGCTAATATAGCGGCATTTCGTTATCCTCACTTGGCTGGAGCGTCCATGTTGCCGACGGGCTATTTTAATCAATTTCAAAGGTAAAAATATTACAGTTCGCATGGAAGAAAATAGTTGGGGGAATTTATAAAAAAGAACAATTGTATTCTAGCGCACAATTACATTTGAAATAAACATTAATTTTACAATTTTATTTCATGTGGAATTGTGTGACAAAATGATATCCTGTGAGATCCTTGTTTTTATTTTATTCTATTTTTTTCATTATATTTTATTATTAAACATTTTTTTCTCCCTCTCTCTCTCTCTCTCTCTTTGTCCTTTAACAGAGCACCACATCATATGCTGCCGCATGGCATGGCTTCCATGTACTCCCCTTCCACTTCATTCCAGTCACTGTTGGCCAATATGACGGCGGTGCCCAGGCCGCCTCCCATGCAAATCAAACCGCCCATGCATATAGGCTCCCCCGATCTGCACTCACCCAATAATTTAATGGCCTCGCCACCGACATCACCCTCTTCGGTGACATCACAAAGTGGTCCAACAGCAACAACACAGTCACAACACTCACCGGGCCTTAGTTTGCCACCAATGGCTGCACATCCAGCAATACCACCAGCCGTATCAGCTCCACCGCCACCTAATGTACCCCAGCCAGCTGTCGTCATGCCGCATCATTCTCCCCAACATCAAACCGGTTCCACACAAACGAATGCCATACGTTCCTCTACGCCGCCCGAAGATCGTCGGTCATCTTCTATAGCTGCCTTGAGGCTGAAGGCTCGTGAGCATGAACTTAAACTTGAACTGCTGCGGCAAAATGGTCACGGTGATGTGCTCAGCTAGTGACAACTAGCTCGACTCGACGCCGTGTCCCCAGTTGGTGTTAATTAATTTATTGCAAATAAATTAATTTGCCAATTGACTTTCCACTTCCAGTACTTAATTATACACACATTTCCTTCTAAGTAATTGTTAACGATAAGATAAAACAAACAAACAAACAAACAAGCAAACAGACAAACAGAAGAAAAAAATTAATCAATATAGCGTGTTTTTTAGAGTGTCACAACATGAGGGCAACGGGTGCAAATTGTTGAAATTTTTAATCAAAATAATTGTTCTATTCGTCAAACGCATCGTGACGTACATAATCGTCCTTCAGAGCGGCTCATTCGAAAAACAATAAATCGTTTGCGGACCACATTTACAGTTACTGTTAAAGTGCATCCCGTGAGACGCCGAACGGTTGCGCACTGCAGCAGCTGTAGCCGCTGTGCAGGAAAGCATTCAAGATGATCCTAATCCAGCCATTCGTTGCCTTTCTCAGCAACTGGAGTTGTGTCCTTCCACTTTATGGAATTTTTTTTTTTAGTTGTTGAAAATTGATGTTCTACGTGCCAGCCGTGGCGGTCATATGACAGAAATCATATTGAAACATTAATTTCATAAAATTTTCTTTTCCATAAAGCTCTTTTCATTGATTTTAAAAATATATTTTCTTGTTTTATTATGACAAGCTTGAGTGACACTCTATAAAAAAAAAAACACCCTTTATTAAAATATCTTTAATATTGTAATTGCTAAAATAAAAACCAGTATACGATTTTCCAACACACTTATTTATTTATTTAAATTTTTAGTTAAACGTAATTTATTTTATAGTTAGACTTTGTTTGTATGTATTTAATGGACAATTTATTAAAGCGGAAAAAGTTCATTAACAGAATAAAGAAAAAAGCGAACATAAATATTTATATTGGACAACTTATGACTTATTTAGACGTTTAATTTATAGTCATAGACTTAACACAAATAATCAGTTTATGCTAATTTGTATTGCAGCAATTATAATAATTTTAATAATACGAGTATATATTTTTTTCTCATTAATTAGAATATTTGATTAAGTCATTAACATTAAAAGGCATGTAATCATAATAATAAAAAAAAAAACTACAGAATGCAGAGTATCAAAGACTTTATTTTTGCCACAAATAAATGTTTTGTGATATTCACAAAAGGAAATTTTGCATAAAACTTTGACTCAGTTTCAATTATGGTAATTATTAGTTGAAGGAAAGCTTCAGCTTTCTTCTTTCTTTGGCCATGTGCAGGTCATATCAGGTTTGTATCTTAAGTCTTTTGTTTTAGTTAAAAAACAAACTCAGCATTTGCTTTTCCCAGTTAATTTTACAGCTGGCTTTTTTTATTGCTTAATTTTATTTTCACGTTTCAGTCAATTAGCCACATTAGAGCCGGCGTTTACGTTAATTCGAACTCCAAATACACACACACACAACTCGCATTCTCTTCTACTTTTAAGTAGAACATGCCTTCAAATGTGAAAACGATTATATTCCAATCCACATATTTTCTTTATTTTCTTGTTTGTTTTCTTTTTGTGTGAGTGTATGTGTGTGTGTGTGTTTTTTCGTGATTACAAAGGCGCCAACAAAACTCTTAAATTTAAATAAAAACAAATCAGTTGAAAAGCAAAGAAAAAGCCAACATTAAAATATTTAGGGTCGTTTAACAAGATTCAGCCTTCATTCACATTCACTGTAGTGACACGCTGTTAAGCAACTATTTCTGTTCATCAATGAAACAATTATCATGTGATTAATGGCTAACTAAAGAATCGTTGAAAAGTAATTGCAAGTTTTTGAGGGCCATTTCTCCAGTTATATTATTTTATTTCAATAGTTTAAGAAGATCTTACAAAATAATCTTTTACACAAATAATTTGGCTTAAATGTTTAGGACTCAGTCGATTGTTTGCTTTAGTGTTTATAAAACTTGAACTAAAAAATATATATCCCTTATCGTAGATATTGTTGCAATTGAAAGCAATCCATAATACGCAATAACTAATTTCTCAGTCCTTTTTCTGGGTTTCTCTAAACAGAAAAAAAAATCTTCCATTACGCCATTAGAGTCCTCCTTAAATTAGTTTTTAATTGTTTTCGTTAATTCCGTTAAAAGTTTGCTTGTGTTGCTATCGAGAGTTTCTTCTGGTTGTCAAGTCCTCATCTGACTCATTTTGGCAAAGCTCAGTACCGAACATTCTGCAAAAAAAGTTTATTTCCGGATTCCTTAGTTTCTGTTTCTCACCTGCTTTAAATCAGAAGTTGTTTTTTTACAAATTAGGGCTTAAGAATGCATTGATAGCAGAAAATATGCCCAAGTGGACGCATAAAATAATTGTATTTAAAACTTGAATTCGTTTTTCATTAAATATCCTTGGAATTTTAATTAAATCCTTGGCAATAGTGCTATTGGCTTTTATCAAATTATTAATCAAAAACATAGTAAATACCCCCCGCACAATTAGAGTAGCAGACTGTTTACTAAACTCTTTTATAGCCACGTCCTAATTCTTTAAAAATCGTTTATCTAAATGAATATCGACCAAATTTTAACCAAAATATTTATACATACGAAGGAAATTGTTCGCCATTTTGAACAACGCTGACCAGCAATCTTTTACATCATGAATAACACGGAACTAGTTTTCACTTTGCATCTTTACGTATTATTGTAGTTTTGCTGTTTATCATTTGACTTGTTAAAAGGAACACCTTCAGTGTTTGTCTGAAAAAATAATTTCTAAACTCATACCTTTTGTATATGAGACGAAAAAAATAATTAAAAACCCAATAAAAAACAATACAACAAACAATTAAAAATTTATTACATTGAATAGTCGATTAATCGGTTAATCGATTAATAAGTTAATCGGTTAATCGATTAATAAGTTAATCGATTAATCAGATGATCGACTAAGGTTCAACGGTTAAATCGTTAATCGAAAATATCCCATTTTCAATTAATCGATAAATTAATCGGAATTAACCTCCCTCCTATTATATGTATGTGAAGATAAATTGTCTTAGAAAATTGTCCACAGAGTTTTACTGGTCATTTTGGAAAAGTGGGGCATGGGCACACATATCTCACTATATACAAATGGTGGCCCAGGGAGCCCATTACGCAGCAGGAAAAGTCTTATGTGCGAAATAATTAATAATAATGCACATAAAGAAACCTATAAAAATATGTTAAAAAGCATTAAATCTATTAATCGGTTAACAGATTGAAACTAGCCGGTTTAACGGTTAATCGAAAAAAGCTAGTTTTGGATTAATCGAACAGTTAATCGGATAATAACTAATCGTTTAGCCGATTAACAATTAATCGGTAAACGAACTAGCAATTATTCGGTTAGCCGATTAACCATAAACCGGTTAGCCGAATAACCATTAATCGGTTATCCGATTCATTTTTAATCGGTTATCCGATTCACTTTTAATTGGTTATCCGATTCACTTTTAATTGGTTATCCGATTTAACTTTAACCGTTTAGCCGATTAACTTTAATCAGATAGCCGATTAACCTTTAATCGGTTAGCCGACTAACCTTTAATCGGTTAACCGATTAACCTTTAATCGGTTAGCCAACTAAAAATTATTCGGTTAGCGGTTAACTATAAATCGGTTTTCCGATTAACTATTAATCGGTTAGACCATTAACCATTAATCAGTTAAACGATTAACCATTAATCGGATAGCTGATTAACCTTTAATCAATTAGCCGATTAAACTTTAATCGTTTAGCCGATTAACCTCTAATCGGCTAGCCGATTAACCTCTAATCGGTTAGCCGATTAACCTTTAATTGGTTAGCCGATTAACCTTTAATCGGTTATCCGATTCACTTTTAATTGGTTATCCGATTAAACTTTAATCGTTTAGCCGATTAACCTTTAATCAGATAGCCGATTAACCTTTAGTCGGTTAGCCGGCAAACTTTTAATCGGTTAGCCGATTAACCTTTAATCAGTTATACAACTAAAAATTATTCGGTTAGCGGTTAACTATAAATCGGTTTTTCGATTAACTATTAATCGGTTAGACGATTAACCATTAATCAGTTAAACAATTAACCATTAATCGGATAGCTGATTAACATTTAATCGGTTAGCCGATTAAACTTTAATCGTTTAGCCGATTAAGATTTAATCGGTTAGCCGATTAACCTTTAATCGGTTATCCGATTAACCTTTAATCGGTTAGCCCATAATATAATCGGTTAGCCGACTAAAAATTATTCGGTTAGCGATTATCTGTAAATCAATTATTCGATTAACTATAAATCGGTTATTCGTTTAACTTTTAATCGATTAAACGATTAACCATTAATCGGTTAGCCCATTAACAATTAACTGGTTAGCTGATTAATATTTAATCGGTTAACCGATTAACAATTAATCGGTTACCTGATTAATCCTTAATCGGTTAGCTACTTAACCATTAATCTGTTAACCGGATAAGGGTTAGCCGATTAATTTTTCTAATCTGAACTAACTATCAAATCGTTTGTGAAGCAGAACATTGCTGCCAACGCAAATATTTACGTCAATATCTTAAAAAGAACACCCTTTACTATTAACGATGTGGAAAATTTTGCAGTACAGCAATTTTAATTAAATTAGATTAATTAAAAAACAATAGTATAACTATAATTACTTAATTATCCATTTTAATTGATTAGTAATTATTTTGCTAACGCAAAATTGATTTTTAATTAAATCAATTATTGCAAACATACTCGTAAGTTAAACTTGTAATTAGCAGAATTAATTTTTTTTCTATTATTTTACCAGCCGCGAGTGATGGAAACTATGCGCAAATTAAACAAAAAACTCTTTCGTTAAATTTTTTTGTGATAAAAAATTTTTAAACATAATGTTGTTTTTTAGAGGTTGGTTTAGTTCTTCTTAGCGGAACTATTTCGCCCCTGACCCGATTCAGCCCATTTATGAACGTGTCCTGTGCTATCCTTTAAAATTTTTCTATATTTTTCAAGGGTCTGAGTCTTTTTTTTTTTTTTTTATTGAATTGTATTTTCCACAGACGGGCGGATGCTCGATTATTTCCAGACAATACAGATGTACGTTATAAATAATTTGGACAATTTTAATATGTTTCTGAAAATAACTGCTCTAAAATAACGTTCAGTGCTTCCATCCGATGTTTAATTTTGCATTGTATTGACTACATTGTTGTTATTACTGATCAGTGCATTTAAATCAGTTGCAACTTGTGTTAATTTGATTCAAATTTACTCAGCATATAATGACTATAATTTCATTAATGGAATTTCGTGTTGTCAGTAATTGAATTTAGTTTCATTAAACATCGTAAGAATATTACTTCCTCTCAACACTTTGACTAAACACCATTTCCCGTACGATCTTGAAAACCAAAAAACCAACTGTATTATAAAATTCTATGATTAATTGTTCGAAAATTTGTTTGAAATTCAGAAAGGCATGGTAAATATCCCAAGGCAACATTTTAAATATACAACTTACATGGCAGAGCAGAACAGCTGTTTTCGAAAGCCGCCACACTTTTATCATCAGTACTCAGGTGTATTTTTTTTTGTCCCCACTTATTAAGTGGCTCTGTTAAATATGTTAATAATTTTTATTTAAACTAATTTTATTAGGAAATTGCATACGAGAATTGTTTCAAATCGATGGTAACATCGGTTTTATTTAATACCCGTGTAGCCGTTTGATTAATTTCTTCTCATGTCTTGTGTTCAGGTTGTATTGGTTTTGTTTTTTATATAGCCTTCACAAAAATTATTGGAAGGGTATTCTGTGTGTAATTTCCCCAAAATTAAAATGCGACCCCACAAAAAATATATATAATTTTGTGGATCTTTTTGAATTGGGAAGTCGAATAAGTGATGTCACGCTGATCGTCTTGCTGTACAATAAATCAGTTTTCTAAAGACCCCCCCCCCCCCAAAATGCTAGAGACTTCAATCTTGGATTGATGTATTAGAAATAGTCCTGAACATATTAGTTTTGGAAATCAGGTGCCAGAGCTGGCAAATTGAAACTTAATTTTGGTATATAAAAGTAACTACTTGAAATTAATTTTTGTTTTGTGTTTATTAAACCTATTTTCTATTTCAAAAAGAATTTAATTTGTATTAAATATCAAACAATATGAAATAGGCAATTGCAGGGTTGGATAATTGAAACGGTTTTTAGTATCAGCTAAATTGTTATTTTTTTTATAAATTAAATATAAAGCGGGTTTTTTTAGAGTGTCACAGCACCAGGGCAATGCGTGCAAATTGTTGTTGTTTTTAATCAAAATAATTGTTCTATTCGTCAAACTCGTCGTGCACTTCTTCCATTTTATGGCGTACGTCATCGTACGCGGTTAATTCTAAGAACAATAAATCGCTTTACTGTTACTGATGTGCATCCTGTCAGACGCTGAACAGAGCGCATCGGGGAAGTTGTAGCCCCTGTACATGAAGGCATTGAAGATGATCCTAATCAGTCAATTGGTCGCCGTTCTCAGCAACTGCGGTTGTGTCCCTCCACTTTATGCAAAATTTTTTTAGTTGTTGAAAATTGGTGTTCCAGACTGCGCCTTTTATGTGTCGTCCACATGGCAAAAATCATATTTAAACATCAATTTCATAAAATTTTCTTTCAATTAGAACCAGGGACCGGAAATAAGAGTTATTTCTCAATTTCTGAAGAAATAAATCATACATAAATTAACATCGTAGAAAACTTTTAATTACACCATCATGATTTTTAGGCGAAATGCATCCAACATATTGCATGATTTTTATATTTTTGATTTTTATTTTAACAATCAAAAGTAAGATTTATTTTCGATATTTATTTTTTTAAATGAAAAATAAGAGTTATTTTTGATTTTTATTTTTTTAAATGAAAAATAAGAAAAAATATAAAAAACACCCTTTATTTGATGTTTTTGAAAGAAATTCAGTGGTCTTAGGAATTCAAGAGAGAACATAAAAAGACAGCTCCAGAGCTGGAAAAGCTATAATTTTTCTTTTTGAAATATTAAAGTAACTTCATTTAGTTTCTAGTTTGAAAAAAAAATTTTTTATTAAGAAAATTTTTTACTAATTCCACTGTACAACAAAATCAAAAATTTTTTCCAAAATTACAAGGTCCGACCTAAAAATTTTGATAGAGGAGACAAAAAATAAGACATGTGTATCGGCGTTTTGAAAGTTTACATCTGAATTTCATTTGAGGGTGCATTAAAGTTTCCCAGCTCTGGAATCCATGTGATCCTTACATTTTAGGTACAAAATGTTTTCAGAAAATTTATGTAAAATGTTACGGAGAACATTTTTGTAGAACATGTTAACCCTGTAACTCCTCAAGGTATGGGTCTTTTTTTGTCCTTCTTTTAAAAAAGAGCAAATTTAACTAAAAATCACTAATATCTCTATTATTTTACCTTCGATTCTTATGCCGATTAACAATAAGAATGTGCCAGAGCTGGGAAACTTTAATGCACCCTCAAATGAAATTCAGATGTAAACTTTCAAAACGCCGATACACGTGCCTTTTTTTTTTGTCTCCTCTATCAAAATTTTTAGTTTCGACCTTGTAATTTTTTTTGTGTTGTACAGTGTTCTTACAGCTTAAATTATTCTTCCTTATTATGTAATATTTTGTCAACGTCACGTCAAGACAATATCAAAACTAAGGCATCTGCATATTCTTTTTCCATCCTACATAATTTTTTTTCTCTTTTAACAGCCTCTTGTTATTTTATACGCCATAGGGAATAGTCAGAGGCTGTCAGCAGTAATAAGTTGGTGCCCACAACCAGAATGCAACTGTCCTATTTTGGATATTGTCTTGACGTGACGTTGAGAAATAGTTACGGAATAAGGGAGAATATTTAATAATTAAATTTACATAATTTTCTTTAGCTTAAAACTATAATGGCAAACATTTTCTTTACAGCAGTCGCCCTAAAGCTATTCATTTATAATTTAAATAATTTTTATTTATAAACTATTTTGGAATCACGTAAAATGATTGCAAATGCAATTGGAAATGGTGTAGAAAATCTGTATAAGAGATGAATAATACAAGTGTGTATGTATTATTTTTGTAATTTGTTCATTATATGAGTAAAAGAATACAGTCAAGTCACTGGCGATTACAAAAGTTTGTCTGCCGCAAGTAGCATTAAAAATGTGGCCCTTCCTACTCCACCCCTGAATGGCTGGACTGTTAAAGTGTTGTTCGAAATGACTAATCAGTAAATATTATGCTTTACATACAATATTAAATAATTTAATGAAGTAAACACAGAGGAAAAAAATTACTTTTAAAGCAATTTATTTAATAGCGGGATGTGTTGCAGCGAAAACGAAAACAAAGACAAAACACATCTTGCTGCACATTTCCAGTTTGTGGCTTAAGTCTTTTTTTTTTTTTTTTTTTTTTTTGCATGTGTGTTCCCATTGAATTGTTAGGCGATATTTGAACGTTTAAAAAGCAATTGCCATAAATTCAGCGAACTTAATTGCAAATCAATTTTTGCTAAATTGTAATGTTTTATGGGGGAAAAAAATGTGCTAATAAATTTAGAAAATAAAAGTATCTTGGAAATATTAAGTTGTCCTGATATTTCAATTGGCTACAAAACGAAGTATATAAATTGAATAATTCAAATTGTTGGCGCTCACATATAGTATATAGAATTTAAGCCTGGCGCCAATATGTCATGTGTACGTGTATGTGTAATCTTTACGAGAACAACTAAATGGTCCACAAGACTAAAGACGAAAATAAAAGAATACCTCAACAAAAAAATATATATCTTACATTTTTATTATCAATTCCAGTATGAGAGAGAGAGTGTGGGGCAAAATGAATAAAATAAGACTTCATTAATTTATGGACAGGACACACTCATCTGTAAAAGACAACTAAGAAAAACATTAACATTTTTGTTGTGGAACAATCAAAACAACCAAATAAACAGGAACACAAACACAATGCAAGGCTTAAAATATAAAAATTAACAACATGATGGCAAAAGGCAGTTTATAATTTTTCATAATATTCGCAATCGACCGAGCAGACAAGCCATTCCATTTCACATATCAAAAGTGTCGCTGTTATAATGCCCACACTTTTGTGTTAACATAAACATTTATGAGAAATTTGTTCCACTGATTTTTTTTTGCTCGCTCTTTTTGTTGTGCTTTTGCTGCTGCTGCTGTTTTTGTACCCTTTTGCTGCAGGGCCACCATCAGCCACAGTACAGCATTAGCAGGACTTGAGAAGCCAACTTGCTTTTTCTTCAAAAAAAAAAAAACCCAAACCAGAATCAAAAAATTATGTTTTGTGTATTTACGCTGGAAGTTAAGTTTTTTAAGTATCTCGTCTGCTACTGATTACAAAAAAAAAGCCAACATTTAGAACGAAAAATCAAACTGAAAACAAAACGGAATATAAAATTATAAGAAATAAAACAAATCCATTAGGGTGGCATGTCCAGACCATGTTACGATTTTAAGAAAACACGATAAGACCAAAAATTAAATTAAGATTGTTTTTTAATGCACGAGTATAACTCGCATGTGTCTTCTTTTATTTTATTTATTTATTTTTTTTAATTTTCTTATTGAGCAGACATTGTTTGCAGTTGGTTATTATTTTTTCATTAATTTTTATAGTATTTTGTAATTACGTATTAGCACCCGTTCGGAGAAAGGTTGTGCAGCAGTTAAGGGATGGATGCCTCAGCATATTAAGGAAATAATCATATCAATGACAAAGTGAAAAAATTATTATGGAAAAAAGTTCAATCACTATTAGAAAAGTTGCTGAGGATGCCGGCATCAAAGATCTGCATGATTCCAAGACAAACGGCACAATTTTGCATTTTCTAAAATGAATCTCGAGCTGGCAGTCAATAACAAGGAAATGAATGATGCCAAATGCATGATTCATATCAACGAGATTGTTGTTAATAACAGTCTGTCACTGCTTGTTTTTATACCCTTTAAAAAAGAATTGGAGGGTATATTCACTTTGTCATTCCGCAACTCAGTGAAATCTCCTTCTAAGACCGGACAAGGTCCGCCTAATAACTTTTTAATTTCATTCCAATTGGACTTTCTATGACGTCATACCAAGTTCTTTACTCCCATACCTAAATACGGGCGGCAAGCGTTTTTTAGCTGTCAAAAGTTCTCATGTCCATACATTTTGTATGGAGCATACCGAAATAACGCGGCGGCAACGCTTTGCTATTGGAAAATCCGATTTTGACAGAGCGTTTTCTAATGAAGTTGGTTGCAAAAGAAGAGAATTGTAACCAGAGAAAAAGAGCAAAGATTTACAAAAGTGAAATATATAATAAAAGAAAAAATTTGTGCACTTCGTATTAGAAAATGGTGTTAAGAAAATATTTACAATATGATTTTATTCATACATATGTATGCACGTTTGTAATTTGTACAAAATTTCAATAACAAAATCACAAATGTCGTCCGTCCAGCTGTTAAAATAATCAGGGTTGTTTAATTTGTTTGTTTGATAACCCTGTTTTTATTGCTTTTTTACATAACGCTGCCGCTTTTGTTTAGGTATGGCATTTCAGCGTTAACGCTCAGCGGAAAAAAACGTTCCACTTTCCGCCCGTATTTAGGTATGGGTGTTATGCAAAATTCGTCTCAATGTTGTCTCCGAAATGTTCAATTGTTGAGAACGACGGTGAATTGATGTTGATGGCGCTTCACGCACACTTTCTGCCACAACAGCAATATTTTCGGGTGTACGCACTGTTTTTGGCTTTTCACGCTTTGGTTTATCGATGAGGATGCCAGTTTCTTTCACTTTTTTTCACAAGATAACGAACATACGGAGCTGACGGTGCTTTTCTTCTTCCAAAATCAGACATGAGCTAAGTGTTACCATTCACGAAATAAGCACTAGTTGAAAAAAAAACGTTAGATGGCGGACCCTTTATATTCTTGATCAATGATGAAATCTAAGACAATCTAGCCAGTTCCGTCTGTCTTTGTCTGAAAATCACTTTACAATCCAAACGAAAAGAGCCAGACGCGTGAAATTTGGAACAAATATATTTTAAAGGATAAATGGGCTGAAGCAAGCCAAAAAACAACTGTTTCTGTTGGCTGAAGTAGTAGAACACGAGACTATGAAGCGGAGGTTCCTGAGTTCGAGCCCGCGCTGAGTCATGACAGCACCCACCTTCGTCGCCCCTGTAGCAAAAATTAGCCGGCGAAGTAAAAAGGTTGAAAAAGCTACAAAAAAACTGTTTATCTTCTCATATTTCGTAATCTGCCCCTCAATACTATCCCCTCGTTTTCAGTTCCAGCGCAATGCATTGCATATACAGGGGTCATCCCAAGATAAAGATAAAAATAAAAAAAATAAACTTAATTTTTAATAATTTTATACTCTTCACAAAAAAGTGAAAGGGTATATATAGGTTTGTCATTACGAGTATAATTTCTTCGATATGCACATGGGACCCCATAAAGTATATATGTATATATTCTGGATCCTTATGAATAGCGATGTCCGTCTGTCCGTCCGTCTGTACGTGAAATCGGTTTTCCTAAGCCCCCAGAAGAGCTAGAGACTTCGTTCTTGGACCGTTGGATTGGAAATGAGCTTAAATAGAGTGCTATTGAAATTCAGAAATATCCAAAGTATGGGAAGCTTACACCTATTTCTCGATAACCAAAATGGTTGCAAAATTCGATATTTTCTTAAACAAAACTACTTTCAACCTCATGAAGATTTGCATTGATAAAGAAAATTTTAAAAAATTTTAATTTCGCTTCCAGGGTTGGGAAATTGAAATATTTTTTTTACATAAAAGTAACCAAAAAGGCAATTGACGTTGTTTTTTTTTTACTAATTAAAACTATTTTTTAGTTCAGGAAAAACAAAATTGGTATCAAAAATTAAAAAAAAATCAAAATTCCAGAGTTGGATAACTGCAATATTTTGTGGTACATAAAAATGAGCTAAATGGCTACAAATATTAAGTTTTTCTTAAATAAAACTATTTCATGCCTCATTAAGAGTTGCATTGGTAAAAAAATTAATTTCGTTTCCAGGCTTGGGAAACTGAAATATTTATTCTGCATAAAAGTAACCAAAAAGGCAATTGACGTTGTTTCTTTTTGCTAATTAAAGCCGTGTTATAATTCAGGAAGAACAAAATTGGTATTAAAATCTTAAAAAATGAAAATTTCGACTCCAGGGTTGGACAAATGAAATAAATTATGGTACATGAAAGTGACCAAAAAGTTTAAAAATTTTAATTTTTTTGTCAAGTAAAACTGTGTTACACCTCACTAAGAATTGCATTGGTAAAAAATAAAAATGCGCTTCCAGGGTTGGAAAATCGAAATATTTATCGTACATAATAGTTCATACATAAATTCCAAATTTTGTGCTTTTGGTGAATTAAACCTATTTTATACATACATATATCAGAAAAGATTAGATTAGTATTAAAAAATTAAAAATTCGGTTCCAGGGTTGGAAAATCGACATTTTCTGATTCATAAAACACAGCCATTTTATTTGTTATTTATGATTTTTATGATGAATTGTACCTACTTTATGGATATCAGAAAGAAGTAAACTGGCATTAAAAACCAACAAAATTTAAAATACGATTCTACGGTTGGACAATTAGAAATTTTTGGGGTACATGAAACGGATTTTTTGTTTTATTTGTAAATGAAATATATATAATATTTTTAAAAGACGTTTATAGGTATTAGATATAAGAAAAGCCAGACATTTAGCTTCCTAGCTGAAAAATGTAAACGCTTTCTTAAATATAAAAGTAACCGATAACATCATTTTGATTTTTTTAATTAAACCTACTTTCTGTTTTGGCAACAAAGAAAGAAAAAAGAATTACATCTGTGAAGGGTATTTAAGATTCGGCACAGCCGAATATAGCACTTTTACTTGTTTTTTGTAATTTTACTAAGCAAATCTATTGCTATGGCAAAGAAAGCCCAAAGCAAACACAATACACATGAGCACTGATTATGAAAGCGTTGCGGCTTTCGAAAACAGCTGTTCTGTTCTGCTGTGTAAGTTGAATAACTAAAAACTGATGTTGACTTTCCTTTGTGCCTTGGAATATTTATCATGTCTTTCTGAATTTAAAACAAAAAATTTCGAACAATTAGCCTATAAACCGTTGAACTGCAAGCCATAAATCATAAAAGCCAATTTTTGGATTCCGCCCGTTTTAGTGGGCCTTCACGTAGGATATTATATGCAAAAATAGTGTGAAAAAAATTTTTCCTTAAAAATTAAATTTTTAAGCTTTTACGGCGAAGCTAAAATGTCCTCTGGCCTTCCAAATCTACTGATGATTTGGTAAAGCAGCAATGAAATGCATATAGAAATGGCCATTAACAAATAAATTTAATTTAAATTAAATTAATTTTAATTAAATAGTGGTGGCGTGTATTGACTTTTTAATGGTCTGTTATTGCCGCTTTTCGGTAACAACAAGAACCAAGCTTCCCCTTTCTTTTGCGCAAATCTGGCTGGTATGTTCCTACATAATTTGATAGTATGTAATAAATTCAGCTCTTAATTCTCATTTAATTAATTAATTAATTAATTATATGTAATTTATAGGTCATTTATGTCTTTGCCGAGACTCACCAATAATCCGTATTAATTCTTTTCGTCGCAGCTTGGAGCCTAGAACTTTGATGCTGCCGACATAAAATTAAATGACAGGGATTAAATAAAAAAAGCAATAAAAATATGCTTTTACTACGATTTAATTTACTGTTTACAATCTTAAGTCACACTAACGAAAATCATACAGGTTTATCATTTCCATCTGGTGAATGGCTGTGTGTGTGTGTGTGTGCCTTGTCTACACGTTTGTAGAAACAACTTATCTCTTTTCCATTATATTATAATCTGATGTTATCGCCAGTCAATCGATTTTGTTGCTGTTGCTTTTGTAGTTCCACCAGATCCGTGGTGTTTATGTTTTTTTGAATTAATTATGCATCTTAACAATTTAGTGTCATTAATTATTATTGACATATCCGTGGGACGTTTTAATATCTTGAATTATGAATTTTTACATCTAAGCGTATACATTAATTTTATGTTAAGTCGATCTAGCGTCCATCCCTCTAAATGTTCATTTGCTTAAAGTGCCAAGCCTATTTGCAAATCACATTAAATATGCTTTGAAAGAGACTTTGAATAGTTTCGCTTCATGCCTGCAGGCGCACTATTATGTACAGAAAAATTATTGCGTATTTATATATAAAAATTTTGGGTTTTCTGAAAATTAATTTTAAAATGTGTATTTATTGGTATTTGTAATTGTGCAGAAGAAAGGGTGCCATTTGAAAATTCCTGTGTTAAAAAAAACTAGAACAGCGATTCATATACCTTTCACAGACTTACGTTTGGTAAAAGTCGTAACATACATTCCAACTCTCTGGAACCTTCTTTTGGATACTTCCGATTTTCAATTTCAGAATTTCATCTAAAACACTTCATGCTACTCATTCTAAAAAGTGAAAGTCATCATAAAAAGTGCTAATCATTATGAAAAGTGCAAGTCATTATGAAAAATGTAAGTCATCGTAAAAAGTGCAAGTCATTATGAAAAGTGCAAATCATTATAAAAAGTGAAAGTAATTATAAAAAGTGCAAGTCTTTATGAAAAGGGCAAGTCCTTATAAAAAGTGAAAGTAATCATAAAAAGTGCAAGTCATTATGAAAAGTGCAAGTCATTAAAAAAAGTGCAAGTCATTATGAAAAGTGCAAGTCATTGTGAAAAGTTCAAGTCATGATGAAAAGTGCACGTCATCATAAAAAGTGCAAGTCACTATGAAAAGTGCAAGACATTATAAAAATGCAAGTCATTATGAAAAGTGCAATTCATTATGAAAAGTGTAAGTCATTATAAAAAAGTGCAAGTCATCACAAAAAGTGCAAGTTATTATGAAAACTGCAAGTCATTATAAAAAGGGCAAGTCATCATAAAAAGTGCAAGTCACTATAAAAAATGCAAGTCATTATTAAAAGTTCGAGTCATCATAAAAGTGAAAGTCATCATAAAAAGTGCAGGTCATCATAACAAGTGCAAGTCATTATAAAAAGTGCAACTCATTATAAAAAGTGCAAGTCATTATAAAAAGTGCAAGTAATCATAAAAAGTGCATTATGAAAAGTGCAAATCATTATAAAAAGTTCAAGTCATTATGAAAAGTGCAAGTCATCATAAAAAGTGCAAGTCATTACGTAAAGTGCAAGTCATTATGAAAACTTCAAGTCATTATAAAAAGTGCAAGTCATCATAAAAAGTGCAAGTCATTACGTAAAGTGCAAGTCATTATGAAAACTTCAAGTCATTATAAAAAGTGCAAGTCATCATAAAAAGTTCGAGTCATCATAAAAGTGAAAGTCATCATAAAAAGTGCAAGTCATCATAACAAGTGCAAGAAATTACGAAAAGTGCAAGTCATTATAAAAAGTGCAATTCATTATAAAAAGTGCAAGTCATTATAAAAAGCGCAACCCATAATAAAAAGTGCAAGTCATCATAAAAAGTACAAGTGTCTTGGCTGAAGTAGTAGAACGCGAGACTATGAAGCGGAGGGTCCTGAATTCAATCCCGCGCTGAGTCATGAATATTGTGTTGAATTCTTTTGATCAGCATTAGTGCATGGTTGTGTTAATTGTTGCCTGTTTCAATGATGAAGCAGTGGTCACTGAACATAACTGGCAGCGACTGACACTATCATGCACTAAAAGCAGAGTAAGAGCACCCTCCTTCGTTGATCCTGTAGCAAAAAATTAGCCGGCGAAGTAAAAAAAGTTGAAATAGCTAAAAAAAATTTCCTAATTTCTCATCTTTCTTTAACTGTCCCTCTAATAGTATGCCCTCCTTTCTAGTTCCGGGGCAATGCACTACATATGTAGGGGCCATCCCCTGAGTGCTGGTCCAAGATACAAAAAAAGTCATTATGAAAAGTGCAAGTCATCATAAAAAGTGCAAGTCATTATAAAAATTGCAACACACTACGAAAAACGGAAGCTTATGCGTGTATGAAGTTAAAGTTGGGTTTATTTATTTTATTGTACGTACTACTAGCCTCTACTACTGGCCTTTTTTAGGGAAAAAAAACTTTTTAAAATAATATAAAACTTTTACGGATAAATTTTAATACTATACTATTGCCCTATTCAGTGCAAATGGTGTTATGGTCTTGCACCATTTCACTTTCAAAATATTTGTACTAAACACCAACAACAATATACATGGAAAATGCTCTCAAACACTCTGCCAATTTACAAAGACTATTTTGAACAAAACTGAATAAGGCTTATATATTTTTAAACGGAAGTGCTTTGCTGAAGTAGTTTAAAACCAAGTCCGGATAAAGCAAAAATTCAAGAAAATATTTTTTTTTTAATTTTTGTAAACTATGTATTTCTTTACAGCTCAGATTTTCAAACAATTTCTTTACAAGTCTATAATTATATACGTATTTACCTTTTAAAAGCAGCTTAAATTAATTCGTTCACTAAATTGGTATTTTCTTTTATTAATCGCCCGATTACCGATTTATTAATTATATATTATTGAATGGCAACTCTTAAGGCCAAAAACACTTTTTTATATTCACTTTTGCTCTGCTTTTTCTTTTATTTTCTTATAGATTTATATTTGAGAAGATTCTAAAATTTAGAATATCACCAAAAACAACAAACACTGGATGGTGCACTTGTTCTCAACAGGAGATACACACATACTACACGTCTACATACATACATACATATGTATATATCTACGTGCATAAAATCTTAAACAATTCTCGCAATAAACTACCGTTATTAACAATAACAACAAAAGGGACTTTTCAAATTAAACTTGAAAACAGAAATACTTGCAGCCACATGAATGCGTGAACCCACATTCATGTCAACATGAATTCGTATTCTTATAGAAGACGTTCTTACTTGCGGCCTTATTGAAGGCCTGTCTTGGAATTTGCTGCATATAATTACTATTTTCCACCTGTTGAGGAATACCTTGAAAAAGGCCTCCATTTTTTCATATAAAAGATAATATAAGATATACAGCCCACATATCCTTCTGTGAGACGGTAGAAGAGAAGGAGTACCGCATTTTGATTTGCCATTTGTCATAGGTAAGCGATAAACCCTAAGTAGAAACCCTTTCACAATATATGGAAGGCTTAACCCGCAATGAGAACGTGTGCAAAATATATTCAATTGTAAAAAGGAATGAGCAGGCCTTGTATACGCAAACGGTGTACAGAGGCCTTAAAGAAGGCGTTTGCACCCGTTCATTATCCCGCTGGGTATCTACTTACTACCATATACATATATACATATATGTATGTACATGCTTGAGTATTTATGCAGATGTGTGTGTGTGTATGAATGCAGAATTGTATGCTCAACTATAATTTCAATTATATTATTTACAAAAGCTTGGAATTAACACTTTACAATTGAAATTTAACGATTTAATTTTATTTAATTACATTAATACACAAATTATTTCTTCACTCTCACTTTGACTTGATTTAATACACGATTTGCATAGAGCGACAGCGAACACCGACTAACCTTAAAGAGGATTAAGTTTGTACTAAATTGTTTTGATATTAGGACAGGGTTGCCATAGCAAATAGGATTTGCATTTGGTGAGTGCTTCATTCCTAGTCGTTTTCGGAATAATATTTAAACCTCTTTTTCTTGAAAAGAGATATATTCAGCTCGTACGTAGTGTTTAGTGATATTTTAGTGTAGTTTTGAGTGCTATAAAAAATAATATGTTGCGAAATAAATAATTTTTGTTACTTTATATAAAAACAAGTAAAAACGTTATATTCGAGCTGGTCGAATCTTAAATACCCTCCAAATACTTACCCCGGTATTCATAAAAAAATAAAACGTATTTGAAATCTGTTTTAAGAAAATTTTGTATGAAAAAATTTGATTAAATACATTTCAAACTCATTTTAAATTTTATGAATACCGGAGTTAGTAAGTAAATTTAAAATGTTTAACTTGGTGGGGCAGAGTTGATTTATACAATATCGTACCTCAACGCCCACTAAAGGGGGCGGGGTTCAAAAATAGACTACACATGTTGTGCACAGACGAACGTATGAGCATCGCTAGACCGTCTTAGACTTCATCACTGATCAAGAATATATATAGTTTATGGGGTGCAATTCTCTTTGGAGGGTATTAAAACTATATTTTAGCGGGGTCGCTCTGGCAAGGGCTGTAGGGGAGACATATCACCTTTGTCATAAAACTCTAAAAATAAATTTTTGGAATAATTATATACAAAATTTGAAAAAAAAATTTATAGGGTCATTGAGGTGGCACAGGCGGAGGAGGGGGTAGGGCAGAGTAGTACCAGGTTACGTCTCAGCTTCGTCATTAAAGCTTAAAAATTTTATTTTTAAGAAATGTAGGCTTAAGTAAAGCAATTTGTTAAATTTTTACACCATTTTTGCATATAATAACGCCCACTAAAGGGGAGATGGAGTCCAAAAATAATTTTTTTTTTTATTTCATGGCTCTAAGTTTAACGCGTTGGACCTTCTTTAATATAAAAATATATCATTTGCTTAACAATATTACAAAAAAAAATTAAAAATTATGTATGTTGTTTTTTAGAGGTGGGTTTAGTTCTTCTTAGGGGAACTATTTTCCCTCTTGCCCGATTTAGCCCATCTCCGAATTTAACCTGCTCTAAGCTTCAAGATATATTTACATCGAATTTCAAGAGTCTAGCTCTTTTCGTTTGGACTGAATCGTAATTTCCACAGACGGACGGACGGACGGACGGATATGCTCAGTTCGTCTTAGATTTCATCACTGATCAAGAATATATATACTTTATGGGGTCTCAGATGGATATTTCGCTGCGTTATAAACGGAATGACAAAGTGAATATACCCTCCATATTCTTTTTTGTTGGAGGGTATAAAAATAACTAAAATCGGAAACCCTAGTGCGAACGGTAGTTCTAATTACCAAAAACAAAATATTAACTCCCACTAAATTAGTACTAAAATTACAGAATCTAAATAGAACTGGCTGCAAACACAGTTGCTTGAAGAGACGATTAATCATATGTTTTGCATTTCTTCCATATCATTGAGGTAATGTTGGTTGCAAGCTGTCGCTTCTTGTTAGTATTCCACGATTTAAATCAGTATTTGTCATCAATCGTATATTCGTTCGCATTAACTTCAAGTGCTAAGTGGAAATTATAAATTAAACGTACTTATGTATGTATGTAGGTATGTAATATTAGTTAAAATGTACTATACATACCTACACACAATGAATGTCATACATTCATATTTGATAAAAAGTGTTAATATGTTTTTAGTTTTTGTAAAGAAAAGCAAAAGTGTAAATGCAAAAGTAGTTGAAGTGCCGTTAATAGCATCGGCTTCTTAATATTGTCGCAAAAATATCTCTATGTGTGCGTGTGTGTATATAATTTTGTAAGTTATTGCATCATAAAATGTTGTTGTTGTAGCTGTCGGCATTTATAATCAGAAAATTAAAAGAAAATAAAGAAAAAAGTAGAGCATAAGAGTATTATGTCATTGTTTACGTTTTATTACAAAAACAATGCATCATCTCTTTTATATTTTAAGAGTTACCATATTTCAAATTTGATTAATAATACGGTTAACGGTACGGGAATCTAATAAAATAGAGACTAACAAATTACATGCAATAATTTCAACTGAATTTAAGAGGTCAGTATATGAAAAATCTATTGAAATATATTAATTCATAAAAAATAAAATACTTAGTAATTAAATTATATAAAGCAGACAATTTTACGTATATTAGTACACGTACATATGTACATATGTATATATGTACATATGATTAAAACAAATCTGAGTTTTGAAAATAGCTCTAGTCTATTAGATACCTATTTAATGAAGCTTTACCAATAGGATACACTGAAAATATTTCATTTCATATAAAAGTTCGAACGAAGAGCAGTAGGTATTTTCTGAAGAATAATTGTAACCATGGGGTAATGGAGTGGGTATGCAAAGTGTCTTTGCATCCTTAAATTCAAATAAATTAAAGTGTGTGTGAAATATTATCGAAATATTTTACTCGTTTGAAAGGCCTATTATGTAATACCATTGTGAGTGGGATAGGTACATATACCGTGGGATGTAATACCATTGTTGGTAGATTTTTGGAAAAAATACCTATACAAGTTAAAAGAAATCCGATTTTTCCTTATTTTGTCCCATTTTTGTCATTAAAATAGAAGAAAACCATTAGTTATCCAAAACGGGGTAATACCAGTAACGTCCCACTTTTTATAAATTGTCAATTTTCTTTGCGTTATATTAAAAATCGCATTAAGTTTATTTCATTTTACATTCAATAATAAAAGAAATCGACTAATTGTTAGAAGGAACTGCGCAAATTCCTTTAAATTATTGAAATACATATATTGAAACATTTAAAAGCTGTTCTGTAATGCTCGTTAAGCTGAAAGAGACAAGAGTCAAATTAAAATTAAAAAAGGTCCTGCCAACAATTTATAGTTGTAAACCGTAACATTTGTGTACGATAAGAGTCGTATATGGTTCAGCAGGAGAACGGAGAAATGCATTAAGAAACAGTAGCAACTGCCACAGTAGTCGAAATGTGGTGAACAATTATCGAAACAAGTTAATTACTGCACAGCACAATATGTGAAGATCATAAACTATCCATGAAATTTGCTGTCATCAATGCAGGAGACTGAGTGTGTAGACACAGATGCGTACAAAATAATAGTAGATTGAAACTTTGCACAATTCAACACCGAATTTTACTTTTCGGCTTGAGAACTTTCCAGAATGCGGAATTTAACGCTTTTTCCGGCATCACTTGGCCGTCAAGATCATGCGAGAGCTTGACAGCAAAAATAATCGAAATCCAATTTAAAGACTTGCAATCTATTTTGTTTTGTATTTTTATGAATTCGGCACATTTCGGTATATGTATGGCAATCACGAAACAATTCACGTCATTTACTAAAGAATTTGTTCACGATCAGACAAATTAATGCACTATTCAATCCGATTTTGATTCAATGACTTTGAATCGAAATCGCAGGCTTCCCACCTTAATAACATTGAAAATGAATATATTAAATGCAAATCAATTGGAGGATTTTAAGAAAAGACCTAATCGAATATAAAAATTAACCTTAATTTGTGAACAACCCTCCTATATAAGTCTCTTATTAGCTGCTATATATTTTTAAACTCTAGAAGGGTGTACCGAAATTTATAAAAAGTCCTAATCGCATATAAAAATTAACCTTAGTTTTTTAACAACCCTTGTATATGGGCATTTCCAGAAAAAAGTCCACCTTGATCGAAAAATTAAAAGCTAACAAACAGATTTTTTCCTAATGTATTATAAAAGAGAAACTTCTAAAATAAATTAAATTTAGGAGCTCAAAGCTTTCTTTTGTTGGGATGGTGAAATACTGAGCTACAAGTTTGAAGTTCCCGTTTTTGTAAGTGTTTCTTAACTTCAAGGGCATTTTCTCTTTATAATTAACATTCCTAAAAGCAATTTCATAATAATACTCTTAATGCAAAACTGTTGCTACAAACATATTTAATCATAAAACAAATGCAAAAAATAAATTTAGTATTTTGTAGTTTTTATATAATTTTCTAATATTTATGTCTTTTTCGCATTTTTTTTAACATAATAAAATGAAGTGGAAATTTTAGTAATGTAACACCAGTAACGTAACGCCAGACCAATTTTCATAAAAGAAAAAAAAGGAAAAAAGATTTGTTCAATTTATAACTTGGAAAATAAATGTATATTGGTCCAAAACCTATCAAAAAAAATTTGATTAAAAATACTTGCCCAATTCGCAGAGTTCAACAATTTTGTTATCAAAGTCAAATCGCACTTCCGTTTTTTGTAACGTAACGCCAGGTCACTTTTTGGAGTATATCTTGAAATTCTTAGGCTCAACTATTTCCATTTTTTGGCTGAATATAGAGCTATCCAATCACTTCTCTAATGTGAGAAAAAAACTTATTTAAATTCTGGTTTTTAACGTTTTTTTCAACATATCGTCGTACAAAAGTAACGTAACGCCAAAATGGAAATGCCCATATACGTCTCTTTTTATCTATTATATATTTTTAAGCTCGAGAAGGGTGTACCAACATTTAACAAAAAACCTAGTCGAATATAAAAATTAACCTTAATTTTTGAACGACCCTCCTATATACGTCTCTTCTTAGCTGTTATATATTTTTAAGATCGAGGAGGGTGTACCAACATATAACAAAAGCCCTAATCGAATATAAAAATTAACCTTAATTGTTGAACAACCCTCCTATATATGTACGTCTCTTCTTAGCTGTTATATATTTTTAAGCTCTAGAAGGGTGTACCGAAATTTATAAAAAGTCCTAATCGAATATAAAAATTAACCTTAGTTTTTTTAACAACCCTCGTATATACGTCTCTTATTAGTTATTATATATTTTTAAGCTCGAGAAGGGTGTACCAACATTTAACAAAAGCCCTAATTGAATATAAAAATTAACCTTAATTTTTGAACAACCCTCGTATATTTGCCTTTTTTAGCTATTGCATTCATGTATCAATATAATGTTGCTTTACTAAGGAAACAGCAAATTTTCAACGTACTTCTTCACATGTTATTACTGCTATTATTACGAACACCAATGCCATATAAGAATGCCGATCGTGCGTACATACAAGAGTGTGTAACCAAGTATCTAAATTTTTTGTTACTGGTCACGCAAATCGTATACGCATACGAGTGTCTTGTAAGTAGTCGGTAAATGAAATTGAAACACGCATTCCCTTCCAAAAGCAGCAAGCACACGTCTCTCAATACATTTAATTGCTGAACTCTATATGAATTATTTATTTGTTGTTTGTTTGGCTTTTGATCAGAAAACCTTAAAAATTATATTGTTCGTTAAATTATTTGACAGTTTTTCAATAAACATAAATAATAAACTAACGCACGCACACACAAACAAAAGAAATAAAACAATATGATCGAGAAAGTTGTTGGAGTTAATTTTAATGAATATTTAATTAACAACTAAAGTAGGCGTCGCCCCTGCACATGAGGTCAGATATAATTTAATTCCTTCATTCACAGCCCAAACAAAAAAAAAAACGAGGGAGAAATTTTTATTCAAAATAATATATTGAGAACAATAGTTTTAATTAATAAACAATAATTTATCACGAATGTATCCAATCTTTTATCAATAAATTAATCACTGATAAATATTTTTAATGCCATACCCGATTCGAACTTTTCTATCATTATTAAATAAATTATCTCAAAGTTATATAAAGTTTTTACAAGTATTTGTTTTGTATAATATTTTTGAACTTGATCATTTAAATACGGGGATGCGTTTTTTTGGTGAGAAAAATTTTATGAAAAACATAAAAAATTTTATATTTGTTACAGATTTGTTATGGTTTTCATAATTGCGGTCTTAATATTTTATATCTATTTTAGTTCATTTCTATATTTTTTTTTATAAAACTCTCTTTTTTGCCAGGAAGTAAATTCACAATAAGTTTCGATAATAATTAGAGAAGATTTCCTTCTGTTTCGTATTTAAATAAAATATATAGAAAACGGTTGATCCTAAAGGTCCTCTCTGCAACTTGCTGCTAATTTTAAGGATATTGTAACGATGAGTTACGAAGCGGAGTTTTTTAAAAAATAATTTTATTTCCATTTTTTTCGTTCACGATATCTCTCGAACTCATCAAGCGACTTTGATCCGGTTAGAGCTGAAAGCGATTACTAAAGGCGTTTAAAAGTTATTCCAAAAAAAAATCACACTGCAAAAAAGGATTTTGTTTTCCGAAGAGGCTACTGTTCACAGAAAATCTAAGTTTGATAGAACTCTTTGAAACGCCACTAGGCTAATTCCCATACTAATCAATCAAATATATAACTTCAAAGTTTATTAAAGAAAGTCTCTTTTCTTGCAAAATATATTACTAATTGTTAATAAAAGTTATTTTTTTATATCTGAACTTCTTCCGCCGAATGTAATTAAAGTACGTGCAATACCAAATATGAAGAAGTAAAAGAGTAGAATGTTAGGTTAGGTTAGAAGGGCTGCTCGCCATAAGCGAGAAAAACACTCGGAGGCCATAAAGGCCCATTGTGATGAAGTAAAGGAGTAAATTTACTAAAATTTGCCAGGACTCATATTCATGTAACTCGTTCACATCAAATGAAGATACTGAAAATTAAATGAAAAATATTTCGTACAAGAATGTGTTGTACGTGCGCATGCAATTTGCAATATAAACAAATAAAATAAATAGAATGATGAAATATGTACGATTTTAATTAATGAAATTCAAAGTTTATTTAAAAAATTAATGCACAATAGGGAGTGAGACCGCCCATATCCGCAGCAACACTGTTTGCGTGTAGCACGTCACTGTTAAACATGTTCAGTTTGGTCCATGACATGATCAACATATGCCACAAAAAGAGTTCGGGCACGGAATGGGCGTTCTTCTGGCCAATTTTTTACGCCTGTTATCAGGTTAACGAAGTGGTCAGCTGTCCCGTAAAGGGAAACCTATTCCTATTGCTCACCTTACCGTGATCCAGGCACTCTAAGGGACCTTTGGAGTGTAATTCCCGTGAAAGGTGCGGCTTCAGACCAGACTAACTATCTATATAGTATATGTGTATAAAAGAGTAACTTTACTGACTGGCTGACTGACTGACTTATTTATCATGGCCCAACTCAAACGTTTATGATATTTTGGTGTGTAATTCCCCCTCCCGATGACAGATTCACCAAGCAGGGGTTTTTGGAAATTCGATTTCGATGAAAGTAAAATTGGTAGTTCTATATATCTCTGAAACTACAACAGATAGACTCAAAACTCCAAAAGTATATAAATAGCGCCCAAAATTAATTTGACACGTTTTGGTATTTTCTTGATATATCTACTTTTAGGGGGTAAAAAGGGTTAAAAGTTGGTACTTTTTTGCCCTAAACTAT
The DNA here is from genome assembly GCA_951800035.1 of Linnaemya tessellans. Classification (NCBI taxonomy): domain Eukaryota; kingdom Metazoa; phylum Arthropoda; class Insecta; order Diptera; family Tachinidae; genus Linnaemya; species Linnaemya tessellans. The sequence continues at coordinate 116,423,202 of OX637533.1, forward strand.
AGTAACGCGTTTTATTCTTCCAAAAAATATCTCGAATATGGTTTGGTACTTTTTGGAAATTCGCAGTAATAAGGGGTAAAATCGTACCCTATTCGTCACTTTTTTGATGTGGCTAGGGCCATGGAGGAGACATTTCACCTATGCCATAAAACACTAAAAATAAATTGTTGGGTTAATTAAGTGTAAAAAAAATTTTTTTTGATAGGGCCATAGGAGAGAGGTTAGGGCCGAACTTGACAAGGTAACGTCTCATTTTCGTTATAAAAACTTAAACATTTTATTTTTAAGGAATGTTGGGTTAAGTAATACAAATTGTTAAATTTTTACATAATTTTTTGCTTACAATAACGTCCACTAAAGGGGCGGGGTCCAAAAATAGATTTATTTTATTTTATGGTCCTCACTTGAACGCATTGTTCCTTCTTTGACATGAAAATATATCATTTGCTTAGGAAAAATTTAAAAAAAAATAAATTTTAAAAATTATGTTGTTTTTTAGAGGTTGGTTTAGTTCTTTTTTTCCCTTCTGGCCCGATTTAGACCACTTACGATTTTGATCTGTGATATACATAACGGGTGTTTTTTATTGAGGTATAGAACTTCGAATTGAAATAAAACACAAGAAAATCGTTTTAATGTCCATCAATTTGGCTTTATTGGAAGGATAATTTTATGCCATTAATGTTTAAATAATATTTCGGGCATGTGGCCGCCGCGGCTGGCTCGAATAAAGCCAATTCTACAGGTCCAATATTCAACCACTTTTTCGAGCATATGGGGCCGTATGTTGGCAATAACGCCACGAATGTTGGCTTCCAAGTCCCCTAACGTTTCTGGTTTGTTGGCGTAGACGAGCGACTTCACATATCCCCAAAGAAAATAATCCAATGGTGTCAAATCACACGATCTTGGTGGCCAATTGACAGGTCCATTCCGCGAAATTATGCGCTCACCGAATGTTTCCTTCAATAGATCGATTGTGACGTGCGCTCTGTGGCATGTAGCGCCGTCTTGTTGGAACCACAACTCCACATTCATGTCATCCAATTCGGGAACAAAAGTTGATGGACAAAGCTCCAATTGCTGTGCACGGTGGCGAATCGATTCATTCGGGTCCTCTTCAACACTTTGCTCTACAGTGGTGCGAAAACGATCCATGGTTAACCGAATTAATTGCTCTGATGGACGATTATGTCGACCATAAAATGGACGGAGCTTGCGGTAAACTTCGCGAACTGAACCATTACTTTCGAAATAAATTTGCACGATTTGCAAGCGTTGTTCTTTTGTCAACCTGTTCATGATGAAATGGCAAACCAAACTAAATATTAATCACTTGACAGCTGACAAAATGGCCGCCAGTTAAAAAAGTGATGCCAACTTAAAGTTCTATACCTCAATAAAAAACACCCAATACTTCTAAATTTATCTGTAGTCAGTTTCAAGGGCTTGACTCATTTCGTTTGGACTGAATCGTGATTTCTACAGACGGACGAAAGGAAATGGTTACATCGTCTTAGATTTGATCACCGATCAAGAATATATATACTTAAAGGAATATTTCGCTGCGCTGAATACGGAGGGTATAAAAAATGAACGACAGTTTCGAGCGATAGTAATTACTGAAGAGAATCTCACGATGCCATCTCTAGTGTGTATAAAATTGTTTATTGTGGGGCTTGTATTGCTGTGTGTGTGTGTGTGTTTGGTGAACATGTGAACAGGAACTCCGAATACACTGTCTTATCAAATACAGGCGTTTTTCTGTTGTGCTTTTGTTTCAATTTTAGAGCAGCACAACATTTATAAGGCTTAAACGCAAAAAGTAGGTGTTGCCACAATAAGAAGCTATTGAGCATATCAGTTTACAAGCTTACAAGATCATGACGATGATTGGAATCATGATTGTTTCATATTCTTATTCGAACAATTAGGGGTTTCAAAACAAAATTTTAGCCGCTAAAAACTAGACTTGTGTCCAACTAGCTCGTTAGCTTAGTTTTGACAAGAACCTCTGATCAAACCCATTTAAATTACATAGGTTTGATCAGAGGTTCTTGTCAAAACTGAGCGAAAGAGCTAGTTGAACACAAGTCTACTAAAAACAATGAGAAGCAAATAAATTCATAAATATTATTAAGAAGTTCTTATTTGTGAAGTTTGAAATATGGAAATCTTTATATTTTAGCAAGTGAGCCATATTTCAAGGAATATATTCCTATATGTCTATATATTTAGTTGCACTAAATAAATGTGTCTTTAGACCTGATAAATAAAATTTATTTTAAATATAAATATGAATTGAGGAGGTAGAAAGAGTTCGGAATTTGAGTAGTGAATAATAAGTATTTTCTTCACTTTGTGTTTGGCTATTCATTTAATTAGATTTTTGCTTTAATCGGTTAATCGATCGTCTAGTTAATCGAGGTTTTGCTTTCATTGGTTAATTTCGTTATTGATCGATCGGTTAATCAGAAAAAGTTGAATTAGAAAAAATTCTTTCACTTATCGCAGATGTTCGAGAAATTGAAAACAGCCCATAATACGCAACAAATCATTTCTCATTTTTTTCTGGATTTCTGTAAATATATAAAATCTTTCATTACGCCATTAAAGTCCTTTCTGAATTTGATTTTTTTTAATTTCAGCACTTCGAACGGTTTCGGTTGATACTGTTAAAAGATTGTTTGTGTAGGTTTCGAGAGTTTCTTCTGCTGTCAACTCATCATCTGACTGACTCATCCTGGCATGGCTCAGCACCGAACATTTTGAAAAAATGTTTGTTTCAATAGTCTTTAGGTTCTGTTTTAGTGCTGTTTTTTTTTTTTAAATAAGTTGCTAGAAGGAAATATGACTGAGTGGAGGTATAAAATAAGTGTATTTAAAACTTTAATTCATCTCTCATCATCCTTATATTTTTAATTAAATCTTTAAATTATCAATCAAAAACTTAATAATTCCCTCAAGCTCACTTAGAGTAGCAGACGGAGTTCTTTTATACCCACGTCCAAGGTTTAGGCTTTAAGGTTTTGCTTAAGTTTTCTAAAACTCGTCTATCCAAAAATCATTTTCTGCATATGGGCATTTCCAGAAAAAAGTCCACCTTGATCGAAAAATTAAAATTTAACAAACAGATATTTTCCTAATGTATTATAAAGGAGAAACTTCTAAAATAAATTAAATTTAGGAGCTTAAAGCTTTCTTTTGTTGGGATGGTGAAATACTGAGCTACAAGTTTGAAGTTCCCGTTTTTGTAAGTGTTTCTTAACTTCAAGGGCATTTTCTCTTTATAATTAACATTCCTAAAATCAATTTCATAATAATACTCTTATTGCAAAACTGTTGCTACAAAAATATTCAATCATAAAACAAATGCAAAAAATATATTTAGTATATCGTAGTTTTTATATAATTTTCTAATATTTATGTGTTTTTCGTATTTTTTTAACAAAATAAATATCAAGTGGAAATCATCGTAACGTAACGCCAGACCAATTTTCATAAAAGAAAAAAAAGGAAAAAAGATTTGTTCAATTTATAACTTGGAAAATAAATGTATATTGGTCCAAAACCTATCAAAAAAAATTTGATTAAAAATACTTGCCCAATTCGCAGAGTTCAACAATTTTGTTATCAAAGTCAAATCGCACTTCGTTTTTTGTAACGTAACGCCAGGTCACTTTTTGGAGTATATCTTGAAATTCTTAGGCTCAACTATTTCCATTTTTTGGCTGAATATAGAGCTATCCAATCTCTTCTCGAATGTGAGAAAAATACTTTTTTAAATTATGGTTTTTAAAGTTTTTTTCAACATATCGTCGTACAAAAGTAACGTAACGCCAAAATGGAAATGCCCATATACGAATGAAACTGTTCACCTCTTTGAACAACGATGACAAACGATGTTCAATTGATGTTTGTAGTTTTTCCTGTTTCTCCTTTGACATATTCGGCCTGATTGTGTAAGGCGTTGACGTTTACGCCAAAGGCGTTTTTTGTACAGGATTAAAGAAACAAACACACAGTTTGCTTTAATCTACTACAAAAACCTATTTTCCTAATTCCAGCGCAATGCACTGCATATGTATGGGTTATCCCCTGAGTGCTGGTCCCACTCCTAAAAAAAATAATAAAAAATACGACTGAGGCGTAAATGCCAACGCCTTACACAATCAGGGGGATTAAAGAGGAAACCTTCTTTGTTTGTAGGCAAATTTTTTTTTACAAGATTACTTGCATAAAAAACTCTGCAGTAAATATCGTGCGAGTGCTAATGATCAGGATTTCCATAAGGAAACAATTTTTTACTTCCAATATCATACTGTTAGTGCACCAGGAATATATGGAAACCCTATTTGGAACTCATTCATAGTCCATAAAGTATGTGTATGTGTTAGTGAAGGGGTAATCGTGGATTTATTTACAGTTTATTTGATTTTATGAGCTGCTCTTTTTGTTTTTGGTATTTTTTAATTAATTCAACATAATATCCAAGTGCTTTATTAAGGCTCCTGTATTGAAATATGACTCCTCAAGTTTGCAGAAAATCTATGGAAACACGATATACGAACTTCACAACCCAACAAGCGTTAAGACAAATAGTTGACCTATAACCCATAAAACATTTTATACACAAATTCATTCCAAAGTTTCATATATAACTTATTTATTACGAATACAAATAAATAAATAAGGGATGTTCGACAAAATCCTAATAAATTCAAAAGACGATAATTTTTCATAAAGATGATAATTTTTCTTTGAAAGTACAAAAAATATTGTACTTTTTCTTTGGTACGTTTTGAAAAACTTCTCTGCCGTAAAAGTAAGTACTTAAAACCCGACACTCTTTGGAAGGGATACTTTTGTGATAAGGTATTTTTGGTTGTGGTACTTTTTGGGAAATTTTAATTGCGGCCAAACAGAATTTTGAAATTATAATTTCTGTAAATGTACCTTTAGGTATTGATAGCTTTTGGATACGCCACTTTTGTAGATGTAACTTTTTTATAACTTATTCTCTTCAGGGCCATTATTACAACTTAAAGTTAGTTAAAAGTAAGATTTTATCAAAATTATAAAAAGCTTTCCATTATTGCAAATTGGATTTAACGTACCAGGTAGGATAAACTTACCTGTAATATATCGCTCACTTTAGGTTAAAGTAAAATAAAGATAAAGTTTTTATACGTCCGATAAAATCCTACTTTTAACTAACTTTAAGTTGTAATAATGGCCCTAAAAGGAATTTAATTGAAAAAGGTACTTTCTTAAGGTATAATTTTTCAAAGCGTGCTTTTAAGGAAAACTGCTTATTTCAAAACTGGTTTTTGGAAAAGTATTTTTTGACAAAAGTACTTTTTCCAAAAAGTACTTTTTGGAAAAAGTGCTTTTTGGAAATAGAACTTTTTGGAAATAGTACTTTTAGAATAAACACCTTTTAAAGAAAAAAATGTTTGAAGAAAATATAAATAGTTATTTACGTAAGAACGTGTTTTTTGGATAATGTGCTTTATAAAGGGTACTTTATTGAAAAATGCACTTTCTTATGGTATAATTTTTTGGAAGTGTACTTTCAAAGAAAACTAAGTATATAGTTTAAAAACTAATTCTTCGAAAAGTACTTTTTGGCAAAAGTACTTTTTTGAAAAGTATTATTTAGAAAAGTACCTTTCGCGAAAGTACTTTTGGAAAGTACTTTTTGGAAAAGAATTTTTTAGAAAAGTACCTTTAGGGAAAGTACTTTTGGAAAAGAACTTTTGGAAAAGTACTCTTTGGAAAGGCATTTTTTAGAAAAGTACCTTTTGGGAAAGTACTTTTGGAAAAGAACTTTTGGAAAAGTACTTTTGGAAAAGTACTTTTTGGAAAGGAATTTTTTAGAAAAGTACCTTTTGGGAAAGTACTTCTGGGAAAAGAATTTTTTAGAAAAGAATCTTTTGGGAAAGTACTTTTTGGAAAAGTACTTTTGGGAAAGTACTTTTTGGAAAAGAATTTTTTAGAAAAGTATCTTTTGGGAAAGTACTTTTTGGAAAAGTACTTTTGGGAAAGTACTTTTTGGAAAAGTATTTTTTGTAAAAGTACCTTTGGGAAAAGTACTTTTTAGGAAAGTACTTTTTAAAAGAAGCAATTTTAGATAGAAAGAGCGTGCTTTTTGAAAATTATATTTTTAGGTAAAAGTACTTTTTAATAGAAGTACCTAGAACAAATATTTGAAAAGAACTTTTCATAAAAGGTACTTTCTTAAAATATATTTACTTGTTTGTTTTTAAGGAAAAATCCTTTTTTTGTAGAAGATATTTTTTGAAAGAAGTACATATATTGTGTTTCGAAACGGGATCTCAGAGATCCTACTTGAATGCTTGTGGGTTACAGGCAGCCACGTATATCAACATATATTTTTATTTACAAGTCGCACAAGAGATCCTATTGGTGGCGGTGGATGATGAACTGCATTAGTCCCAATGAAAAACGCATGGAAACTACCTAAAAAAAATTTAAATAATCTCTTTCATTTCTTTTAATATTTCTTTTTATATATAAGTATTAAAATAATTTGATATCTCACATATATGTTTGCTGGGATCGCAATAATTTCTTAGTTTGTGTGTGTGTGTGTTAAAACGACAAAATAAAAGATCGCTGCCAAAACAAGAGGGCGTTTCTTAAATTCACCACCCATTTAATTAAAGTAAAGTCTGAGATGAAGCCAAAGCAAATGGTTGATATAGTGGCAGAAAACAGTTGCCTAAAATAACATTTAATCAGTTTCATTAAAAAATGTTTCTGTTATCACAAGCATTAATTGAAGATTGAAAACAAGTAACGAAAATGTATTAGTTGTAGACAAATTATTCATTGTTGAAAAGCATTTACGAGTATTTGATCAGGTGCATGTAACAACAGCAGAACATTAATTTACTTGCAAACGTTATCGTTGTCTTTAATATATTTTTCTCATTATTTTATTAAATTAAAGTTTCTTATAAAAATAATAGTACGTTGTATTTGCTATACTCGTACATGTTAATTATATTTAAGCATAAAGCACTATTAAACTTAATTAACAGAATATATTACGAACGAATGAAACTTCAGCATAAATTTAATTTATCGGCAAATCTGACAGCTTTGCAATTAATTTACTCAATTTTTTTCGTTTTGTATTCCAAACTTTGAAACATTTCTATTTTATATGAATATGATTTAGTTAGAACACATTTAAAAGGGGAGGTTGGATTAAAGCTGTACCTCACCAACAACGCGTTGAATATCGGCTTTAAACTCAGAAAAAGTTTTTGGTTTATTTACGTAAACCGGGCATCATACAAAATCCCAAAGAAAAAAGCCCTAAATTTAAATCGTTTTTTTTTGGTGGCCAGTAGACATCCGAATTTCTTGAGGTAATTTGTTGTGCAAATCGTTGCTACAATAAATCGATCGTTTTTATGCGTGGTGCGGCCAGTGGCGCCGTTTTGCTGAAACCTCATGTCTTGTAGATACATGCCGTGCAATTGACTAAACAAAAATGTTCTCTTAAGTGCAGTTTCGACCTCATCCTCAACCATTTGTGCACAGTAAGGCCGCCTGACCGAAATCCTCACCAGACAGTTGCTGGCGGCGGATGTAGAGATTTCTCATGGATTACATGAGTATTTTCTGAATCCCCCAATTAGAATATTTGTATACCCTCCAAAAAAGAATTGCACTTAATCATTGCATATATAACGCAGTGGAATGTTCCTGTAAGACCCCTTAAAATATATATATTATTGATCACCGATGAAATCTAAGACCATCTGGCCATACCCGTCCGTCTGTGTAAATCACGATACAGTCCAAAAGAAAAGAACCAGACCCTTAAAATTTGTTATAGGTAAATTTTGAGGTATATAACAGGTCAAGCTAGTAAAATGGCTTAGTCGGCCCGGAGAGAAAAAACGTTGCCCTAAGAAGAACTAAACCAACCTCTGAAAAACATCATAATTTTAAAAGTTTTTTTTTTGTAATTTTGTTAAGCAAATATATTTTGAACTTGGAGCTATAAATCATAAAAGTCAATTTATGGATTCCGCCTCTTTTAGTGGGCGTTGACGTAAAATATCATATACCAAAATAGTGTAAAAAAATTGTATTCCTTCAGCCTTCATGCCTTAAAAATAAAATTTTTAAACTTTTAAGACGAAGCTAAAATGTTCTCTGGTCTTCTCCTTCCCTGCCCTGCTAATGATATATTTTTATGTCAAAAATATAAACTTGAAGCCACAAAATCAGCAAAAATATTACATGGAAAAGTAGTGTAAATATCTAACAAATTATATTTCTTAAGCCTACATTTCTTAAAAATTACATTTTTCAGCTCTCTCATCTTCCCCTGCCCTACCTTTCCACCCACCTTTGCCCCATAATTGACCCTGTCAATAAATTTTTTTTTACACTTAACCCCAAGATTTTAATTTTTAGTATTTTATGGCGAGGGTGACGTGACTCCCCCATGGGCCTTCCCGGAGTAACCGTGCTAAAATAGTTTAAAAATTGCTCACAGAAATGTCTTAAACGTAGCCTGCTGATGGGAGGGTGTGTCAGTCATGCTGCTCCTATTTGTAGGGCATTTAAGATTCGACCTGTTCGAATATTAGTTTTGTACTCATTGCGTTTCTTGCGAAGTTTGGAGGCGACCCCGGCATGACGTTACAAATTTTTCTAATAATATTTCGCAATTGTAAAGGAATAAACAAATGCTACAACTGTCATATTTCAGAGTTGCCACATAAATTAACACTAAATTTAGAATGTGCGTTCTTATGCGTTAAAGGTTTTAATAATTTTTCTTCAATAAGAGATGAAATAAAAAATAGTTATTTTATTTTCAACTGCAACCATTCTGTTTAATGACGACAAAATAAAACTCTTTTTTTTGAGTATTTCAACAGACCTTTTATTTTTGCTGCCAAAAATAACGCTTAACTTTGAAGTTGAGGGTAATCATTGAAGATCACCATAGAGTTTGAAAGAGCAGGTCAATACGAATCTATTGGTATATGACAGCATAAGTCTCCGAAGACTCTATCATGAATGAAAAAATACGACAGACTAATTTGAAGGGAAAAATACTTCTTCATATAAAATTTCTTTGAAAATACTGGCAACGCCGGCGGGCTATCTTCTTTAATTAATAATATAGATGGTAAATCTGCATATGGTTATGAAAATATTTGAAAGACATAAATATTATATTAAACAGTTTGTTGAAACAAATACATGCATAAATCTCCATCATCAAGAAAATTACCATAAATTATTTACGAATTCGAATACTAATTAACAGCGGCTGAAAGCTGATGACGGTACTCCCGTCTAAGAAAATGATAAATTTTTGTGATCAGCCTCCCTACATCGCGGAAATTGAAAAGGGCACATTGAAATCTCTTCTAATTCTAATAAATTCGATTGAATATTAAAGACTAATTTAAAAACAGTTGTACGCCATCAATTAATTTTATGTGTTTCTAATATTTTGTACAAAATTCTCTAATAGAGGCAATTAGTTGCTGCCCAACAGCAAATCTTTTTAAATTATGCCATTTTAGTTGTGATGGCAACACGATTTAATTTCCATGTAAACATGCAAATTAAAATTTCATTAAACGCAAAGAATTCATAATTTTTATACCCTCCAACAAAAAAGAATTGGAAGGCATATTCACTTTGTCATTCCGTGTGTAACGCAGCGAAATATCCCTCCAAGGCCCCATAAAGTATATATATTATTGATCAGTGATGAAGTCTAAGACGATCTAGCCATGTCGGTCTGTCCGTCCGTCCGTCTGTGGAAATCAAAATTCAGTCCAAACGAGAAAAGCCAGACCCTTGAAATTCGGTATAGATAAATTTTGAAGGATAGTGCAGGTCAGTTTTATAAATGGACAAAATCAGACCAGGAGAAAAAAAACCTCCCCCAAAACAAACTAAGCCAACCTCTAAAAAACTATATAATTTTCAAAGTTTTTTTTTGGCAATTTTGTTAAGCAAAGGTCCAAAGTCCTCTTTCACACACATCAGGTATACTTTATCAGTTTTTCTTCAATTTTCTTTCGAACCTGCATTTACGTTCACACACGATACGTCATGACAAGTTGTTCTTCATTGCTGAACATTCATTTAATATATGTATTACGGATGATAAAACAAAAGAAAATATAAAAACTGACTAGTACCATCAAGTCTGTACCCCTTTTCACGCTCTTCACCGCTCTCTTCTAAAAGATCAAGACTTGACGACTCAAACCTGATGTGTGTGAAATGGGGTCAAAATGGTAAACTTGATTATCGACATGGCAGTCGACCAATTTATTGCTTAGTAAGGATTTAACAGCTGATAGTGTTGCCAGACCGGCGAGCACTTCAAACCACTAAATGGAGAACCGTTTGCCTATAAATTGTAGTTTGTGTACGTGCATACACACACACGCACACACATCCGCTCATATATTCATATTGTATAGATTCTGTTTCTCTCCTTTTCAACTCACATCAACATGTCGCTTTAGTTATTTTTATTTTGAGATCTTTTGACAGCACCTTGTCATATAAATTTAATTGAATTTGCATTTTTATTAATTGCTTTTTCTTCCTAATTTATCGCGTGCATACACACAGCCATGCATGTGTACGTGTGTGTGTGTGTGTGTGCATACATTTATTCGTTCCTCTTTACCTGCCACCATAAAGTATCCATCCTTCTGTATGTCGTTCATTTTGCGTATCTTTTAGTTATTGATTGCATTTCATAACGGATGTTGGTTAATTCGTTTGAGTAGAACTTGTCTTCAAATGTGTTCCAATGCCCTGCCCCATGGAGGTGCATGTCTACACTTCAACATACTTTTAGTAACACCTAAAGATGACTTTAATTGCATTGATTTAATTATTCGCCTTTACTCTGTAACTATTTTTTAATGTGACGTCAAGACAATACGAAAAAATGTTAATCCTTACGGATAACAATGAACTACTCCCGATGTGGCTATTCTCTAACTGCCTGTTCGCCGATGTCGAAAGCTATCGTTCGATCGAATAAATAATATTTAAAACAAAAAAAAAATTTTAAATTTGTTTTTGTTTTACATGTTATTTATTCGATCGAACGATAGCTTTCGACAACGGCGAACAGGCAGTAAGGCCTTGAATACAGCAAGAGGCCGTTAGAAATTGTCAATTGCTTAAGGAAATGATTATGGAAGTGTTTTTGATATTTTTTTAACGTGAATGCGTTATAAAAATCCTTTACAGATTTTTTGAACTTCATATAAATTAAATCGCAGTGAAAATAATATTGAATTCGATTGCTACATTTGTGTCCAATCTTATATGGTGTTCAGACATAGGCCTTAATACAGTTTATCGCAATTAACAGCATTATTGAGCTCAATTACCCATACAAAATTTTAATTAGTTAATTGATCATTTAACGCTTGATTGTCTATAAAATTGAGCAAGGTATAAAATGCAGCACTGTAAAAGTTTGTTTAGTGAGCACCATAATGCCTACTGAACAAACTTTATGAAATTTGACAACTCATATGTAAACAAATTCACAGAAAAAAATGGCGAGTCAAGTTGAGGGTGAATTTTTAAAATAAAATTTTTTAATTAACAATTAAAACAAATGAAAAATAAAAAATTTACTTACACAGCAGAGCAGAACAGCTGTTTTCGAAAGACGCAACCCTTTCATCATCAGTGCTCATGTGTATTGTGTTTGTCACCACTTATTAGGTGGCTTAGTTGAATGTGATAACAGTTCCTATTTACACAAATTTTATTGTGAAAAAGAATACGGGAACTGTATCAACCTGATGTTAACATGTTATTGTTATAATACCCGTGTTACCGTTTGATTATTTTTCTTCATGTCCCATTTTTCTGAATTTTTTGTTCCATCATACCTAAGTCAAACTTTTTTATCATGTCCTTCTGAGATTTAAATTAAAATTTCGAACAATTAGCCTATAGAATCTTAATTCAAATTTAATATAGCAATATAAAAAATGTTCGTTAAAATTCTTACTACATATAAAAAATTTACTTCGTACAACAACAGGTCCAAAGGCAAAAATAAAGCGCATTTTATGGAACGACGCCAGTGAAGCAGCAATGTAAACAACACCTTCTGTCAGCTGCTGTCAAACGCTAATTGAGTTAGCTATATTGAGAATGTGTGTGAACACATTTCAATTAACTTATTATTGACTCAATTAAAAATGCATGTCTGAACACCATATTAATCTGGAGTTAAAGAAAATTGTTCCTTAAAACCCCAAATGATAATATTGAAGGTGATCCCAAAGCCAACTTCAACTCCTATAAAACTGCAGCCTTATGAAACGTAAACGGAATGCACGTCGCTTAAACAAGCATATTGATTGATTGTTGCAAGTAATTAAAATTTGCTTTAAGTTGAGTTTAATTGCTGCAACGCCCCTGATAACAACGCTTCGCAGTGGCTTAGAGTTGAAAAACAATTTGCAGTGTCTGGATGCATCATTGAAGCAGCAGCTATTGCTGGCAGCAGTGAGTAGCAGATATCAAGCTGCCTGCTTAATACTGAAAAGAAGATATTGAGTTCATACGTTCAGAACTTTACATTGTGTTGGAACTTCAACAGCAAATAGTATAGTTCTACTTTGGAATAAATATGTATTTGTCGCTTAAAATTGGGAACATCCGAAGAATCAAATTGTAGCCAAATCTATGACTCTTTAGATCGTTAGTGCACGCTTCGTGATCATTAAGAGTCTTTTAAAAATCTCTGCAGTCTGTAAACCAGGGATGCCCAGTTCATGAAACAATGAAATTGGAGAGAACTCACACATATTCTTATGCTCTTTCATTTAGTCGTTGATGATAAGTCGACAAGTGCACATGTTTAGCGGATGCTTTATTATTTTTTTCAGGTCACACTCAAAAAAATGTTGCGTGGCCATTCAATGCCATGTAAATGCTTGTCACAAAAGTTTTTTATATGAATATAATTATTCGGTTTTTCAATCTCTTACTAACATTATAATTTGGCTGTAAATAAGTCAATTCTCTCAATTTGTTGTTTCTCTCTTACTCACTAATACACAACAAAAAATTTTTTGGGCATCCCTGCTGTAAACACACAACACCCGTTGCTGCTGCTGCTGCTGCTTACGACCACCATAGAAGAGCAAATTGCATATTTGTTACTTAATATTATTCTGCTACCCGTAAAACGGCTGCATCACTTAATAATCTGCCTATCCATCAAAATGCAAAGTTGGCCCCAAAGCTTTCTCTCTCTCTCGATCTCTTTTCCTTCCTTAGTTGCCCTTTTTGCAAACTGGCAAATGCTTTGGCGGTGGCATGTGTGTTGACTGAACGGCTGCAATCAAATGGAGCCCAAAACGTTTTGGTAGCTTAATGCAATAACGCATGATGCATACAATTAAAAATTACGCGCCAATTTGCCTGTAGCGTCATCCACTTTAGACAAGTTGTGCGGTACGTCTTCTTCATCGAGTTCCTCTTCTATTCCTTCTTTCTTATGTGATGATTAAAAAGCTGTCAAGCACCATAGGGTATTGGCCAACACCGTAGTGTCTTATTGGGTGGAGCTGTTAATATCGTGTAATCATTTTTATGACCAAAAACAACAACAAAAATAAGTAAGAACGTTATCTTCGATCGGGTCGAATCTTAAATACTTTCCAAATATTTAGTAAAAGAACTCAATTTTTTATGGTATTTGGCTTAAGTGAAAAAAAGGAAATCCCCAGTCAGCATTTTGTGAAATTAATGATCATATACGAGTCTTTTTCGACTCCTTCGCACGATTAAAATAAGCATTTATGAGCTCGTTTTCGAGTCGAAAATTACTGTTCATTCGGGAGAAAATGGTACCCTAGCCGCAACTCTTCTAAAGGAGTCTTTTATGATTCGCGCTTCTGATTAATTTCGAGACAGTTTGTAATAGTTCTTTATATATTTCTTTTGATTTCACTGTTTGTGTTTGTTTTTTTTAAATCACTTTCTAAGTATTTCTGGGAATCATTTTCGAGTCTTATTTAAAGCGCAGAACTGATTAATCAGTTTTTGATCACCTAAGGTACTCGAAATAGACTCAGTTTGCTGAAACAATCTTCCACATGCTGACTGGGTCATTTTAATACGGTCCTTTCCAATATGTTGGGAGGAGCATGACTGAGACCCCTTTCCGTCGGCATAAAAACTTACGTATTAAAATTTTATATCAAAGTGCATAAAAGGGACTGAGATAAATTACAGATGTTTAACCTGTTCATTTAAGACATTTCTGTGCCCAACTTTAAAACTCTATACAAGGTCACTGCAAGAACGGCCGTGGGGGAGACATCTCACCTAAATCGTAAAAACATAAAAACTAAATTTTCGGCGTAGTTAAGTGTAGACAAATTTTTTTTTTATAATTTCATTTATAAGCGAACAGGGTCGATTTGAATGCACGTAAGACCCAGTGTTATATGCTTACGCATCGACGTACGTATGACCATTGCTGCTTTATCTGGTTTTTTGGGTGGTGTAAGTATTAAGGAGTCAGGGACTCTTGATGTTCTTGGCATGAAAGTCCAGTGTGATGTCAGATGGACGGATCATGTCTTTCATGTCGCAAAAGCAGCATTCAAGTGCCTTGGCTTCCTAAGACGGTGCAAGAGATACTCCAGCCCCTCTGATCTTCTTAATATTTACACCACTTACATCCGACCGAAGAAGGAATACAACTCCCATGTCTGGTCCGGTGCTTCAAAGTCTATTTTGAAGTTACTCGACCGCGTGCAGGAGAGGGCGATTAAACTCATCGGAGACAGTAGGGTAGCCAACTCAATATTGACTCACTTGAGCATCGTCGCAATGTGGGGTGCGTATCGTTGTTTTATCGCTACAACAATGGCATGTGTTCGGGTGAAATTAGGGAACTTGTTCCTGAAACCCATTCTTTCTTACGCTCAACGTATTTTTCATCAAGAGCGCATGCGTTTGTGGTCGATATTCCAACGAATCGCACTACGCATTACAGAGAAAATTTGCATTTTTTGGCCCAACAGTCCGTATGTGGAACGAACTACCTGCAGATGTCTTCCCCGCCACTTTGAGGAGGCTTAAATCGAATATCCACACACTACTCCCTTTATCCTCCTTCCCAAAATCTATTTTCCTAGATCCAGCGCAATGTACTGCATATGTAGGGTTCATCCCCTGAGTGCTGGTCCTACTCCTAAGAAAAAAATAAATAAAATTTAGTGGGCAAAGGTGGGTGGAGGGGTAGGGCGGAGGAAGATCACAGAACATATTAGCTTCGTCGTAAAAGCTTAAATTTTTGAGGAATGTAGGCTTAAGGAATACCATTTGTTAAATATTTACGCTATGTAATATGTAACTTCAGCGCCCACTAAAGGGGGCGGGGTCCAAAAATAGACTATATCGTGTTTTCCACAGACGGATGTATGGGTATTGCTAGATGGTGTAAAACTTCATCACTGATCAAGAATATATATATATATATATATATATATATATATATGTATATATATATATATATATGTATATATATATATATATATATATATATATATATAGATATTTATTTATTTATTTATTTATTTAGTTTATGGATTAATTCCTTACAAACTATATTATTACAATAAACCAGAAATCTGGTATTAAAATTTAGTTATTTAAAAATAGTATTATATTCATTTTAATAGTATATATATCTAATGAAAAATCGATAAAATTATACATTTCATTAAAGCAACAACATAATCTTCTTAGTGGATCAGACTTAGCAAAGTTGGTACGAAAAGTTCTAACAAATAATGGTTGAAATGATCGTAATGAGCGTTGTGGAATGTTAAACGTGACATTGCTCAATAAAAACTCGGAGCAGATTCTACCATTTATTAAGTTATAAGAAAAAGCTACATTGAGCATTATTCTCCGGCTTCTTAATGTAGGCAGGTTAATTACAGCTAATCTTGTTGAATACGGCGGAAGTTGAGTTAGGTCATGGTAAATGTTTCTTAAGCAGAAAATAAGAAACTGTTTTTGAACAGACTCAATGCGATCAATATGTATTTGGTAGTAAGGATCCCAAATGATGGAACCATACTCTAGAATTGGCCTTACGAGTGATATGTATAGTTGTCTTGTTATGAAAGTATCGTTGAATTCCTTCGACCATCGTTTCACAAAAGCTAAAATGCTACGTGCTTTGTTCACAGACATCGTTATATGTTGCACAAAACTTAGTTTTGAGTCTAACAATATGCCCAAATCCATAAATGTTTCAACAGTGTCTAAGCAGTACAAATCGAACTTGTAAGCAAATACAGAACCACGAACTCTTGAAAAATTTAGATGTTTACATTTTTTTAAATTTAACTCCATTAAATTAATTTTACACCATTTGTAAAAATTTTCCAGGTCATTCTGTAGAAGAAGATGATCAGCTGGCTGTTTAATACTTAAAAATATCTTAACGTCGTCAGCATACATCAATACGTTGCAGTGTTTAATTGCCTCCGGTAGATCATTTATAAAAAGTAAAAATAGAATTGGGCCAAGGTGACTACCTTGTGGCACACCAGATTTAACTTGAATATTTCTTGAGACTGCATTGTTAAATTTAACAGATTGCGTTCTGCATACAAGATATGACTTTATCCACGAGATGAAAATATTACTAAAACCCAATAAATCCAATTTTTTTAATAAAAGAATATGATTTACTTTGTCAAAAGCTTTACTAAAATCGGTGTATATTGCGTCAGTATGGTAGCCATTATTGAAAGCTTGGTTTACTAATGTTGTAAGCTGGAGAATATTGGTTGCAGTGGAACATCCTTTACGAAAACCATGTTGTAATGGGGATAAAATAGGATAAACTTGATGGGTTATACAATCAATCATACATTTTTCGAACAGCTTGGGTAAATCACTCAGTTTTGCAATACCTCTGTAATTGCTGATATCAGACTTGTTTCCAGACTTAAACAAGGGAATAATAAACGATTTTTTCCATATTTTAGGAAAGTAACCGCATTTTAATGATGTATTAAAAATTATGGACAAAGGCATTGCTAGAGCTGAAGCGCAGTTTTTTAGAACACAACTAGGAATCCCGTCGGGGCCGCTAATCTTGGATGACTTAGTTTTATTTAAACAATTAAAGATGTGACTGGTAGTTATTACAGGTGGCGAAATAGTAAAATTATCAACGATTTTGTATGGGTAGATAGTGTTCTTTTCATACATAACAGTGGAGTATGTTGAAGCAAAATATTTCGCAAACATGTTGCTAACTGTAGGCTCATCACTGGACTCGGAACGTAAATATTTCATTACTTTTGGAAAGCCCGAAGCTCTTCTTTTACAGTTTACAAAATTGAAAAACGATTTAGGGTTATGGGCAAAGTTAAGTTTGGTGACATGAAGATAGTTTTTATACATCTGTACATTTAGTAAATTATATTTCGCACGTAGAACTGAATATTTACTAAAATAAAACGAGGATCCAGTGCTTTTGTACTTCTTGTAGTATTTATTCTTTTTGTTTTTTAACGCTGAAAGTTGTCTAGAATTCCACGGTGGACCGCCATTTAAATGAGGTATATACTTAGGAATACATTCCTCCATATAGCCAAACATAATTTTATAAAAAATGTTAACCATAGTGTCTACTGAATCCCACATACTATTCGGTGTAGACAACAGCTGAAGCCAATTGGTATTACAAATTAGATTATTCAATTCATTGTAGTTACAACGATTAAAACAGAAAATCTTTTCATTTTTACTAGAATTTTTAGTTTGATTAGTATAATGTAAATTGCAACTAATTTCAATCGTTGGATGATAACGATCTTCCGGCAATACAAGAGGATCTGTACGGTTTAAAGTAAATTCAGCTGGCTCATTCACAAATACCAAATCTAGGAGTTTACCCAAATAGTTCTGTATTCCATTGATTTGGTGAAGCCCCACGCCGGATAAATTATTAAAAATGTCATTTTCATTTTCATCAAGTATTACGGGTAAATAACAGTAGCATTCATTGGAGAACTCCCAGCTAATGTGAGGTAAATTAAAGTCACCAAATACAAGTATTAAATCTGCAGCATTTATTGTAGAAGACACCATTTTAATAGCATCAGTATGGTATTTGTATAGAATTGGATCAGATTGAGGTGGGATATAAGAACATGTTATGAATATGTTAATCTTGTTAACTTTAAGAACCACAGCGATAAACTCTAAATCAACAGGTAAGCTAATTCTTATTTCTTCCGCTGGAAAATGATTTGCGACGGCAATTAGTACTCCACCACCTGTAGTAGTTGTAATTCTATCGCGACGAAATATATTAAATTTATCACAAAGTATCTCTGTGTTTAAAAAGGTATTATTCAGCCAAGTTTCGGTAAATACAATAACATGATGATTGATGCAGAAACTTTGTAAGAAAAGTTTAGTGAGTTTAGTTTTTAATCCACGGACATTCTGATATAATAGGTGCAGCTGATTATCGGAACAAAATATTAGTTTTTTGGAACATCTGATTCTTTAGGAGAAATACGAGCAATATTTCTTTTCTGTTGGTATGAAGTGTGCTCATATTCTCGAACTAATGCGTGTTGAGGCCAAAAAGATTGCTCAATAACTTTATTAAAATGCTCAAACGGAATTGTAACTTTAAAAGATGTTATACTTCTTTCTTGCGCATATCTAAATTTATGGACAAAGATATCGACATTTATATTAAGTTTAGACTTAATGAAATACTCAATATCCTCAGACGTTGTATCAGCAGCAAATCGGGATATAAATATATGCTTGTTGGGAGGAATTACGTGCAATTCCCTGTGAGAAGCGGGCACAATGATATTACTATTAACCCTCCCGGCAGATAGACGTTGATTGTTGTTACAATTTGGGGCAAAAACCTGGTCAACAGCTTGCACAGGGGTTGAAATATTATCAGGAACGCATTGTGACGATACACCAGGTTTTTCAATATGCAAGTTTGTGTTTGACGAATAATCCATAACATGAGCGGCAGCTTTATCAGAAGTAACACTGATACTATTTAAAGTATTTTTCGGTGTATGCGTAGCATTATTTTCATTTTGAATATGTATTACATCTTTATTTTTATTGTTGTTGTTTTTCCTAGCCGACTTTCTACGCTTAGGTGAAGATTGGATAGGAGATTTCAAATTTTCCAATGACTTGTAGTCATCAAAAAGTTTGCCATAGTTCGAAATACTATCCGAAAGCTTGATTGCTTCATTCTGGAGCTCAACAAATTTTGTTTTAGTTCCTTCAAAGAATCTGTAAAAACGAACATCAATCTTTTTACACCCATTGCAACACCAACGTAGAGACTCGCTCTTAGATACAGCATCAGCTACAATTACTGATAGTCCACTACATATAAAATGGCATAGGTTGTGGCACAGCCAGCAGCAAATCATATTATCATAATCCGTATCAAGAGTACAAGCTTTATTTATGCAAGACATATTATGAGTATTTATTATAATAAAAAAAATCGTAGAGTAAATGTTCGCTGGGTTCAACAAAATAATATATTAGTCAACAGATGGCGACACAGAAACAAATCAGATTCACAAACCAGTTAAGGTTGATATAAAATGTATCACAGCACAGCAGAAACAGCTGATCACACAGGTGGCAAAAAAATTTTCACTTGCTAAAAACGAAGTACGTATGTATAAACGTAATGTGTATGTATGTTCGTATATTTGTGATAATATGTATGTATGGATACTTAGCACCAATGATGATGTTAAATTAATTTCTCCTTTTAATTATACCAACAGTTCAGCTTAGTAACCAATCGTATATCTCATTCAGCAACAAATCACAGGTCCAAATAAGCACAGTTCCAAATTTATTGATATAAAATTAAGGACTTTTTATAAATTTTTTACGGAGCTAAATTTATAGACGACTTGAAGTATATGCAGAGTTGCCAGAAATATATATATATATATATATATATATATATATATATATATATATGTATATATATATATATATATATATATATATATATATACCTTAGGGTGTTCAATTCATTTATGGGGAGTATTAAAACTGTATTTTGCCGGAGTCGCTCTGGCAAGGGCCGTGGGGTAGACATTTCACCTTTTTCGTAAAACACTAAAAATTAATTTATGGAGTAATTAAGTGTAAAATTTTTTTTTTATAGGGTCATTTAGGGGGCTAAGCGGCGCCGCTCAGGAATGCCGCTTAGCCGCTCAGAAATGCCGCTCATTGCGTGGCCGCTTCAGTAGTATTCCATATGTTTTAAGAAGTCTAAAAACTCCATTTCTATTTAAAATTATTAAATGTGTCTTCTGGTGCACAAGAATATCTAAATGAATTTGTATGTATAGATAAACTAAAACAGCTGCTGCCTTGATATGAGCTGAATAAATTTTATTTTGCGGCGGCATACGGAAAAACGTTCAGTGGCTGCCAGCTACCTAAGTAAAACGAGAAAAATCTTTCAAATGTGTATATTTAGTTTTTGCGATTTAGTTCTCTTTTAATATTTTTTATGTTATAAAAATGTGATTTAATGTACAGACATATAGGTATGAATAATTTTTTTAGCTGTTTTTTAGTCGCGAATCATTTATAAGTAACGGCGGCAAACATATACCATCGCCGTCTCGCCTAACCACTTTCAGCTGTTCGATTCAGATCTCCAGAGCTATTTTATGACAAAACAAAAACATACCTGAAAGAGTGCTATTATTTTATGACTTTTTTTGTATTCAGCACAACAACAACTTTTTTAAACTGGTCTAAAATATTATGACAATATAACTAAATAGCACGAAGTGTGAATACCCCAAATGTTTAATTTGAAAATAATGCCACAAAAAAAATTTTCAGATCACAATCTGTGAGAACTAACTTTATATAATCTTCCACATATTTCGTTAATTTATTGAATTTATCTTTACGGCTTGCGAGTAGTTTACAATGCGTGTGAGTGAAATGAGGATCTCCGCCAGATCGTGCTCTATTTAAGAGGTCCATCATGTGGCAGCTTCATTTTATGTCTTTCCTACTTCCTCTGCGCACATACTTTGTGTTGGACACAAAAAGCAGCAGGTAACTGCAAATGAATAGCCACCAAATTAATGATCCTATCAATCCATTCCACTATCCGTTGTATTCGTCGATCTCATAATCGACCTCACATATTAAGAAAAATTTTAATTTGGTCTGTTTTATGCTTAACTTATGATCGGAGTGTCTCTTTTTTTTTTTTGTCTTGCAAAAGATCAATTTGGTCAGCGGCCACTCACAGTTTTCAATATGATTTACACCGAAATAAATTAAAATATCATAAAAAGGGAAATTAAATTCTTTTAATTATCCTGCAACCGATGGCTCCGCTAAAGTTCCTTTTTTTTTTTTTGTTAAGAACGCTCACACTTACTACTGTGACATTAATGGTTTTTTGGAGCTTTTGGCTTTTTGTTGTTTGTTTGTAGTTCCAATTAAATGCAACATCGCAGTTGAACCTGCAACACCACAAGTTATCTTCGTACACACACACACACACACTAGTTTCTAGTGGACTTAATTTGCCCCACTCTGTATTTATAAATGAATTGTTCATTATGAAGAAAAGAACTAAAAAAGATATAAATATTTAAATGTGTGATTTACGACAATAAGGCCACAGGGGTTCTCGTTCGACCTTTGCTGCCAATGATTGCTGCATATGGATTATGGGAAGGAGTCCTACATTACATTTCATACTTCATAAGAGAATTAATTGTACTGATACATTTTAAAAAGATATATGAAACATTTTTTTTATCGATGTTCGGTTACAAAAGGTACCCTAAATTTAAATGGTTTAAAACGATAAGGAAACGAATTTCCCATTTTTTATTTTTTGTGGAAGAATCACTCTATGGCAAGCAATCTAAAGACAAATTATAGTCAGACAGGATCGATCACGTTCATTCCTACGTTTTGCCCAAAATCCCATGATAATATAATTTAAGTGGTTTTTATTTTAAGATTTTTGTGTAAATGAGCGAGCAAAGGACTTCGACCCCAGGCCTAGTTATTTGTAATATTGTTACATGGCATTTATTGACTCGTGTGAAGTTAAATTTCGAAATATATAACCCTAGACACAAACCAAGTATGTTAAGAGAGCTCTGTTAGCATGTTAACGTAGCGAGTGTTTGTATTCCAAATGGAATACTGGCCACATTTCTGGGCCAACCTTGAAAAAAATTAACGGAACAGGTCCATAGCTTGCATAACATATTACTACTTTGGTATAGCTATGCCAATAAGCTTTGATTTTTCGTACTCAAAAATTGTCAAATTCTAGACTGGATAAACAAACCAGAAGCCTAGGTAACATGTGGGCGACTAAAAATTATTTTATTTTGCAGCTTTTGTGGTCCTCTATCACGTCCAATGGCCAAATTCTTAACAGTTGTATTTTTAATAGAGATGTTGGAGTCGTCAAATAGTTACAGAATAAGAATAATATATGCATTAGAGATTACTAACAGATTGGCAAGAGTAATTAACTGTTATCGACAACTAGTAGACAAATGATAATTTTGTGTTGTCGAGTTGATGTGGAGCTCGACAATAGCGGGTATTATTCGCCTAAATGGGAAATAGGAACACCTATATCTAGAAATAGCCGATTATTCGGCGATTCGAATACATATATTCCCACATCACTATACATATAATCATATACATACGTGTATCATTTTGTTTTTGAATAAATAAAAAAAAGAAGTAAAAAAAGTTTTTTGAACGGCAAAAATCTTTTCATTTTTTTTAGCAATTAAAATATTTTTTAAACGATAATATGGCAGCACTGTCGACGATGGTGCGAAAAATTCGTTGCCCACCTCTATAGTATTTCCAGCATAATATTGAAATATGTGTAGATACAAAATAATCGAATTAAAAAATTTTAATTTTTCTCAAAAAATATTTATATATTCATCAATTTCTATTTTCACTCCGTCAAAATATTGCCCCCTCGGATAGAATACAATTGTGCCAGCGATTTTTACACTCCTCGAGGCAGTTTTAATATGCATTTTTTATATGTCCATGAGATCTCGCAATGATTCGATTTTTATCTCTTCGTCTCAAAACAACGTCCTTTCATGAATCCATTCAATTTTGGGAACAGAAAAAAAGCGCTGGGGACAAATCCGGTGAATGAGATGGCTGAGGCATGATTACGGTATTATTATCGGCCCAACAACTACGAACATGTGACGGTTTTTTAAATCAATATTTTAAAAGGAACTTCGCTGCCACATCGAAGTTAGCAAGAAGCTCCAAAGTTCCCAAGAAATTTCCACTATGGCATCCCTGTTATTAAGAGTGATGCCAATTATTCGTTGCAAAATATTTCCCAGTATAAAATTCCTTCATGTTGCTGTTTTATTACACGTTATTACATATTTTAGATTCTAAAACTTTAAGAGTTCTGAAAAGTTTGACGCCCTATGGCGGTGTCGCACCTTTCTAGGCTGTCTTTTATAAATTATTTTTATACAAACTCTTGCTTAATTAATGAGTGCAATTAATTCTTCATCAGTTTCTTAAATTGTTACTTTAAGATCAATTGTTTTTATTAATACATTTTTAATTATAACAAAACATACAAAAATTCGTTTACAAAAAAAAAAAGTATAAATTGGGTGATAATTTTATAAAATATAAAGAAATTTTGTATTTTTCTTTTCATAAGTATCATTTCTTTTTATATAAAAATCCTTAAAGTAAATTAATAAATAACAAAATATACAAAACAAAAAAGAAAAAATATTATATTCACAAATATTTTGTTGCTACAACCCAATAAAGCAAACAATAATAACACGAGATCATGCAGGTGATGAAAATTATATATATGATATAGTCATTTACGTCAGTTTCGAAAAACGATAGCAAAATCGCCATATTTCATAATATTTTTCTATCGCAATTCGATCATTTTACAAGAACGCACTGAGTGGTTATTCCGTAATACGACACTGTAGTAATAGAGTAAGTGATTTGGCGTTGCAATGTAAATATCATTAATACATTCTGCTTTATTACCGTTCTCGAATCGACTCGAGTGTTTGTAATAGATTAAAGAAAAATCTTGTATTTTTCTTTAATTTGTTACATTCTTTCGAGTCGAATCGAGAACCGTAATAAGGCCCATTATTTCGTGTCGTATTACAGATTAACACCCTTGATTTCGATAATGACCTATATGCACTTCGATATGTAAAAGTTTCTCTATCATATCGTTTGTTTTGATTTATTGGGAAGATTCGTTGGTTTTTCGTTTAAAAAAATTGCGTTTTTGTAAAAACGTAATTAAAATATGTATGAGATTTTTTTTTGTAAATATAAAAAATGGTAATTTTTTGTGATTTCATTTTTGGTGTCAAGTATTTACAGCAAACAGAATAGTTTTTGTGTGATTCGCTTAAAATAATAAATAAAATATTAGAGGCCAAATTACCGCATACGATACCGATCGAAATTTCAATACGAGTTTAATACAAAATTTCGATCGATATCGAAAGCCGTAATGTGCCGGCAGGACTGTTCAGAAAATCTAGTGATTTTAAATCGCCTATATTCTAAAAATTAATTATAACAGCTGACTAATTACTGTTTTCATTTTAAGTTGTTTTAGAAATATTGTGTGTAGTTAGAAATATGAGCAACAAAAAATCCCGTTGAGCTATTAATGACCAATTACGTAAATAACTTCAACAAGGTGAGTGATATTTATATGGGAAAACAAAAGGTCAAGTTTTATTCCTCCTTATTCTGTAACTGTTTGTCAACGTCGAGACCATATCAAAATTACAACACTTCTGAATTCATTCTCTTCAAGAATTATAAATTTCTAACAGCCTGTTGTTAAATTCAACGCCAAAGAGAGTAGTCAGAGGCTGCAACAAGTAGTTAATTGTTGTCCACAAGGAGTTTAGAAGTGTTCTATTTTTGATATTGTCTTGACGTGACGTTGACAAATAGTTACAGAATAAGGGGTATTAATTCGCCTTGGTTTTAAGTACTTATTTTTCGCTCCCATCTTAAACCAGCCATAATAAATTTACGGAAATTTGTTCGAAGAAGAAATTGCATGAAAAACCATAAATGTGTACATATTTTAAATTAAATTAAGATTTTCAGTCTAATAACCGTAATATTCTAAGGAACTAGGAGAAAAATTAATAAGTTAATTTAATGCTCAAGTTAAAAAGCAGAATGCTATTCTCGAAAGTGGCTACACTTTCATCATTAGTACCCGTGTATATTTGTGTCAATCACAATATTTTTCATAGTCTATTTTAATTGAATTTAAAATATAGGGTCCGCAATCTAACGTTTCTTTTTTGCAACTAGTCCTTATTTCGTGAATAGTAACACTTAGCTCATGTCTGATTTGACAGATAATCAGTTATATCCTTCCGCTGAATGAATATGGTTGACCATCCAATGCGTTTTCGCTTCGCTAAGTGGGCCTGCGATCGACTTACAGAAGATGCCGATTTTGCCAAAAAAAATCGTATATAAACAAGCAAAATTGTCGCATTTGGGGCACAGAAAACCCGCACGCATACATTGAAAGGCCGACGCACCCAAAACGAGTCACTGTTTGGTGCGGATTTTGATCCACAGGCATAATTGGGCCATTTTTCTGCGAAAATGCGCCAATGAGTCAATGGCGATCGTTATCGGGCCATGCAGCCATTTGAATGAAACTATTTTCCATTATTTACCGGAAGGATTGTACTTTCAAATAAAAAAAGAAATTTGAGAAAATATTCAGTAGTTTTTTTTATAGCATTTTCAAAAAAAAGAGTTATTTGGCGGACTTTATATGAAAAAAAGAAGTCACTGAATTTTACATATAACAAAAAAATTAGAAGTCACTGAGGCGTCGTGAATTACGCAATTAATGCCTTAATGTTGTATATTAACTAACTTATTCATAAAAAGTGTGTGTCTGTTTTATAAAAGGTTTATAAAACAAATTGTATATGGTAATCTGTTTTATAAAACTAAAATCTTTTTTTTATGAATAAGACCCTAAATGTTCATTTCAGTAGTTCCTTATAAAAAAAATCTAGTGTCTTATTCAGATTCACAAGATACAGCAAATCATGGTGCTCTTTAGGCTCCAAAAACTGTTCATGAACGCGGCATGCCAACAAAGTTTCTCTTACATTTTTATTAAAATATTATTTTAAGTTGTTTTTGGGATATCTACCGATTTAAAATCAATCGATTTACAGAACTATTCTGTGTGAAAGCAGTCTATTAAAAACATAAATATACATACAAATATCTACACAAGTCTAATAATTACAACAAAAAAATTAAATTAAAATTACAACTAAACTTAATGGTGGTTTGTGCAAACATATTATGTTTGCACAAACCTAAATTAAAATTAGTAATAAAAAAAATAATTATAATAAACGTAATAAAAATATTAATCTCGTAATTATAATACTTTGCAGCAATTATTATTCACAAATCTTTTATAGATATAATTTTTTGCCAAACACAAATTCACAACAACATTTTGCCATGTTAAGGAACATATTCATTTTCGTTTTGTTGCACTAAAAGAAGAAGAAAAAATGCGGAACTCCTACGGCTACAAGCATTAAATTCTCTTGTAACATAGAGAATATTTATCACTTCTTCTTTACTTGGTCATAATAGCGCTGGGGATTTTCTTTAAACAATAGGCGATGGCGTTAGGGCGGCTCGTGTAGCACGTGTTGGCGATTTACTAGTATTTTGTGTATTAGCACCACTGCCATGGATGCGAAAGAGTTCACCCACCGTTATGGCCACTTGGACAACACCTTTTCCTTCCAGAACATCGGCAGCACAGCATATTAAATTCTAAAATCAGAGCAAAGAAAATTATTAATTGAGAAATCACTGCATTCAAATTATAAATTTTTATTTCGTTCAAATTTCATTCATTTTAAATATTTAAATTTGGGAAAAATCTCATTATCTTAATCAGTTAATAGACTATAAATGTAATTTCTCGAAGCGGATTAATCAGTAAGAACGTTATATTCGACCGGGTCGAATCTTAAATACCCTCCAAATATTTATCAAATAAAAACTCTATTTTTATTCCTATTAAAATTTATATTTTTATGGTATTTGGCTTAAGTAAACAAGAAAAAAAATTGTTTTAATACGGTCGCTTCCAGTTGGGAAGAGCATGACTGAGACCCCTTCCCGTCGGCATAAAAACTTAATATTTTATATCAACGTGCAAAAAAATGGACAGAGATAAGTTAAAGATCTTTAACCTGCTGGGTCGCGGTTCCTTTAAAACATTTCTGTGCCCAATTTTAAAACTCTATACAGGATCACTCCGGGAAGGGCCGTGAGGGAGACATCTCAAGTAAATTTTAAAAACTTAATTTTGGGATATAGAAAAAAAATTTTTTTTTCATAAGGTCATTTGGGTGGCAAAGGGGGGAGGAGGGGTAGGGCAGGGGAAGATCACAGAACATATTAACCCCTATCGTGAATAACAAGGGGAATTTTTGTTCACATGAAATTTTTATTCCACTCAAAGGGAAAAATGGTATAGCGAATCTCCCGTGAGAAATTATTCCCGCTATCAGTTCTCAGTGAATGCAAAAAAGAGAATTAGCTGAAAACAACATTGTGTTGCAAAAATCTACATTTATGTAATAAGTTAATTTTTTTTAAAAAGTATGCCTAAATATTATGAAATTTTTATTTGACATATTGTTTTCACAATACTATTTTAAAATCAAATCAATTGCTTTCGTCTTTGTTAAATTTGTTGCTCCAATTCTAAAGATTAAGAATATTTTTATTTTGTTTTCTTCGGTTTCCAAAATGTATCCAAATTATTTTAATACTAAATATTTAGCCATACTTTAAATGAAATTTATTTGTTGGTGGTCAAGCAATGTCTATATGCATTTCATTGGTGCATATAGACATTCTGTTGTGATTTTTGAATATAGTTTGTAATTTACAGGTTGTGAATTCTCAGATGGTTTTCAGAAGTATGTGCATAAGATAAGAGGTTTTTAACTTTTCAAAACTGTGGTTAAAGTCTACTGATGATTTGGTAAACTTGACCACAAAAAAAAATTATTCTTAATCTTTAGAATTGGAGCAACAAGCTTTAACAAAGACGAAGGCAATTGATTTGTTGCAAAAAAAAAAACAGTTTGTGTCTTATTAACAGATCTTGCTCCTAAAATAAAATTCGTAAACTCTAACATTCGAATTATAATAGAAAATACTTAAATTTTCTACTCTATTCCCCACAAAAACTATTTAGGGAAAAGTGAAAAAAAACTCGCGGGAAAAATATCATTCACGATAAGGGGAATTTAAGTTTAGCATGAAATCATTCACGTGGAATTCTTTCATGATTGCAATTTTGGGGAAAAGGGAAAAATTTCGAGGGAAAAATTATTCATGATAGGGGTGATTATTTTCCCCGTAAAAGCTCATAAATTAACTGCCTTATTCATACAATATATTTTTGATTTATAAAAGGTTTATAAAACAGATTTTCATAAAAAATTTGTTCCATAAACCCTTTATAAGACAGTAATATTTTTTATGAATACGACAGTAAATTTTTAAGGAATGCAGGCTTAAGGAATACAATTTGTTAAATAGTTACGCTATTTTTTTTTATATAATATGTAACTTCAACGCCCACTAAAGGGGGCGGGGTCCAAAAATATGCTATATTGTGTTTTCCACAGACGGACGTATGGGGGCTGCCAGATCGTCTTAGGCTTCATCACTAATTAAGTGTAAAGAAAAAAAATTTTTGATAAGGTCATATAGAGGGCAAAGGATGAAGAGGGGATAGGGTAGAGGAGGATCGGGTTACGTCTCATCTTCGTTATAAAAGCTTAAAAATGTTATTTTTAAGAAATTTAGGCTTAAGTAATACAATTTGTTAAATTCTTACACAATTTTTGCATATAATAACGCCCACTACAGAGGGCGGGGTCCAAAAATTATTTTTTTTTATTCAAGTTTAACGCATGGCACCTTCTTCATCATACAAATATATCATTTGCTTAACAAAATTACAAAAAAAAACTTTAAAAATGATGTCGTTTTTAGAGGTTGGTTTAGTTTTTCTTAGGGGACTTTTTTTGCCTCTGACCCGATTCAGCCCATTTACGAACCTGACCAGTGCTATCCTTCAAGATATATTTATACCAAGTATTAAGAGTCTGGCTCTTTTGGACTGAATCGTGATTTCCACAGACGGGCGGAAGGATGGACATGGCTAGATCGTCTTAGATTTCACCAAGTAGTATATATATCAAGAATATATATACTTCCTGGGGTCCTAGAGGGATATTTCGCTGCGTTACATAAGAAATGGCTAAGTGAATACGCCCTCCAATTATTTTTTAGAAGATATAAAAATATGCAATAAGAGGCCAAATTACCGCATTCGCTATCGATCGAAATTTCAATACATTTTAAATAAGAATTTCGATCGATATCGAGTGCCGTAATTTGCCCCCAGGTGAACGTTTGAAATGTTGCAACACTTATGACATATTTTTTCAAAAACCGAAAATATGTACCATTAACTGCTGTTGTTTCAATGGAAAATATGTTGAGATCACTTTGACGTTCACTTTAGCTGAAGTTAGCTGTAACTATTAGTAATGCCACTGCAATGGCAACTGTTTTGGGCTTATAATCTGACTTCCAATTGAGATTTTCCATTTTAAATATTTAATAAAATGAATTAGCAATATTATTTCTCAAAAACCAAGAATAAAACACTTTACAATTTTCATTTTTTTTTTGTATTGTATCAAAAGTAATTCATTCTTATATTGTATTTAGTAGAGTTTTTGTTAAATTCAATAAATAAATAGAATAAGTAAGGGTTTTGCATGGGGCATGTATTCGAGTATAGTTTCGTATAAATGCATGTGTGCAGCCTATAATAAATGCAAATCGG
Organism: Linnaemya tessellans; assembly: GCA_951800035.1. Taxonomy (NCBI): domain Eukaryota; kingdom Metazoa; phylum Arthropoda; class Insecta; order Diptera; family Tachinidae; genus Linnaemya; species Linnaemya tessellans. Next base: position 116,453,341 of record OX637533.1, read on the forward strand.
TATATGACTTATTACTCGTAATTGCGATTGTATATGTACATAAAATATTAATAATCTTTGTATTTTTAGTTAAATTATTTTGGTTTCCTTTTTGTTTTTGTTTTGTTAAGTACAAGGTAAAATATAAATAATTTGGTAAATGTATATTTCCTGTTAAGGCTAATTTATTATACTAGTATTAAATAGGGACAAAAATATATGCGCTTTAGTTTGCTTTTGTATTTTGCATTATGATTTTAAAATTGTGTTCCATTCAAATTGATTTTATTTTATTTATATTTTTATTATTATTTTTTTTTTTCTTAAAACATTATCAACATTTTATTTATTCTTTAAGAAATTTGATTTTCAATTTTTCACTTTGTTTTTCTTCCAAGAACTTACAGGAATGTCAGTTAATTTTTTTTTTTTCAAATAAAGTCTTTTATTGTATTCTATAACAGGGGTTCCCAACGTATTCTGGTTCGCAGCAACTTTACGCAACTTTTTTTTTATTTTCAGTTTTTCTTAACTGAATTTCAATTTAATTGCGCTGTTTTCCCTCTAAAAATTATCATTTAAAACGATCAAAGATCGTACAAATAACAATGGAAACAAAAACAATTTTAAAAATTTATATTTTAATTACTATTGCCTGAGTTTTAATTTTCGCTTAGAAAATAAAAGTTATTCCTTGACTTTTATTTATTCCTCACAAAATAGGTTTAGTTATTTTTAATTATTCCTCAATAAATAAAATTTAAAAACGTCTTTTAGCAACTCTTCTTCGCCGAATTCAGGAATGAATAAATAATCAAGATATAACTTTTATTTTTTTTTACGAATAAATAAAAATCGAGAAATAACTTTTATTTACTTCCGAAATTATAAAAACAAGATATAAATTTTTTTGTGAGGAAAATCAAGAGATAGCTTTTATTTTATTTTTTTCAATAATAAATAAAAATCGAGAAATAACTTTTATTTTCTGAGGAATAAATAAAAATCAAGAAATAACTTTTATTTTCTTCCGAAATTATAAAAACTTTGATTTTTTGAGGAATAAATAAAAATCAATAAATAACTTTTATTTTCTGAGGAATAAATAAAAATTAAGAAATAACTTTTATTTTTTGAGGAATAAATACAAATCAAGAAATAACTTTTATTTTCTGAGGAATAAATAAAAATCAAGAAATAACTTTTATTTTCCTCCGAAATTATAAAAGCTTTGATTTTTTGAGGAATAAATAAAAATCAAGAAATAACTTTTATTGTCTGAGGAATAAATAAAAATCAAGAAATAACTTTTATTTTTTGAGGAATAAATAAAAATCAAGAAATAACTTTTATTTTTTGAGGAATAAATATAAATCAAGAAATAACTTTTATTGTCTGAGGAATAAATAAAAATCAAGAAATAACTTTTATTTTCTGAGGAATAAATAAAAATCAAGAAATAACTTTTATTTTTTGAGGAATAAATATAAATCAAGAAATGACTCTTATTTTCTGAGGAATAAATAAAAATCAAGAAATAACTTTTATTTTCTGAGGAATAAATAAAAATCAAGAAATAACTTTTATTTTTTGAGGAATAAATATAAATCAAGAAATGACTCTTATTTTCTGAGGAATAAATAAAAATCAAGAAATAACTTTTATTTTTTGAGGAATAAATATAAATCAAGAAATAACTTTTATTGTCTGAGGAATAAATAAAAATTATAAAAAAAACTTTTTTTTGAGGAATAAATAAAAATCAAGAAATAACTTTTATTTTCGGAGGAAACAAGTTATTTTTTGCTTTTTATTTATTCCCGAGAAAGTAAGAGTTATTTCTAGATTTTTATTTCTTTCCGAAAAATATGTTTCTTCTTAGTTTTCTGAGAAAACAAAAAGCGGAATAATATTCCGTTTCGGAATCGGATTCTGTGACTTGGCTGAATGCTGCGGTTTGAGCTCGCAGAGACCACTAATTGCGATTTACGGCCCACCTTTCCTGCGACTTCAAGTCACAATCAGAAATATTATGCGAGAACATGATTCTGATTAAATATAAATTTTCCAATTTTATTAAAATTTTTTAATTTTGAAACCACTTTTCCTAAGAAATGGCGTTCTTTTTTCACAATTTCAGAATGTCTCACATAAATTGCATTAATTAATGAAATTATTTTCTAAAAATTTTAAAAATTTTCTTCAATAAGCTGCTCTCATACATGAATGTAAATTTCATTAATAAAATAGCTGACGGCCTTTGTTGCCAATATTCCATTAAACTAACTTGATAATAATTAATTATTATTAAGTTATTAATTAAATAAATAAAATTATTATGCAAAGTTATTAATTTTATTAATAATATACATTTTTTTTATTCAGACCCAAGTTCAAATCTGCAAATTATTATTATTATCTTTTTTTTTGAGAATTTTATTAAATTCAAATTACTTTATTGAACTAGAGTCGGAATAAAAAAATGCTTATCTTAATAATGTGTTACTTATTTTTTTAATATATACAAATGAAATTATTTTTTAAATTGCCAAATTAATTCGAGTTAAATATATTCAGTTCGAAAAGTATTGTAACACAATAACCTTTTCAGTATACAAAAGTTTATATTTGATTAAAGTAAAATGTGTAATTAAAAGTTTCCCAGCATTCTTTTTCAGTGCCAGTGGCGGACCCATTGAAACGTTGAAACCCCTTTATGCTATAATATGAAATCATATTGAGGCAAAGGATTGCATGTACTCGTGTATACATACAATAAATATTTATTAGTTAAATTTCGAAAATATAATTCTAGTTTAGCAAATTCACCACAATATTCTATTAAGATTACAACACTCAGTTTTAAGGCACTGCATTCAAATGGTTTCTCTCCGTTTTTTGGACAAACTACATAGACATATAATTTAATTACATTTTTTCTTTTGTTAATTTATTGTTTTGGTAAAATAAAAATGACAATATGATTTCATATTAAGGTTTTAATTTTTGTGTACTTTTTTTTAAACTACTTTTCGCACTTCAGTTAATTTGTTGTTAGTAAACAAAGTCCCTGCATTTTGTATTAAAACTTAATTTACTTTAATTTAATTCAATTGTTTTAAAACAATTTAAAAAACAAATTATTGTTTTAAACTGAGATTTATCTTTAATATATTTATTGGTGATTAAATGCAAATTTCAAGAGATTCTCAAGGACAAAAATAAATGCCTCAAAAAATTTTTAGTTGCCAGGTAACAAAAATAAATAAATAAATAAATAATTAAAAATTAAAGGATAATTCAGTTAAATAGTTTCTAAAAGTACAATTTTTATGGCAAGACAAATGTGCAAAAAGAAAGTAATAATTTGGCTTTGAAAATTTCCAAAAATTTTTTTATCGCTCATTGAAAGCCTTCAGAATGTTTTGAGTTTAATTTTCATACTCGTACAATTAGTTAATAAATAATTGCTTTACAGATTATAGTTTAGTTTTAATATATTATATAGTTTTCAGTTCTAAATATTTTATTTTAAACAAATTAAATATTATTCAAGCTTTAAATAGGCATTTTAATTGTTAATTATAAAAGTTTATATTTCGTTTTAATCAAATAAAATAGTTACAAAAATAATTGGTTTTTAGTTATAAAAATTTATCATGTCGAGTGATTCATAAAAATATTTTGTAACTACAAAATTTTTTAAATTTAAAATATTTTTTATGAATAAGATTTTTAATGTGTATTTGAGATTTAGGTAAATTATATATTATGTTTGTTGTTATTCATCACCCTTAACGCGAATAACAAATCAGGGGAAATTTATTGCCTTTCCTCACAGTTTTAATCGCCAATTTTGTATTCCTAGTGTGTTTGTGTATTTAATTCATTTGCCAGTCTTTTGGGAAATAGTTCACATGAAAAATTTTTAAATTTTTATTCACGATAAGGCTGATATTTATGGAAGTATATTTTAAATAGTAAAAATAAAAAGTCGCTAAAATGCTTTATGCGCGTAAGTAAATGTCGAAATGATTTCACTCTCTGTTTATTATACAGAAAGAGGGCCAGGAAAAGATCAACAATCATAGAAAAGTTGTTTAAAAAATTCTGCAAACACAGAAATATATTACAATCATCAAACTAGCCCGAAATAATTTGCAGATTGCAGATTTGAACTTGAGCCTGAATAGAAAATTCTTATCTTAATAATAAAATTAATAAATTCGACAAAGAAAATTTGCATTCATGTTTAAAAAAAGATGAGGATACGCGCCTTGTTTACTTTCACGCGTGACACGAAAAAATCACAACATTTGCACATCTCTATGTGTAACTCTCTGTTAAGAGGGCTTCTGTCATAGACGAATAAAAATACCGCGATGATAATTGTCCGGTTACGGAAGACTTCACTGTGTATAGTAATTTTAGCAGAGGACAATTTATGTAAGAAATAAAATTTTGATTTGTTTTGTTTCGTGCACAAATTTTCCTTTTTCTTCCCTCTCTGTAATTTAATTTCGTAAATACGAGTACAATAAAGCATTTTAGCGCCAGCAATCAGGAAGTGTCTTAACAGTTTAATTAATTATTTTTTTTTTAGAGTTTCAATAGGAAACTGAAATGGAATATTATAAAATATGTTTGTATTTATAATATAATTCAAGTCTTTGGGAGTTTTAAATGCATTCTTTAGTTTTCGTTAAATAAACTGTTTAATTCCTACCATTTGAAGGATATAGTATAATAAATGCAGTTTTATTCTAGCAAATTAAATACTTAATATGTGGCGCAGCCTCTACGAAATATATACGCGTACGTACTTGAATGTACGTCTAATATAATTATAAATTAATAGTTCCTTAAGCATCTTTTGTGTATAAATCCAGAAATAGCTGGTATTTTTTCATAAATAACTTATTGAAAAAGAAAAATAAATAAAATAAATAAAATCCAATTCACTTTTTAAGATAATAAAAATTCCTTAAAATCTAATATATAAAGTTAGTTATAAAATATTTTCGACACGATCTATCCGGGTAGTGGAAAGAAGACCAGCAACAAAAATGTCACAATAAAAACACAGGAGAGAATGATCGTTAGTGTATGGGAATCGTGTCGCAATAGGAAAGTTGCTGCTTTCGAAGTTCCAGCTTCATTTATTTTCACAACATTCTTAACATGTTTTTCATCTTCAATCAGCAGATTATCGTTGACACGATAAATACTGTAGATATTCGATTTGGGCTTAATGATGCCGCCATTTGGTATGTTGGCATGTTCAAAGAACTCAATACGTTTCGATACTGTGTTGCCGGTTGTAGCAGCTGCCGCTATTTCCTCTGTGTGCTGCAGAGTTGAAGGAGATTTTTCGCATGGTTTTTCCAAGGAGGAAGCCAAATCGAATAGTTTGTATTTAATGTTGGAGGAGGCACTTGCCAGAGATGAGGCTGCAGAGCTGTTGGCCGTTGGCGGGTTAATAACCTTGAGCGACAGTTCAGTTTCCTTGATGTTGTATTTTTCATCAATTAATTGGAACAAATCCGAATTTGAGGAGGGCGATGATGTGCCGCCGCCAGTGATTACATCATTATCCGTTTCTACAATAGTTTGTAAAGTTTTGGCATCCATAGTTGAGGATAACATTAGGGAAGAAGTTGAGGAGGAGCTACCGCCACCACCACCACCAGCCGCACCACCCATAGCGCCAGCCACATTTCCATGGTGCGTAATTAAATTTAATTTGATTTTTTGAAATGTTTTCAATTTGCAATGACGATATAGATTGCCCACACTTAAAGTTGCCGTGGTAGAGCCGGCGTATTTGTGCTGGAGCTGCTGCTGCTGCTGTCTTACGTTGGCATTATTGTGACCAATTCTGTTGCAGCAATTCTTTATGTGGCCATTGCCATAATAGTCACTTTTGCCTACTGCACTATTTAAATTGTTATCATAATGACCAAATTTATCATAATTGGAATTTTCAAATTCCATCATCATCTGTTCTTTGGTGTAGGTTGCAGTTAAATTGTTTTGCTCTTCTCCGTGTCCCTCGTGACCTCCACTCTCATTAGCTGCAACTTCTTGCTCCCCCTCCTCCTCCTCTTCCTCTGGCAAAGATCCGTTATTCTCCAGCAGTATACAACGACGTTGTTTGTTCAGTTCAGTTTTATTATTTAACAGAAAGTGTTTTTTGTCTTCCATAAAACGTTGTGGCACCTGCTGGTGATTTTGGTATTCTTGCAATTTAACTTGGAATTCATGTTGCTGTTGCAAGTTCTTTATATTCTGATGTTGGGGATTGCAGTCCATTGCTATTAAAGCGGCTACAGTTTTTAGTACAGCCGAAGGATTTGGCAAACCTTTGATTTGTTGTTGTTGTTGCTTTCGTTCTTCGTTATATTTGTTATCAGTTTCGTTGTAATTGAAATTGTTATTGTTTCGATACAGTTTGGAGTTATTGATGTTCCGGTCGTTGTTGTCGTTACAGTCCTCTAAGGTGGCAATGCTGTCGTTTTCATGATCAGCATCAGAGAGCGGTACAACGTCTGAGCAGGAGCAAATCAACTCCTGCAACCAACACCAAATAACAGATTTTTGTAAACTAATTTTTTAACATATTTTCATTTTGTTTTTTATTTTAGAGGAGGGACATAAATAACAATATATTTTTACAATTCTACACTTGAATAGCTTTAGTTTTTTTTTTTTCACCGTTTGTAAAATATACAAAATGAGAATTTAACGTAAACAAACATTTTACAGGTTAAATTTTTTATTTTTTTACAACAAAACATTAATTACTGATAGTCCGCTTAGTCTGTAACTCGTTGTCACATCAAGACAATATCAAAAATATATCCGTTTTTTACCACGTTTTGTACTATTGCTGGCAGCCTCCAACTATTCTTTAATGTCTAGAAAACTGGCAAGAAAATGAATACGTAAGTGATCTATTTGTGATAATTGTCTTGGATGTGTCATTGACAAACAAGTAGTTACAAAATAAAGGGTATTATCTCGTTATTGAAATAATTTTAAGGTATAAGAGAGTTAAAACTATGCATAAGAGAAATATTATAAAATTTAAACCACACACACACACACTCATATATGTATAAATGTAAGTACGTACAAGGACCCAGCGAACATTTGGGTATATGTTTCTTTCTTTTATCACCTAAAAGAGTCCTTTAATCTTTTTAAATTCTAATATTCTTTTATTGTATTCTGATATTTTTAAGCTTAAGGTCTCTTTATTTTGGTTTAATTTTTAATTTCAATATTTCGTCACTCCTTTGTGTGACTTCTTCAGGAAATTAATCAAGAAATTAATTAAGAAGTCACACAAAGGAGTGACGAAATATTGAAATTAAAAATTAAACCAAAATAAAGAGACCTTAAGCTTAAAAATATCAGAATACAATAATAATTAAAAAGAGGTCAAGAAACCAGAAGAACTTAACTAATATTCTTTTCTGTATAAATTTCAATTTATACATTTACGACCTGACAAGTTTTGTTTATTCGTCTCGCTTAAGTCACGGAGAAAACGTTTAATAAAAATATGCTAATATTCCACTCTTAGGGCCGGTTTTTAGGATTGAGATTAAACTTAGGCACTAACCACAATTAACTAATCTAATAATATATTTATTTGATTAGTAATCCAGTTTGCTGTTTTTAAGTTTAAGCTTAAACCTCATAATATTGCCATACTGCGTAATAATAAAATGGCCACATCATGTAGTCAAATGTCAAATTTTAGTCAATGCAGCTCTGCATTTCTTATAAAGCGAGAAGAAGACAGAGTGGTTTATTTGGTCATAATTTGGCGCAAAATTAATTAAATGTGATAAAAGTTAAATAAATAAAGTAATGTTTAGTTCTGAGGCAAAAAGATCTGCCAATTTCACCACGCAAGAGGTAGATTACCTATTAAAATTGGTAGATGATAAAAAATGCGTGGTGGAATGTAAAAAAACGGATCGGACATCTGCAGCAGACAAAGCTCGCTGTTGGATGGAAATACAGGATGATTTCAATGTGCAATTTGAAAACTTTAGATCTCATAAAACTTTAAAAATAAAATATGAGAATTTGAAGAAAAACGCGAAGAAAAGTTATGCTATGGACAAACAAGAGTATTATAAAACAGGGGGAGGACCAAAGCCACCAACAAACATAACTCAAACGGATCAAGACATTATTGACATGCTGGAAACTGAGCTGGTGGAAGGAACACCGGGTGAAAGAACTTTTATGTGGGTGCAGTCAATGGCAGCTACAACTTTAGGGAATTTGGCAATTCCGAAAAATGCTTTTTTAGTTTTCAAACGTTCTTCGTCTGATTTCGGAAATTTTATAAAATTATCTTTTAAGAGCGCTATATTATGTGTTACTCTTGCAACGACTTTGGACACCGTGGATTTCGACACTCCATTTAAGTCTCCTATTGTCATCAACATGCCTCCAGTTGCATATACACGTAATGTTATTAGCAGCATTTGCTCTTCGGTTAACGCATTATTCCTTAAAAGGAATTAAAACTAACTTTATTAATTTATTTAATCCTTTTTGATTACATGCTTACCAATTTGTTTTGTTTTTTATGTGTGGCCCAATTAATTCCAGCACTTTGTAAGCTGAATTTTTGGACAATCGGAACCTTTGTCTGAATTCGAAATCATTGTATAAATAAAAATTATTTGGCCGCTTTCTTATTGTTTTTGTACGTCTTATAATTGTTTTATTTAAAATTTCATATGTTTCCATATCACTAAAGTCTTCGTCTTCACTAGAATAATCCATTTTATTAAAGTTTTTCGGAATAAAACTTTTATGTGCAATATACGAGTATTTTCTTTGCTTATATTTTGACAGCTGTTTTGTTTTACATGTGTTAGTGATGGCAGAATTCGTAGAGTTTAAACCACCAGCATTGGCCGCTTAAGCTCTCGAATAAAAGTAGCTAATCGAGCACTTAAAAACTAAAAACAGAGATTAAGGATGACTAAATCTCTAATCTCTATCCTAAAAACCGGCCCTTAGGGCCATTATTACAACTTAACGATAAAGTTCCCAATAGTTAACCTTAACATTAGCTTACGTGAACGATAAAGTGACCTTTAAAGTTTTTCCATTATTACAACTGTCAGATAAAATAAAAAATCTAATTTATATATTGTGGCAACATTGCGGTGGATACCGACTACTATTAGTGATTTGAAAAAAGCGTAGTGGCAACGATTTACTTTTGTTTATATCTTAAATTGAAAACGTTATTATATTTTCTGTGTGTTAAATTATTTTGCTACTTGCGTTAAGTGCTTTTGTTGTTTGCGTAAATTGTGTTATTGAAAATAATGTCGAAACTAAATAATACGACTGATTCGGAAAGAAAGAAAGCGAAAAATATGTTCTAAATTATTTAAATAAAATAAACGTTGTCTATTGTCCATTTTTAGGTTGAAAAGTTAGAATTATTTAATTTGACATAAAAATGTTGTTAAAGTTACCATATTTTCAGAAGAAAATATGGCAGCTTCATTTGCTTAAAGTTAACTTTGAAAGTTATCATGAGGATAAACCTCCTGTTAGCTTATCAGTTACCATTAAGGTTAATTTTAACTTGTAATAATCAAATAAAATTTATCTGCCAGATAGCATCCTATTGTTAACTATTTGTAAGTTGTAATAATGGCCCTCAATAAAATAATTTGGATTTAATAAAAACTTCTTAAATAATAATTTACAGGTTGCAGATTTCAACTTGAGACGGAATAAAAAATGTATATCTTAATAATATTTTTAAAACTTGAAAAAATATGTGTAAGCGCTGGTTCACACAAATCAAGTTTAATTGATCAACTTTCTTTTGAACTTAAGTTCACGTTCACACACGAAACGTCGTGTCAAGTTTCTCTTCATTGCTGAGCATTCATTTAATACATTACGAATGATAAGACAAAAGAAAATATAAAAACTGACTAGTACCGTCAAGTATGTACCCCTTTCCATTCTCTTTTCCCCTCTCTCCTAAAAACTGAAGACTTGAAGGGTCAAACTTGATGTGTGTGAACCAGCACTAAGCAAATTATGAGAGAAAAATAGAAACGCAAGTGATATCAACTAAATAAATAATGAGATTGGCAAAAAAAAATGAAAACATTTCATTGCGAGCACATCAGGTGATGCACAAACAGAAGTTATTAGATTAGCAGTTGCGAAAAGTTTTTACCGATACTTGGGAAGGGATTAATTAATTCATGCTTAAAAACGCCGTTAATTTAAAAAGAAATTAATATTATTTTTCTATATGTAACTTTTCGCATAAAACAAGAAAATTAAGCCAGAGAAAATGTCACTAATATATCATTGTAAATTTATTGTGAATACGGAGGCAACAGTTTTATGGAAATTGAGTTCAAAGGCAATATGCAAATTTCCAAATTTTCTGCTTATACGAAATAAATTTTTTATAATTCTAGTAACAATCATGATTTCTGAATTCCCAAACATTGTTGTATCCTTTAAAGCAGTATTTGACAATAGCAAATACAATTTTTCTCAAAACAAAAATTTTTTAAGATCAATTTACTTTTGCCTTAAAATAGTCGAAAATATTTTACAAAAAAAAAATTATTATATTCTGATATTTTTAAGCTTAAGGTCTCTTTCATGTATGTGCTGTGAATCACACGATTGTCATATCACATGTGACTTGAAAAACGCCAATTTCTTTTTGAACGATTTTGAGCGATTGCGAACTCCAGCACACCAATTTTGTGACTTCAAATCGAAAACGCTTTATTTCATGCGATAAGCGATTTCCATCACATGACCGTTTATTTTAATTTAATTTTTAATTTCAATATTTCGTCACTCCTTTGTGTGACTTCTTCAGGATATTAATTATTTTTTAAAAGAATTCAAAAAAAAATTTTTTTTTTGTTTGAAATTTTAACGATAAAGGATGGGCAAATTTGAGGTTAGGAAGTAAATGGGCTTAAAAACGATATTTTTTTCAGTTTTAGTGATACCAATCTAAAGTAGAAATATGGGAATTAATAATGGAATATGATGTCGAGCAAATGCTACCTCTAACACGTCAGTAGACATACGCTCTTTTCACAAAATTTTTAACCACATTTTGCAACAAAACATCGCTTATCTCGTCAATGCAGCGCCGAATTTCATATTTCAGAGCATCAGTTGTATTCATGTAAACGCAGTCTTTCAAATTCTTTGTTCAAGAGTGTAGAGTTTCATGGCTAAAATTTCCCAACTTTTTACTAAATAAATGTCAAAGGATGACAGTTCAATGCTTGAAATTACATCATTTCACAACCAATTTACTTCCTAACCTGAAATTTACCCACCCTTTACACCAAGGCTGGTGAATTGAGCAAATAATATCTAGATATAAGTCTAGTACAAACATATGACATATAAATACTTTAAAAAATTACTCCCAATATGGATTAGTAATAAAACGCAGAGTCCATGCATTCGTACGTACATATGAATGTTATGAAAAATATTTTAATTGTTAATTGTATTCAAATGAATCGTTTTTTATTTAATAAATATATTTTTGCTTGTGTTCTTACAAGTTTTTATTGCGATTCACTACTGGAACATAAATATTATAGCCCTATTCACAAAATTATGCAAATGGTCTTGTATCGTGGCATTTGGAAAATAATCGCACTCTACACCAACAAAATACATTGAAAATTCGCTCAAATACTCTCTCAATTTGCCAATGCAAGACCATTTGTACAAGATTGTGAATAGGACCACCACTACAGAAGTTTAGATTTGAACAAACGATTTGAAAAAAAACTAAAGCCATTCAATATAAAATAACCTTTTAAGCAGAGGTTCAACAAAGTTAGTGATTTTGACACAGAAGGTTAAGTTTGATACGTAGACTAACATTTAGGTGTGTATTTAAATAAGGAAACATTTTTGAAGAACTCACCTCATCCACACCAATTTTACGACAGGCTTCTAAAAAATTATCCACATTACGACGACAACGAGCCATAGTTAATTTAGACTGCAAATAAGATTGGAAATATTAAAATAAATTTCAATAATTTCAGATTTTAATTTTGTGTGCTGAAAACTCACTACTCCTGGCGATGGTACATGAATGCTGGCAACAGAACGTGGTCTCACATAATTTGCTAAATGGCACAGTATAACGCCATCGGTTAAAGCGGAAGCGATGTCATCAGGTAATGTCATTTTTAAACGACTTTCAATAATCTAAATAAATATGATAAAAAGTATTTATATAAAATATTTTAAGACTGAATTCAAGGTATCAAAGAATTAGAAAGTAGCTAATAGCGATCATAGCATCCGTTTGCATATGACAATAAGACAAATTTCGTTGGACAACAAAATTAAGCGTTCCAATGTTTTTGTAATTAATTTTACCACAAGACTTTGTTACAAAAATAGAACGAATGCCCTATTTACAGCATAAATTTATTCAAGAAATATTTTTAAATTATTAAATAAGTCGAATTTTCACGGTTGGCATGATGGAAGTAAAAAATAGAAATCAAAACGAAAATCAAGACTCAAATTAAGCCTCACTAGATTAATTATAATTGCAAACATTACTCGAAATTGTGGTTACTCGAAATTGTGAAAAAATTACAAATTTAGGAAAAATTAGCGCTCGAACATTATAATTATATAAAGTCATCATAAATAAATCAATAAGTTGTTCACAAGGATCAGAAAAAATAGCGAATTTTAATTTTGTGCGCAACTGATTGCTTTTAATGTTGGTTCTGCCATATTTTCAATAGTTTTAAATCTTTTCAAATTAAAAGAAAAGTATGGCCAAATAATTGATGAATTTCGATAAACATGATCTTTTTCAGCCTTAATTTTTTTTTTCTATTTTTTAATTATTTCCATTTTTTTTTTGCAAATGTTGTGCCAGGACTGTTCAAAAAACGTGGCGAATTTTCAAATTCAGCGGGCTAAGCTTTTTTAGGTTGGGTTTTTCAACAAGAACATTTTTTCCTAAAACAAAAAATGTTTGTTTGGTAGTAGAAGGTGAAAAATAGACTTGATTTCATGTTTTTTATTTTTCATATTAATTATACAAAAAAATTTTGAAAGCAACTTCAGAAGAGAATTGAAGAACATAGACTGCATAAAAGTCACCGTGTGAATTGGGCGAAACACGTATTTTTTAATTTTTTTTATTATTATTATCTCTGGAATAGCTCGAAATATAAAGTACTACAATGCCAGGCATAAGAATATTCAAATTCGAACGAAAATTAACTACTTTTGTATGATATTGGAATTGACTGCCATTTCGAATCAAATTCCGCAACGGATTCTATGAATAGACTGATCATGTCCACGTATCTAATAAAATACTTACACTGCGTAGTTGTGTCATTAATTCGATTTCCTCTCTTTGACGATCAAACTCTCGTCGCATGGTAAAACTTAACTTCTCCGGCGGTATATCATGATTCCAGGTAACAGACCTAAAATGGAATACGGAAAAAATATATCAAAACATTCATGTACAATAATTTATAAGAAGAATCAAGAAAGTTATATTCGACCAGGTCGAATCTTAAATACCCTTCAAATATTTAGTACATAAAAACTCTATTTTATAGGGGTCACTCCGGAAGGGGCCGTGGGGGAGACATCTCAGCTTTATCATAAAACACTAAAGTAAATTTCTGGGCTTATTAAGTGTAAACAAAACAATTTTTTTTTTTGATAGGGTCATTTAGGGGCAAAGGTGGGGGGGAGGGTAGGGCAGAGGAATATCAGAGAACATTTTATCCTCAATGTAAATATTTAACAATTTGTTAAATATTTACATTATTTTTTTCTTATAATATGTTACTTAAACGCCTACCAAATAGGACGGGGCCCAAAAATTCATTGTTCTGATTTTGTGGCCCCAAGTATATATTCTTTGAGACAAAAATATATTAGTTGCTTAAGAAAATTACTGTTCTTCTAATTTCTTCGATCTTCGTATTATATCTTTAAATTCTAATATTTTTTGAGGAAAAAGATCCACTCTATTTTTATATAAAAATAAAGTGGATATTTTTGCTCAAAAAATTTTAGAATACAAAAATTAACAGAATTACAAAAAAAAAAACTTTAAAAATTATATAGTTGTTTTTTAGAGGTTGGTTTAGTTCTTCTTGGGGGAACTTTTTTCCCTCTGTCCCGATTCTGTCCATTTACGAACTTGACCTGTGCTATCCTTCTAGATATATTTATACCAAATTTCAAGGGTCTGGCTCTTTTCGTTTAGACTGAATCGTGATTTCCACAGACGGACGGACGGGCGGACATGGCTAGATCGTCTTAGATGTCATCACTGATCAGGAATATATACTTTATGGAATCTTAGAGGGATATTTCGCTGCGTTGCACACGGAATGACAAAGTGAGTACACGCTCCAATTCTTTTTTGGAGGGTATAAAAATAGTTTCATTTAATCAGACTAGATCGCAATTTTAATTACACAAAATAAAATATATTGCGTTGAAAAATATTAAATAAATAAAAAAAAAAGACTTCTCACCTATGAATTTTGGCAGCTATTATTTTGTTGTTGCCAACTGGCGATTTTACTCCCCCTGATGGTGTACTCGCCATTGTTGTTGTTGCTGTTGTGAATTTATTATTATTTGTTAATATGCCAACTCCGACACCCGTTAGACCATTTCCGCCAGTTATTACACTAACACCATTTAAAGTTTTCATAGGACTATTCGGTTTCACATATCCAATGCACTCGCCGTTTGTGTTAACGGTCGATAGAACATCGTTCGGAGTGTGTTTCGCAGCAGACATTAGTTCGGTATTTCTGGAGGGTATAACTTTTTGTATAGGTTTCTTTGGTATAACTACAGTTTCTTCGATGCCGTTGGCCACAGCACTGCTGGAATTTAATGTTGCGTTCGAGTTGTTGGCACTATTTTTCATTATGGATTTTGGCACTGTTGCGCATTGAGCGTTACCGTTCAGACGGATTTCCATGTCTTCATTTGGCTGTGGAGAAGGGGTTTCCCTAGAATCATAAACTTGTTTTGGTTCCTTTAATTTATAGACATCTTGGCTACGCTGCTGTTTTAAAGCTTCTTTGTATTCTCTGCAAAAGTACGTTAAAATAGTTTTTTTTTCTTTTTTTCAGTTTGTATATTTCACTTACCTATAAGTTTGTATATTTCCCAAATTCTTATTGGTTTTATCGTCGACTTTTCCATTTTGCTGCTGCTGTGCATTGTTGTCCATCATGACATCATCCAAATCGGGTGTAGATCCACTACTCGAACTTGAATGGGCATAATTGAGATGTGGTTGTTGTTGTTGTTGTTGCAATTGCATTAAATTACTCTCCTCTTTTCTATTAATGGGCGAACAGCTCAATTCAGTTGTAGACTCACTTTCCATATTCAGGGGCTTAACAACGGCAGCTGTCACACTGATCGATTCATCGACTATTGTACTTGTGCTCGAAGTTAACGATGCATCCATGAAGTCAGCATTTAAAAGTGATACCTTTGGCAATGGAGGTGTTGTTGGCGTAATACGTTTGGGAGAATCGTTTTTTGATTTCACTTTAAGCAAACAAAAAATATTATTTGAAAAGATCATGAAATAATTTTCTTTTTTTTTCTCAATTCTTACGTGGCATATCATGAGACCAGCGTTTGTCGATGCCATCACATGTGCTGTAGCCAGAGTCCACATGGTGTCTTGCACTGCGATGTGTTTCTAAAACAGTAGCATTAGAATTGTTGCGCGGCGCTCGTCTTAGGGTTGTATAACCATCGTAATTTCCTCCAGCACGAGAACCTTTTTCATCTTTGGTTGCCTGAGTTTCTAAATACTTAAAGACGTGCACTAGGCCACGGACACAGAGCTGATTGAATAATAAAAAGAATACAATTTAAAAACAAGCAATTATTAAAAACAGAGGAAAAAGAAAATAAGACAATTATTAATTATTAAAGAAAAACTACCTATTATTTTAAAAAATCACCAAATTTGAATTTTCACCTTAAGGTGTGAAATTCAAATACACCTCTATTATGAATAATTTTTCCCTTTTCCCTAAAATAGGGATCATTAAAAAATTCCTCGTGAATGATTTTATGCTAAAAATAAATTCCCCTTATCGTGAATATTTTTTTTCCGCGAGTTTTTTTACTTTTTCCTTTAATTTATTCACTTAGTTTTTGGTGGGGAATAGACTAGAAAATGTAAGTATTTTCTATTATAATACCACCCGATAATAAGATTAAGAATATTTTTCTCTTGTTTTGTTCGGTTTTCAAAATGTATTCAAATTATTTTACTACTAAATATTTAGTCATACTTTTTTAAAATTTTTTTTAAATTATTACATAAATGTAAATTTTTGAACACAAAGTTCTTTGATTTTGCATGTTGTTTGCGACTTCTCTGTTTTTACCATTCACTGAGAACTGATAGCGAGATTAATTTCTCACGAGGGATACGTGATATCATTTTTCCCTTCGAGTGGAATAAAAATTTCACGTGTACAAAAGTAGAGGGTAAAATATTTACTGAGAATCTACTGAAAATTCCGAGTTGACCCAAAATATGTACATATAAATATACTTACACTAGCTGGCGGTGAAGTCATGGGATTATTTTCCAGAGTCAATTCAACCAACGTCGACATTTGACGAATTTCAAGAGGTAGACTAGAAATGCGATTATTCGATACGTCCAATGAAACCAACGTTAAGCAGGTTAATTCTAAAATGGATTTCGGAAAATATAAAAATATGTAATAATAAAATTGATTAAAAATTATATTTACCTCGAGGTAAATACATCAGTTGATTGCTACGCAATGAAAACGAACGAAGAGAACGCAGTTCACCAATACGTGCTGGCAATGTTGAGAGTTGATTGTACGACGCATCCAAATCGGTCAAACGATCCATGCGACCCAATTCATCTGGCAATGCTGTCAAGCGATTATTCGACACTAACAACACATGCAGTGGCAGGAAGCACAATTCGCGCGGCAATGAAGACAACTGATTGCTGCGCAAATCCAAATAGGTTAAAGAAGTTAAATGTTTCACCGATTCGGGAATACTGCGTATGGTGTTGTGGTAAAGTAAGAGCGTCTCCAGAAACGAAAATGTGGTAATTTCTTCGGGCAACTCACAAAAGCGATTGCGCGATAAATCTGAAAATAGTTAAGAGAGAAATATTTTAGCAATGAAATAAATGCACGAAGCGAAGCTAAAAAAGTATTGAATTTTAATAAGCAAAAAAAATCATTTGCCGCATGGTGTTCAGAGAACGTGAAGCTTAAAATTAATGCTCTACTCGTCTATATACGAGGTCTACTCAAAATATGAGGATGATTTAATATTGAACATTCAATTACAATTTTTTTTAAAGTTGGGAGTCATAAAATTTAAAAGTGTTTTGCGTGTTCGGCCAATTTCTGCTGTCGTAAAAAATTTATTAAAGATCGCTCAATGATCAGCCACTTCACTGCCATTTCCCTATCGCATTGCAAGTTTCTAATTTAATGCGAATCGTACAAACTTCATCAATACCGGTGTGAGAGCTTGCAAAATTACCAAGTGGCAAGATCTCTGCAGAACACACAACCTTCTTAAGTTTAGCAAGTAGGACGGCCATATTCTATGTAAGGCCAAAATCATACACACTTTCATGGCCTGTAAATTGATGTTTCATGGCCTGTAAATATTTTCACAAACTCAATTCACCTATTCCAATTGTTGTGTGTGATAGAAGACACTCCCATAATCATTTTTTATGTACTGGAAATGCATGCCAACTCCTGATTTGGCCACTTGGGCCAAAGTCCCTCCAAAATCATATACAAAATGATAAATATTATAAAATGCTCTGTTTTAGGTCTTTAATTTATAAATTATAATCATATTGTAATATAATTTTAATATAAATGCTCAAAAAATTTATGAAATATGGATTTTAATACAAACAAGTAAAAACGTTATATTCGACCGGGTCGAATCTTAAATACCCTCCAAATATTTAGTAAGTGAATTTAAAATGTTTAACTTGGTGGGACAGAGTTCCTTTATATAATATCGTACGTCAACGCCCACTAAAGGGAGCGGGGTTCAAAAATAGACAATATCATGTTTTCCACAGATGAACGTATGGGCATTGCTAGACCGTCTTAAACTTCATCACTAATCAAGAATATACGTATTTACTTTGAAGGGTCCAGTTCTCTTTGGAGGGTATAAAAACTGTATTTTGGCGGGGTCGCTCTGGCAAGGGCTGTGGGAGAAACATTTCACCTTTGTCATAAAACTCTAAAAATAAATGCTTGGGACGATGATATACAAAATTAAATTTTTTATTTTTTTATAGGGTCATTTACCGGGAAAAGGGGGGGAAGGGGGTAGGGCAGAAACAGGCAGTCAAAAAACTTTAAAAATATATGCTTGGGATGATTATATACAAAATTAAAATTTTTTTTTTGATAGGGTCATTTAGGGGGCAAATGGGGAGGATTGGAAGGGCAGAAACAGGCAGTCATAAAACTCTAAAAATAAATGCTTGGGATGATTATATACAAAATTAAAAAAATTTTTTTTTTGGTAGTGTCATTTAGGTGGTGAAGGGGGAGGAGGGAGTAGGGCAGAGGAGTACCAGGTATCATCTCAGCTTCGTTATTAAAGCTTAAAGATGTTATTTTTAAGGAATGTAGGCTTAAGTAAAAACAATTTGTTAAACTTTTATGCTATTTTTGCATATAATAACGCCCACTGAAGTGGGCGGGGTCCAAAAATAATTTATTTTTATTTTATGGCTCCAGTTTAAGGCGTTGAACCGTATTTGACATAAAAATATATCGTTTGCTTAACAAAATAACCAAAAAACTTTAAAAATTATGTTGTTTTTCCCCTCTTGCCCGATTTAGCCCATCTTCGAACTTAACCTGCTCTAAGCTTCAAGATATATTTATATCAAATTTCAAGAGTCTAGCTCTTTTCGTTTGGACTGAATCGTGATTTCCACAGATCGTCTTAGATTTCATCACTGATCAAGAATATATATACTTTATGGGGTCTGAGATGGATATTTCGATGCGTTGCAAACGGAATTACAAAGTGAATATACACTCCAAATTCTTTTTTGGAGGGTATAAAAACTTCACTGATTGCCATTTCGTTACATCATAATATATTTAACTCGGCATATTTATCTTCACACACATGTTTTTGAAATGAATATAAATTGACATCATTTTTTGAACAGCCCTCGTACATGTGTGTAATATCTATTTCAAAATTAAAATGATATTTCGGTTCATTGGCTGCAATGAATTTTTAATTTCCAACGAGTGTTGAATTTTTAAGGAATTTCATTTTATTTTTATTTAATTTATTTGTGTATTTTTCTTTAGTTTTCCATAAATATTTTTCGTTTTTCTAGTCATTGTCGTTAATAATTCATACATAAGTATTTTTAGATGCATAAGGCACACATGTACATGCACGTAAAGGGTGCTCTTTTTTAGGCATGCCCATTGTTCTGCGGGCATTTGAAATTGATCGAAATTTTTATTTAAATTGTATGAAATTTTCGTTCGATATCGATTGCGGTAATTCGATCCCTGGTCCTGGTGGTTAATTTGTGATTAGTTTGCTTTGCATATCAACTGTCACAAAAAACAAAGATCATTTGCTTTAAGGATATATCAAGTGAGTTGTATACTCCGACCAATCACATATGTATGTATGATCGAACACTTGGAAAAATTTTCTGTTTTTTAATATCTTACAAATTATCTAGTCAATTCGAGAACCGTAATAAGGCCCAATATTGAAACACTAATGATACAAAATTATACTCGTATTTCATTGATATTACAAATATTTTATTTGTTGTAATTTAAAGACGTGTACCTTTGAAAAAAAAACACCCTATTAATTTTGGTGATGTCTGTATGTGTACACATGCAGTCGTATATTTCTTTTGTATAAAAATATGTTCTATAATGTGATGATAAGAAACGCATTTTAGAAGGGAAGAAGTTATTTTTGTGCAGTCATTGATTTTATTAGGTCAATAGAAAAACAATTACAATAATGCCCCCTATTAACATAGTCTGCGTCTTTAAATAACACGATTAAAATAAAAATAAAATTACTGCTTCTGGAAAAAATGATTTTATTCAACACAAGTTTAGAACATTTTTCAATTGAAACGTTAGAACTTTCAAATTAAAAAAGCCAAGGCCATAATGTAATTTAATTGAATGGTATGTGTGTTTTTCTAAAAGGAAAATATACTTGCCTCCAAGAGGATTTTTCAAAGGCAATACGATTTGTGGTATTTTTTTCTAAAGATAATTTAAATCTTATATATATAAATACGTCACACCTTTTTTTTGTGGTACATTTTGTAGCATTTTATCGTCTACTAAAATTGATGAAATATATATGGTTTCAACGGTATTTCTGTCTAGATAAGCACAATATATATACGAGGGTTGTTCGAAGGCTGCATTACTTTTTGAAGTTTCTTTGCAGTAGCTTTAAATGCAACGTCGCTGCTGTCAACCACAAACTATAGTCGCCCAATAAGATTTTTCAAAGGCAATACGATACGTGGTATTTCTTTTTACAGATATTTAAATCTTATGAAAAAAAAACACGTTATACATATTTTTGTCGTACACTTTCAAGCATCTTAGCGTCCACCAAAACTGATGAAAAATGTATGATTTGAAAGGTATTTTTGTGTAGATAAGCACAATATATATACGAGGGCTGTTTGATAGCTACGTTACTTATTGAAATTTCCTCGCAATAACTTTAAATGGAACGTTGCTGCCGCCAAGCACTATCTATTAATAGACTACTGCCAAGTTTTGAAGAAGCTGCGTGGATTAGTTTGTGTTTGACAGTCATTAAAAAGCAGATAACCTCGGGAATTTTAACAAAAATTAAAAAAAGGGAATTTCGTGTATCGACTAAAAAAAAAAAATATATATATATATATATGTATATATATATATATATATATATATATATATATATATATATATATATATATATATATATATGTATATGGTGTTTTTATAAGAGCTTGCTGATTTAAAACTTAAATAAAACACATGCCAAATTATGAAATGGCCAAAAAAAATTTGTATTTGGTAGATAATTTCTTGTCATTTAACATTTAAATATAATTTCGGGCATACGGCCACCACGACTATTTTGCACAAAGGTCATTCTGGAGGTCCAATTTTCGAGCACCTTTTCAAGTATTTGAGGGCGTATTTCAGCAATGACACGTTGAATACTGGTTTCCAAAGCGTCAATCGTTGCTGGTTCATTGGTTTATGCACGTAAACTAATGATTTCATGTATCCCCACAAAAAATAATCGAGTGGCGTCAAATCACACGAACGCGGAGGCCAATTCACCGGTCAATTTCTCGAAATAATGTTGACTTTGAAATGTTCTTTCAATAAGTCCATTGTTTCGCCCGCAGTATGACAAGTGGCACGCACCATCCTGTTGAAACCACATTTCGTTTACATCCATATCTTGAAGTTTTGGCACCAAAAATTCATTGATCATGATTCTGTATCGATTTCCATTCACGGTAACGCGTCGTCCTTCCTCATTTTTAAAGAAATAAGGACCGATGATTCCACCAGCCCATAGACCACACCAAACAGTATATATATCGGGATGCATTGGTAATTCTTGAACGGCGTGTGGATTATCTTTGCTCCAAATACGGCAATTTTGCTTGTTGACATATCCATTCAACCAAAAATGCGCCGCCTCATCACTGAAGAGAATTTTGCGGTAAAAAAGCGGATAAACATTTTTAATTGAACACTGTTTTTGAAAATAAATTTCTACGATTTGGAAGCGTTGTTCTGGTGTTAACCTGTTCATGATGATTTGCCAAACAATACTGAGTAGAGACGTCACTTTAAACTGTCAAAACAGCTGTCAGACAACAGAGTGATTCGTATAAAAAACTTCATAAAAAAACACCCTTTATAATAAAAGTATATTACAATATGATTATAATTCATAAACTAAAGTCCCAAAACAGAGTATGTTAACTCTTCGTGCTTTTATAAATTTATCATCTTGTATATGATCTTGGAGGGACTTTGGCTCCAGTGGCCAAATAAGGAGTTGGCATGCATTGCCAGTATATACAAAATGAGGGTCTTCATATTCATTTCAAATTTCACAAAAAAAAGTATTTAATGTTTGTAAACTGTTTATTTGACAAATTTAAAAAAAAACTTCATAAAAAACCACCCTTTATATATATATATATATATATATATATATATATTCTTTTTTGTTAGCACTGCAACCAAGGAAATTCTTGATAAATACTATGGGAACTTTGGGCAAGCAATTTCAATGGTTACAAATTTTTTACTAAGTTCCGTTGTGGTCGTACTAGCGCAAGTACGGCCGCACGATCGAGTGGTCCCAAAAAGAGATCATCACGCCAGAAATCATCGATAAAAGCCATGGATTAATATTGAAAGATCGGAGAATGAAAATACCTACGTGAAGTGGTTGAAGTTACGTTCACAGATATATAACATTTGACGAAATAAGCGTAACCAATCATTTCTGGTTTAAGTTTTTATCAATTTAGAAAAAAGATGTTCCGATTTGACAAAAAATTCAATGCATAATTTATGTCGTTTTGATATTAAAGAAACGTTTATCAAAATATAGTGGTTACCCTTATTACCTCAAATAATTGATACATGTAAATAATGAATAATGTTCTGCTATAGAAGTTTTGATATTTTGGAATAACATTAAAGTTAAGTGTAACTTTTTTGTTTAGCTACTTTATTGTTTACCAATTCCAACTTTAATTCAATTAAATAAAGTGAGCAGATTAAATAACATCTTTACAACAAAAAACATAAACTTTGTAATAAAGCATCCATTAAAAAACAATTGAGAACATGTTGGTGCATAACAGCTTTTGTATTTAACCAACTGACCTAAATAAAAATTTAACTTTTATCTGAACTGGTAAAGAAGTGAGCACAAACTTTTTTTCCAACTGCAACTAGAGCGAGAGAAAAAGTGGAAAAATAGAACAAAATTTAATATTAATTATGCAAATGCATCTATTAAAATGGAATGCTGTTTTATATATTTGCATAGCTGTGAAATATTTTTAAATATAAAAGCTAGAGAATTTAGTCTTGGATTGATACGTTGCAAACGGTCCTAAATAGCATTCTATTCATAATGAACAGCGACAGTTTGATCTCAAAATTTTGTGTAGCGACCCAGCCATGGTTGGGGGCGACAACGACGAAAAAGAGAGCCTCGACTATAGCAGTTGGTAAATCAGCTGTCAAGGCCACCTGCTATTAATACGGCTTGACAATAACCCTCCTAGACGTGTCAAATTCTTGTGTTAATAATTATTTGCTAGTTGTTATTATAGCTGTTACTTCCTTCCTTCCTTCCTTCTATCTCTCAGGTAATACCTAGATAACATTTTAAGAAAGTTATATTAACTATTTTGTCAAACTTCTTATTTTAAATTGCCCGTCTTCTAAATAATGCAAACAGAAAAACCCAATGGACATAACCAGCCATTCTGGTACAAAGATTAACAACAAAAAATTCAAACTAAACGAAAAGCGGTCACAACAACATATTTTTTTTATCAATTTCATACATAGACCGCGTTATGTTGCAATAACAACAAATCGTTTAAGTTAAACCGGCTTCCACAAAATTTTAGCAGGAAAACACCAGTTGTGCAAAAGACAAAAAAATCCAAGGCAAGCAACAATCAACTGACGGACCCAATGACTGTCAGTACAATGACAGCAACAATTATTTTAAAAATAAGTGCGTGAAAACACTTTAGAAAAGAACAGAACAGAACAAAACAAAAACATGAACAACGACAATGCCTGACTGGTACCGAGTTGTTTGTTTGTTTTTTATCAATTAAAACACAAGTACGAGTGAGTGATTCTTTTCGTACTCACAGAAACCACATGTTACCCCTCACACGCATCAAACACAGACTTGTATTTACTACAAAATTTATTCTGGGGCACAACAACAACAACAGAAACTGCAGAGGCAGCAGCTACAACAGACAAGTCAGTTAGGCCGTAGTGAAATCAAAAATCTTGTTTCCAAACGCAGATAATTTGTTGTGAATGAAATTGTTGAGTATTTTATTTTTGATTTTTCTTTTCATACATTTTCACATCAGCTGTTGATCTAATGCCCCGCAGCTTGACTGCAATGAAGCAAAATGTTGTAGGAAAAGTGCATCTGCACCAAATAGTGTTATACGATCGGAGGCTGTCAATTGCGTTTACTTGCACGTTGCTGATATCATATGTAAATTACTTTATATAAACAAGTTTTTGAATTATGTAGACAAATGCAAGTACCTACAGATCGTTGTATGCGTATTCTTGTAATCAGTTTATACACTTTAGTTGTCCACAATATCGTGTTTTTGGACAAAGCTAACCCTTTAGCTGAAATATTCGCAAGTAATTCGCACTTGCCGGAAAGCAATCAACCACTGCCGGTTCTTGAAAATGTATCCACAACTATGCCAAAGATGCGTTTTCGGGTCCGGGCGGTTAAAATGGTCTTATCGGATCTCAATGTAAACAAGTCTTCTGGGCCGAATAGAATTCCAGCACTGGTCTTAAAGCAGTGTCTTTCGACGTTAGCTCGTCCTCTGGCAACCCTTTTCAGCACTATTTACCATTCAGGCGAATTTCCCTCGTGCTGGAAGTTTGCGAATGTAACGCCAATCCCTAAAAAGGGAGAGGCCAACAACCCCCAAAACTACCGCCCAATTGCTGTTTGTTCTGCGCTTTCCAAGGTGATGGAAAGCATGGTGAATTTCCACCTAGCGAAATATCTAGAGTCTAATAACTTACTTAACGACCGTCAATATGGCTTCCGTGGGGGCCGCTCTACGGGGGACCTACTGGCTTTCCTTTCGGAAAAGTGGTGCCAATCTATCCACCACTTCGGCGAGAGTAAGGTAGTGACTCTGGCACTTTTGTCGAAACTTTTGGCTTTTGGTGTCGGTGACGTCTTCTCTCGATTTATATCGAGCTTTCTCAGGAATCGTGCTATAAGAGTTGTTATAGACGGTATTTTATCAGACGAGTATAAGATCAACTCTGGGCTACCGCAAGGCTCTGTTCTTTCTCCTACACTATTTCTTATATTTCTAAATGACCTTCTATGTCAGACTTTAACCCCTATCTACTCTTTTGCAGATGATAGCAGCCTTTGGCATTCATATGCTTTCAATAATAGACTGAAATCGTCAGAGATCGTGGCGATGAGGCACAATATGAATGTTGCGCTAAACGGTGACCTCAATAGGATTGTCGAATGGGGCCACAGAAACAGGGTAGATTTCAATGCCCGTAAGACCCAATGCTGCTTGCTAACACACCGACGCAAGCCCGATCACGCTGCTTCATCTGTAAACATGAGTGTTATAGATATTGTGGGGTGTGTTTCACTGTTTTATCGTTACTATAACGGGTTTTGTTCTACCGAAGTCAGGGATCTCTTTCCCGAAACGCGCACTTTTCTACGCGCAAAATGTTTGACTAGTAAATTTCTGAATATTCCTAAAAAATGTGAAGCCAACAATCAGATGTGAGTTTTTGAGTTTTTCTCAATTCAATTATTGAGGCCAATTAACCATATAAAATTTTAATGTAAGTAATTGCTCAATTACTTGTTATAAAGTCGGGTGGCAAAGGGATAAATGCAGCGCTGCTAAAAAGTGTGTTTAGTGAGCAAAATACAACTCACTGAACAATGTATTTGCCAGATTCTTAATAATCGGTGGATCAACGTGAAACCGATAGATGGCCCAGCCGACATAAACAAAATATGTCGAGCCATATTGAAGTTAAGTTATTTATATTAAATTTATTACTAATTAGAAAATAGAAACAAACAAAAAATAGATCGCTGATTTGAACATGAGACACTCATGACTATAATTTTTTTTCTTTTAGTTCTTATACGATAATTGAATTAGCTAAATTTTGTATATGTGAACAGGAAGATAATTACATCAATAAAGTGAATATTGACTTAATTAAAAATGTTTGCTCGAACACCATATAAATTAGTTTTAATTAGTTTTGTAATTGATTCAATTGCTCATGTGATTGCCAACAAACTTTATTTTGTACACCACTAAGAGAACTTTAGGTCCCCTAACTAACTTTACGATATAAATTTGGTTTTTCTAACTTTACGCTATAAATTTAGTTTATATTTTTAGGTGTCTACTCGCGACTTTCAATCTCGAAAGAGCTTATATAACAAGTTTTCATTTGATATAACTCGTATGGCTCACATTCGAGAAAGAAAAATGCTATTGTGAATTTCTCTCAATTGGATTGTTCACAATAGTAAAATTAAAAAATAATAAAGAAATATAATTTGTTTATGATTCAGCGATTCGTCTTTGAAAAGCTTGAATCATTTGGAAAAATTTTTCTGACTCAGAGTACAATCAACGTATACATTTGAAATGGTATTGAGCAATTGATTCTATCTTTTATACAAAATTTTGAATAAATTCTTTGATTATAACTTTTATGGCACTCCTAAAACAAACTAAACATGTTCAATACCTAAAATCAATGAGTAAGCGAAATTTCAAAATTCACCTTAGGTTTTGAAAAGACCTCGTATGTACAAGAAAGCATGTCTATACACATAAATAAGTAATATAATTTCATTACTAAAAATATATATTCAAATGATTGTGTTATTCAAATTCAAAACGAGACGAACATTTACAATTAAATTGTTAAATTCCAATTCTCAACTTAATTGGCTTCATTACGACATTAATTGAAACCATTTGAAATGTTTGATACATATTATAAGTTTTATTGTAATATTTTGAGAAATAATTGCTCAATTCACAAGCCTTGTTGAATCGTTTAATATTTTATTTAAAAGAAGAAAAATCTTAAGAGAAAAATATATTTTTTTTTTGAGAAATCAAAAAAAAAAACGGTATAACACGGCTTGTGAATTGAGAAAATAATTCCTTTGTA
Source organism: Linnaemya tessellans (assembly GCA_951800035.1). Taxonomy (NCBI): domain Eukaryota; kingdom Metazoa; phylum Arthropoda; class Insecta; order Diptera; family Tachinidae; genus Linnaemya; species Linnaemya tessellans. Next base: position 116,480,499 of record OX637533.1, read on the forward strand.
GTTTCACTAATTTGAAATCGTAGTTATTTTTTTTAAATTATTTATTAAAGACCTAATTTATAAAACATATTTTATATTTACATCGTGCTTATTTACCAAATTTGTCAAATACACAGTTTACAAACATTAAATATTATTTTTGTGAAATTTGAAATGAATATGAAGACCTTCATTTTGTATATACTGGCAATGCATGCCAACCCCTTATTTGGCCACTGGAGCCAAAGTCCCTCCAAGATCATATACAAGATGATAAATTTATAAAAGCACGAAGGTTAACTCTGTTTTGGGACTTTAGTTTATGAATTATAATCATATTGTAATATGATTTTATTATAAACGCTCAAAAAAAATTATGAAATATGGATTTTAATACAAAATATTTCACTCAGTTTACAGATTTGAACTTAAAGCCTACTAGAGATTCTTAGCTTAATAATGAAGCACATTCATTAATAATAAATTTTAAAAGAATTCTTTAAACTCAAATTTAAATTCTAGTTAAGTATGAATTTTATTAGTCCAGACTAATGAAAACGTTATTAAGAGGATGAAATTTTATTTTTATAAAGGGTGTTTTTTAAGAAGTTTTTTTTTTATACGAATCACTCTGTTGTCTGACAGCTGTTTTGACAGTTTAAAGTGACGTCTCTACTCAGTATTGTTTGGCAAATCATCATGAACAGGTTAACTCCAGAACAACGCTTCCAAATCGTGGAAATTTATTTTCAAAAAACAGTGTTAAATTAAAAATGTTTATCCGCTTTTTTACCGCAAAATTCTCTTCAGGGATGGGGCGGCGCATTTTTGTTGAATGGATATGTCAACACACAAAATTGCCGTATTTGGAGCAAAGATAATCCACACGCCCTTCAAGAATTACCAATGCATCCCGATAAATGTACTGTTTGGTGCTGTCTATGGGCTGGTGGAATCATCGGTCCTTATTTCTTTAAAAATGAGGAAGGACGACGCGTTACCGTGAATGGAAATCGATACTGAATCATGATCAATGAATTTTTGGTGCCAAAACTTCAAGATATGGATGTAAACGAAATGTGGTTTCAACAGGATGGTGCCACTTGTCATACTGCGGGCGAAACAATGGACTTATTGAAAGAACATTTCAAAGACAACATTATTTCGAGAAATTGACCGGTGAATTGGCCTCCGCGTTCGTGTGATTTGACGCCACTCGATTATTTTTTGTGGCGATACCTGAAATCATTGCTTTACGTGGATAAACCAGCAACGATTGACGCTTTGGAAACCAGTATTCAACGTGTCATTGCTGAAATACGCCCTCAAATGCTTGAAAAGGTGGTCGAAAATTGGACCTCCAGAATGACCTTTGTGCAAAATAGTCGTGGTGGCCGTATGCCCGAAATTATATTTAAATGTTAAATGACAAGAAATTATCTACCAAATCAAAAATTTGTTTTGGCCATTTCATAATTTGGCATGTGTTTTATTTAAATTTCAAATCAGCAAGCTCTTATAAAAACACCCTTTATATATACGCCACACATTTTGTGGTACATTTTTAAGAGTCTTCTGGTCCATCAATATTCATAAAACATACAAGGATCGAAAGGTATTTTTATGCAGATATGCACAATATAAATATTTTCTTTATATGTGTAACAAATGGTGCCAATATCTGGCAAACGGGATTTCTCTTTTTGCGATTTTCCTTTTCCCGAGAAAAAAAATCATGGTATTCTAATAAATTGAAGACAAAGTAAATTAGGAAAAGGAATAATCAGGAAAAAAAATTGTAATTGTGATTTAATTTTTACAAGTAATTTTCTAAAATTAGTTTTGCTTTTACTTACAAAGAATATGGAAACGTTTGGCGTCCCGCTAGTTTGAACCACTAAAAAATATTTTTATTCATGAATGTAAATTTTTATTTTGCGAACTTATTAATTCTATTATTAAGATAAGAACTTTTTATTCAGACTCAAGTTCAAATCTGCAATCTGCAAATTATTTTTAAAGAATTTTTATTAAATTCAAATAATTTTACTAAGAAAACCACCTTGAAAAGTGGATGCGTTCTGTTGGTTTGATGGTTATAAAAGTATTCGAAATATTTTTCTGTTAATAAAATAAACTGAAGTTAATAAAAATTCTTAAAACGAATACTTTTTTCAAATTGCAGATTTGAACTTGAGTCTGAATAAAAGATTATTATCTTAATATTTTAAATATTTACAAATTCATCGTACAGTTTGAAAAAGTATATTTCCTTTGCTTTTTGCCATATTGGCCACTTCTAATTCCTTCTAGACACTCGTATCATGTTACAAACATTTCTAATAAAATCATTCTACATTAAAAAACAAAATTATTTAATAAATAATTTATAAAAATTTCCTGACTAAATTTAACAAAAATTAACAAAGAAAAAATAAAATCAAATTCATTTTTGGCTTTCTGCCAGATTTGCAGTTTGTCATGGTCTTCAGAGGTGTTTCCCCTTCACTGTACGTTGCAAAAAGTGTCATGTTGTTTTTGTGCAAAACGTGGGAAAGTTTAATTTTTGCAATTTGTTGTTGTCTATTTTTCTAATTAAAATAAAATCGTAATATGTACAAGTAAAATTTTGCACGCTTGAAATTAACTGCTTATAAATTTGATTTATTGTTGGTGAAAAGCCAACCAAAACTAATACCAACTTTTCACTTTGTTACGGACGGCTATTTAATGTTTCTTGCATTTTATGTGTTACTGTTCAAAGTAGTTTCTCTTAGTTTTCAATTTATTTTTGCTAAAAAAAAAAATAGCCATTTATATTGACCCAAATAATTTATGACATTTTCTTTAATTTTTTATTGCTTTCCTTCATTTAGATGAAATTTTTTTGTTTAGTTTTCTGTTTTGCATATCGGATGTTGTTGGAAATAATTCTTTTATAGTTTCCTTATTGCACTTTTCAATTTAAGTGGGCTGTTTAACAGCAATGGAACACTACAGTGATTTATAAATGGAAAACAGACAAGGCAAATAAGTTTCAGTTTCTAAATGGAATTTCAATACTTTCTCAAATGTCTATGAGGAAGTAAAAGTTTGAATTTGAAATTTGTAGTGTCTTAAGAGAATTTCCATTTTTCTCAAAAAAAATTTATTTATTTGTCAATAAATATGTTGTCCTCTTCAGGCATCATTTTTCATATGCACTTTTTGGCATGTCCTTGAACTTTTTCCTCTTAACGTCGCAAATCGTTGACCTTTCATGGAGCTCTTCTTAGCAACGCCCTCGAATTTTTAGAATTCACCATCCTTTTAGAACAGACCTCGTATTTCAAATTTCTCTGGAGCCCTGCTTGATTGAAATTCGGGTATAATCATTTCATTTTTACTCATTTACATCCCACTGTGCATTTTGTTTTTGCCTGCACAACATCATTTCCATTTCAAACACGATGATGATGATGATGATGATGTTGTTTTGTTTCCTTTAGCTAAAAATAAATGAGGTTATGATTTTGCAAAGCCAATAAATTGTCGACGTGATGATAAGAAAAGTATTTTACCACCAGGATAAATTGGAACATTAAACCTGTTTGTCCAACAGTCGTGTGAGCATGTGTCTTTCATGCAACCGTCCGTCGATGCAGCAGCATCTTCTTGCAGCATTTGCTACTGCACTATTAATCTATGAAAGAAATATTCATATTCAATCATATGCTTTATACCAGCCATCTAAGAGGTTTCAATTACATTCTTGTAATTCCCATTTCTAGAATTTTAAAAGCAGAGTGTGCAGTTGTTGTTTCCTTAAATTTCATCTTTCAACAGCACACAAGTGAGTGAGTGAAACGTCAATGGCCAGCCAAAGTTTATTCAACCGGTTTGTTTAAGTCGTTTGTTTTAGCTTTCAGCTGTCGTTTCCATATTAATTCTAATGTTTTTTCCTGCACGTCTGTGCAAGAGCTTATACGTTGCTACTATTCAGTACAAGTGGCAAGAAAAAAAATACAAGAAACTGAAATGTTGCAAGTAGAAGAAACTGTTGCAGTCATAATGGATTGATGGGTGTTGCATATTTTTTTTTCTATTCATAATTCCGCTTGTACTTTTACTTAGGCAATAGTTTTAAGCGTTTGTTGCAAACTGTCCTCAAAGATATAAACGATAAATGAGTTCTTTTAATATCTTAAGAATAATAATAAATATCCACTTGAAACCTTAAAAGAACATGTACTAAAAAGGTTAAAGGTTATATGTGTTACGTATTACATAGAGAACCAGGGACCGTACCGTAATGGTTATAAGTTTTATTTTAAAATTACTTTTTAGTTATTATTTTTGGAGTTTTATTTTTCGCTTAGGAAATACAAGTTATTTCCGCAGTTTTATTTATTGCTCAGAGCATAAAAGTTATTTCTCGATATTTATTTATTCCTCAGAAAATGAAAGTTATTTTTGCTGCTTGGACCCGTATTTGTACAAAAGGTTTGTGGAGAAACAAAAATTTGCGTCTAAAAAATATTTTCGAATTATATAGGCGGGGGACGATGGGCGTGGCAAATATCCATAAAACTTTCCAAATGTTTCAATTTCATAACACTGATAATTTATGCAAAGTTTCATAGTCTTCGGTGCAGAAACTAAAATTTGGGACAACAAAATATTTTCGGGTTATATAGGCGGAGGGCGATGGGCGTGGCGGATTTCCACGAAACTTTCTAGATATTTTAACTTTCTAATACTGATAAATTGTGCCAAGTTTCGTAACGTTTGGTAAAGGAACAAAACTTTAGGACTAAAACCATTTTCGGGTTATATAGGCGGAGGGCGATGGGCGTGGCGGATTTCCGCGAAACTTTCCACAGATTTTAACTTCATAATATTGATTACTTGTGCCAAGTTTAATAACGTTAGGTGAAGGAACAAACATTTGGGACCAAAAAAGAATTTCTAATCATATGGGCGGGGTGCGATGGGCGTAGCAGATTTCCATTAAACTTTCCTAATATTTCAAATTTATAATACTAATAAATTGTGCCAAGTTTCGTAAGTTTTGGTAAAGGAACAAAAATTTAGGACTAAAAACATGTTCGGGTTATATGGGCGCGGTGCAATGGGCGTGGCGTATTTCTATGATACTTTCCTGATATGTCATCTTCATAATACCGATAACTTGTGCTAAGTTTCGTAACTATTTTTTATTTTTTTAACAGGCTGCCTGTTTTTTTTATAAACAAATTCAGCACTCTTGGGTCCTAGTAGATCCCTTTGTGTTACCCGAAAACATCACAAACACCCAAGGTCCTAGGCTGGAGTCGAACCCGCGACCTCTGTACTAATAGGCTAGCATCGCTACCAATCAGCCACAGCGGCACCTTCGTAACTATTGGTGACGAAACAAACATTTGGGGAGGAAAAATATTTGTAGGTTACATCGGCGGGGTGCGATGGGCATGGTCATATTTGATAAAACTTAAAATATTTCTTGAGATTGAGTTGATCAAACGACGTACGACCTCTTCGTTATACTTTTTGCCATGAAATTCCATGAGATGTATGAAGAAATCCCACTGTGAGCCACACCCACTTGAGATATCAAAAATAAAATTTGCCTATTTTACCCCCAAGATATCCCGTAATGTACTATAAAAATTGCAGAAAAAATCGGCTGGCTAGTTAAGGCGTCCATAAATAACAATTCCACAAACAAACAGACAGAGACGGATTGATTTTTATACATATATGTCTGTACATATAAAGATCAGAACATTAAAGCTTTTTTATTTTTATTTATAGGAATAAATAAAAATAATAATATTTCTGAGGAATAAATAAAAATCAATCGTAGCCTAATTATTGCTATAGGGCCATGAAGACTGTTACTCTGCTCTGTAGTGCAGGATGGTGTCAATCGCAGCCAGTAGTTGTTCAGTGACTAGTGGTGCTATGCCTTCATCACTGAAACAGGGCGACAACAATTGACACACTCATGCACTAGTGCTGATCAGAGAAATTCGACATCATATTCGTAACTAAGTGCGGAGTCGAACTCGGGATTTTTCGGCTTCTTAGTACCGCATTAACTTCTGCTTAACTTGCAACGAAATGTTTAATATGTCGGTCTCTAAGTTTCTGCATCTCTAAACACTTTTAAATAACTCTTGAACGGCAAACGGTCTTAGAACCATTATTTCAATAAACATTTTTTTCTCAGGATTTTGTTTATTTTGTATTTTTTATAATGTGTTAGGGCACTGCTACACGTTCAGTATATATTGTGATATTTAGATCGCGATCCATTTTAATGTATTGATGGATCATGAGCGTATGCTACATGTTCAATATTTATCGCGTCAGTATTTACGTTATTTTTGTGCTGTGCGTGTCATTTATTAAAAAAATGTCGCGAGAATACCAAAAAAACTCTTTAACCGACGAGTACCACAAATCCGGCAATGCCTCCAAATTAAAAATGAAGTCTTTCAAAATAATTTTTTCGATCGTTAATTCCGATTCCATCGACAGAACCCACTCGCTTTCGCTATCTTCTGCCATTACCCTTTTAAAACAAACTTTACACAAATGTAATAAACTTTTTTACTTTTTATTTGTTAAATTTTTTACACTGCGTCTTTTATTTTATTTGTTTTATTTCACTTCTTATAAACCTTTAATAGCCCGATTTTTTCTTTTGGCCGGAAAAAAAATCAGTGCTGTAAAACTTGCAATTCTAAACATATTTTACTCTACAACTTTTTTCGCAATTTCTATTTACCCGAAAAATTTAACATATATTTGGTTAGTTCCTAGCGGGACCAGTAGGCTATTAAGGGTTAACGTATCGCGATATAATATCATGTAAATGCTACACGTTCAATATTTATCACGCGATCGGCAATCCACGATCTGGATGTCATATTTTAGGCCATTCTGCGATATGGATCGCGATCCATCAATACTGCCTGCTACAGGTTCAATAAATATCCCGATATTGGATCGCGTTCAATATATATTGAACGTGTAGCAGTGCCCTTAGAAGTATTAATTGACAATAGACGTTACAATTACATTTCAGCAGCACATTTTCAAATATTTTAAATTATATTGCACTATTAAAGTCTATTAAAATAGAATTTGTAATTTTTATTTGCAAATGGTGTATTTTTGCAAAATAAATAGTTGCCATTTAATAAGTTTTCACATTCATATAGGAACATACTCGTATTAAATAATGGATGAAGGTTGGAATGGATGGTTGAGTAGACGGATGGATAGACGTATGGATTGATGTATTATAGGCGTCTTTAAAAAATATCTACATATATATTTTTTTTAATTTGCATTCAAAGCACGAAATGTTCATGTCGTATGTAGCGAAAACTCTTCCCACAAAAGGCTTGTGTGTTGTCGTTGTCATTATTTCCAGGCCTGAGAAGTTACAAAATACTTTTTTTTTAATTTTCTGCCAACAATTACTAACGTCACTATAGATACGACGAGTTGTATTGCAAGAGTTCCTGTGTTTATTTGTTTGTTTGGGTAAGAGTATCTGAGATTATAATTGAACATAAACACTATCGTATTTACATAGATACAAATGTATGTGGATGTATTTTTAACGCACTGGCACACAATGATAACGCAGGTTGTTTAAGAAGCACTTTGAATTTGTGGCTTTGAAACTTTTCAAGCCTGACAGAGCTTACGAAAGTATTAAAGGTAGTAGAGGTTTTGGGTTACACCCAGGGGGAAAATTACCGCATTCGATATCGAAATTTTGATCTATGTTGATTGCGGTAATTTGGCCCTAGGGTTGGAAAAACCCTGAGGTGAAAAGAAAAACCCAAGAAAAAGTCCGTAATATTTACTTTTTCTTGGGTTTTTTGGCTTTTTATTTTTTTTTTATAGAATAATTGATATACGCAGTGCTACCAACTTTTCGGTGTTCCTCTTCGTTCCTTCTTGAGCAAACATTTTGTGGCAACCTTTCCATTTTGCATTGAAGTAACGACAATCAAGGTTCTAAAAAACGTAGCACCCAATGTGCAACTGTTATTATATTAAAAATCATATTTCAAATGAAAATTTTTTTTATATTTGCTTCATTTTTTTTTAGAAAATAAATATTTAAATACAATATCCCAGTTGTTAAATTAACATATTACATGGAAAAATAGTAGAACTGTTTAACAGATTTTATTCCTTAAGCCTACGACGAAGGCAACATGTTCTCTGATCTTTCGCTGCCTTTTTCCCCTAAATGACCCTATCCAGAAAAAAAATTCTACACTTCTTTGCCTCAAAAATTTGCTTTTTAAGTTTTACGACTAAGTTGAGACGTCTCTCCAACGGTCCTTCCCAAAGCGACCCCGGCAAAATAGTTTTAAAATTGACCACAGAAATATCATAAAGCAGCTCTGATCCGGCAGGTTAAAAATTTTCATTTTATTTGCTAAATATTTGAAGGGTATTTACGATTCCAACCGGTCGAATATAACGTTCTTACTTGTTTTAACTGTTGTGGTTTGTAATCTGTGGTTTTGAGAAATGGGACTCGGTTCTCAAATGTCACCTTTTGATAAACAAATTGTTGATTCAAAGAGATTTTTATTTGTTTTTGTTGGTGTTAGTGACAACTTATCAATAGAACATTAACAATCATATTTGAAAAGTTTTCAAATTAATACACAATCTAAATTATCTGAGAATTTGCTGTGTATTGGTCTAGCCCAAAAGTTGACCCATATTTTTAACATCGTGTTCTTGATAATTTGAGAAATTTGTAAGACGGCCTACCGTTAATATGAATATATTTATGCCGTATAGAAACCAACCCAAATGTACATAATAGTGTACACATACATACACATGCTGGTGTTTATAAATACCCATACATTAATAAAAGTGTATATTTAAATGGGAAAAACGTCGTTTTCTTAACCACACATTTCTTGTGAGTTTCGTAAATAATAAACTTATTCGTCATTGTTGTGACTGCTACTTCCTGAGCTGAAATTAAACAAATTCAATGACAAAAATAAAGTCAATAGCAGCTTACAAAGCACATGCATAGATGTTTTCGATTTTGTGTCTTCATTTAATGTTTCTTAATTCATACAAATTGTTTCGTTGTTGATAAACTTTTTTTTAAATTTTATTATAGTTTTCATATTAAAGGTCTCTTGTGTGCGATATTTTTTATTGAACTACTTATTTTCTTTTTACACCCTCCAAAAAAGAATTGGAGGGTATAGTCACTTTGTCATTCGGTTTGTAACGCATCGTAATATCCATCTGAGACCCCATAAAGTATATATGTATATTCTTGATCAGTGATGAAATCTAAGACGATCTGAGTATGTCCGTCCGTCCGTCTGTAGAAATCACGAAAAGAGGGAGACTCTTAAAATTTGTTATAAATATATCTTGCAGGATTGCACAGGTCAAGTTCTTTCACGGTCCTTTCCAGAGGGACCCCGACAAAATAAATTCCTCCAAAAGGAATTTGACCCCATAAAGTAAATATGTATATTCTTGATCAGTGATGGAGTCTAAGACGATCTAGCAATGCCTATACGTTCGTCTGTAAAAAACATGATATAGCTTATTTTTGGACCCCGTCCCCTTTAGAGGGCGTTGACGTACGATATTATATGCAAAAATAGGGTAAATATTGAAATTTTGTACTCCTTAAGGACCTAATACACGTTCAATATATATTGAACGCGATCCAGTATTGCGATATTTATTGAACGTGTAGCATGCAGTATTGATGGATCGCGATCCATATCGCAGAATGGCCTAAAATATGACATCCAGATCGTGGATCGCGGATCGCGTGATAAATATTGAACGTGTAGCATTTTCATGATATTAGATTGCGATACGTTAACCCTTAATAGGCTACTGGTCCCGTTAGGAACCAACCAGGTATATGTTAAATTTTTCAGGTAAATAGAAATTGCGAAGAAAGTTGTGGAGTAAAATATGTTTAGAATTGCAAGTTTTATAACACTGATTTTTTTCCGGCCAAAAGAAAAAATCAGGCTATTAAGCGTTAATAAGAAGTAAAATAAAAGACGCAGTGCAAAAAATTTAACAAATAAAAAGTAAAAAAGTTTATTACATTTGTGTAAAGTTTGTTTTAAAAGGGTAATGGCAGAAGATAGCGAAAGCTAGTGGGTACTGACGGTGGAAAATAAAAATAACGTAAATACTGACGCGATAAATATTGAACATGTAGCATACGCTCGTGATCCATCAATCCATTAAAATGGATCGCAATCCAAATATCACAATATATATTGAACGTGTAGCAGTGCCCTTAAGCCTATAAAATTGAATTGGAATATTGTTTAAATTATAAAGTGTGTTCTTTTTTCAGTTCGAGAAAACCTCTTTATTCAACGTAAATATCTTAAAATGCAGCCATTTCTTCCGGTTTGCGGTCGTGCATTGTCTTGATCACGACATCCGTTTTCCTAAGATTCGGTTCATTGCCCGAACAGAACACCCATTTTGATAAAACAGTTTTATTATTTCCACCTGCTATTGAATGTTATATCTGGGCATAGCAATTTGACAAAAAACTCTGAATAAATGTGTACTAGTTTGACAGATGTGACTTCTACAGGATGCCAAAGATTGGAACAGTATTTACTACGTTTTTATTTAAAAACTTATCTTGTTTTTTAACAAGAATTTTGTTTTTCAATCGTGGCAACACCAACAACATGACAGTTTTGACATTTAGTTTTTTCACGTATTCGTAGTAAATATAAGGTCTGTTCCAAGTAATTTCGGGCAAGTTTGGGCTAATGAGAGTAAAAAGAAAATTACTCTCTCAAAGTGCAAAATCTACCCAAATTTGCTGGAACGCAAAAAACCATAATTATATCTTTTGAAAAACTAGTGCTGCTTACTTTTTAAATTAACTTTTATTTTAGTGGTTTTATACACTGAATAAGGCTCAACATCATGAAATCAAAGATTAGCATCATTGTAAATGTAACATGTCGTCTTCATCGGACTAACTTGATGTGTCCATAAGTTGTTCACCAATCTGAAAAAGCATTTTTGTATACTAAACAAAGGGGCAAATATGCGCAAATCTACTAACAACTTCAAGTTTTTTTGAAAAATCTTCCATTTTACTTTTAACCAATTTTCAATTAACAACTTCTTTCCTTTATTTGTAAATTTTCTTTTTACTTTTTTATTTTCAAATGTAAACAAAAAACAGCTGATAATATAATTCTTGCCCAAACTTACCCAAAGAAATAGTTCGGGCGACTTTGTACAGGAAATGAATAAAATTGCTCTCATTTTCTCTCAAAATTGCACAAAAATTGTTATCTGGAACTCATTTGGGTAACTTTGGGCGAGTTCGGGCTGTTTCGGGCTGCATCTGGAACACAGCTATAATCAATACCAAAGTATATCTATATCAAGTATATGCAAGAGCCCAGCTGACTAAAATTTTTTTTAGTTTTTACCTGAACGTATGTCAAAGTTTGTTTACTTTTTTGTTTATTCCGTTGAAAAAATAATTTTGTAAAATTGTGAAAAACATTATTAATTCAACAAAAGTAGCAAAAAAGAATTGTTGTGGAAAAGATTTTTGTGAAAAAGAGTATTGTTTAAGAAAAGTAACAAAAAGAAATTGTTTTAAAAAAGTTCTATGCGAAAAGTATTTACATTTTTGGAGATAATTGTGAACAAAATACCTATATTATAAAAGAAAATTTCTGACATAAGATTAGAATTTTACACAAACAAAATGTACGGTGGTGTTTGTAATTGTATGTTGTTGTACTCTTGCGACTACTTGATATAGATATACTTTGATCAAAACTTTTTTAAAATTTACTGGGGATGAAAAAAATGCAGTTTTTGGTTTAAAGTAAAAATTTTTGCACTTATAGAGTGAATGAAGGAGTGGTGCACCAAATTCGTGTTTAGTGATAGTGAAAAAAACTTCCTCCATCATTGAATTTGTTTAGAGGTTGTCCAGCCTTGGATTTTTATCACTCAGATGGTAAAAAATGGCAATAAAATGTTTTTAAATATTATTTAGTGATAGTGCAGTACAATAAATGCGACACATACAGGGTGTTTTTTATTGAGGTATAGAACTTCGAATTGAAATAAAACACAAGAAAATCGTTTTAATGTTCATCAATTTGGCTTTATTGGAAGGATAATTTTATGCCATTAATGTTTAAATATGATTTCGGGCATGTGGCCGCCGCGGCTGGCTCGAATAAAGCCAATTCTACAGGTCCAATTTTCAACCACTTTTTCGAGCATATTGGGCCGTATGTTGGCAATAGCGCCACGAATGTTGGCTTCCAAGTCCCCTAACGTTTCTGGTTTGTTGGCGTAGACGAGCGACTTCACATATCCCCAAAGAAAATAATCCAATGGTGTCAAATCACACGATCTTGGTGGCCAATTGACAGGTCCATTCCGCGAAATTATGCGCTCATCGAATGTTTCCTTCAATAAATCGATTGTGACGTGCGCTGTGTGACATGTAGCGCCGTCTTGTTGGAACCACAACTCATCCACATTCATGCCATCCAATTCGGGAACAAAATAGTCGGTTATCATGGCTCTATACCGGTCTCCATTAACGGTAACTGACTCTCCAGCATTATTTCGGAAGAAGTATGGCCCAATGACTCCACCAGCCCATAGAGCACACCAAACAGTCAGTTTTTGTGGATGTAATGGCGTCTCAAGGGTCTCATGTGGATTCTCTTCACTCCAAATGCGGCAATTTTGCTTGTTGACGTAGCCATTCAACCAAAAATGAGCCTCATCACTGAACAAAATTTTGCGGTAAACTTCGCGAACTGAACCATTACTTTCGAAATAAATTTGCACGATTTGCAAGCGTTGTTCTTTTGTCAACCTGTTCATGATGAAATGGCAAACCAAACTAAATATTAATCACTTGACAGCTGACAAAATGGGCGCCAGTTAAAAAAGTGATGCCAACTTAAAGTTCTATACCTCAATAAAAAACACCCAATAGAACTGAATGAAAGCAAATTAATTATATTTTAGCGATAATTTTTATTTGAATTTCTTTTTATTCAATAATTTAGATGCTGCCAATGAGAAATATTAGTTTCATTATTCTTCTTTTCTTAAAATAAATTTTTTTAAATATATTGAAAAATGTTTGCCAGCAGATTAAGTATACAAAAATATATTGAAATGTGTATTTTATTTAATTAAACAGTTCAAAACAATTTTATTGGAAACTCAGATATTAGTTTCTATTATTGCTAAAGGAAAATTCTGGTTGATTTCCTTTATATGCAGGCTGTGTATCAAATTGTGAAAATTACCGAAAAGAATGCTACACTAGTGTATTTTAATACGGTAATGGGTCCGTTTCTCAAAACTTAAAAATTTACAAGGGAAATAATTTAAAAACAAAACAACACCATTTCAAAATTTATTGTTGGTTTTCTGAACATTTTCTTTGCAGATTAATAGCTTTTACTTTTGAGCAGAGGTTCTCTGATGGTAGTTGCCACTCCCACCGTTAGAAGATTTTCCACTTAGGTGTGAAAATTCCATTCTCAAATTTAATAACTATTTCCTAATTTCACGCTGTAATTTGGCGCTATAGGAGGAAATTGACAAGCAAATATACATAAATGCACACATATTTATTTTAAGCCGCTAATTTAGTTGCATTTTTAATTTAAATGTTTGCGTATAAAATACAAATTCATACGCATACATGAACAGTCTTAAATATTTATGTCTGAACCATAAAAGTAACTGGCAGGCAGCCATATGGACAATAACCATTTCCACAAATCGTTTTTATATAGTATAAAAATATGTACATCCATTCGAGTATTTGTTTTTTTTTATTCAGTTTAATAAAATGTAAAGGAAACGCTTGAATGCATGCGAATAAAATGAAATTATAATATTAATACATAGTTGTATAAAAATAACAAATAATTAGATTAGAAATGTACAAAAGAATAACACATAAAATGAAAGAAAGAAAAATGAAATTGAATACAATTTTAGTCAGTCAAGAGTTGTAGTCACAGATACAACGCATTCCAAGTTGTTTAATGATAATGATGTGACACGCTCCAAAAATGAGTATTTAATTAAAATAAATATAAACACATTTTGCAATCTAAATGAAAAAGAAAAATATACTACGAATGTTCATATTCTACATACATACATGTGTATATACTTGTACATACATAATTTATATTTTAGTAAATAGAAATTTATTCTTATTTTTTCCAGGAAGCATTTTTATTTTTTGTCTGTAGAAATATTCTTATCGTGTATTTATGCCCATAGTGAGATCTAAGTGTGTTTCTCAAACAGATACTTCTGAACGTCCTGCCAATAGAAAGTATTACTATTACTAAAATTCTCCCCTAAAGTTTAAATTGTCTTCAGTAATATATCTGAGATTATATGCTTTTCAAAACTTGGGTTCTTAATTTAATAAAATAGTTTAAAACATATCAAATCAGTTTGAAGGTTATTGTAAAAACAAATCCTGTTGTTTGCAAATAAAGTTTGTTTTTTAGAGTGTCACAAATTGTTGAAATTTTGATTCCAAATAATTGTTCTATTCGTTAAACTCGTCGTGTACTTCTTCCATTTTATGGCGTACATAATCGTCCTTCAGAGTGGCTAATTCGATTATTGTTAAAGTGCATCCTGCGAGACAGTGTGCACTAAAAGCATTAAAGATGATCCTAATCAATCAATTCGTCGTTGTTCTCAGCAGGTTCCCAATCCGTTCAGGATTACACTTAAGCCTCATATGTAGGCCTGTTGTGCGCTCTATTATAAGGAGTTTCCATTCTTTTATAGGGAGCCAGTTGCCGCTCTCAGCAACTGCGGTTGTATCCTTCTGCTTTATGGAAGATTTTCTTTAAGTTGTTGAAAACTGGTGATCCAGAAATCATATTTAAACATTAATTTCATAAAATTTTTTTTCAAATAAAGCCCTTTTCATTGATATTAAAAATATATTTCATTGTTTTATTATGATTTAAATTTAAACTTAAAAACTTGTTTAAAAATAAAAAAGTACAAGAACTAGACTCGGTACATTATTAGCCAACGTAGGTCTGAAGTACACACATACACTCCTTCCAACCCTGGAACACAACTTTTCGATCTTGCCGATTTTTAATACAAATTTCTTTGTTTCTAAAATCTAAAATATATTTGATTATCAAAAAAAAGTCGTTTTATTTGTTTATTTTAATATGAAAAAAATAACATTTTCCAGATTCTGAGCAGTTTTTTTGGCCTTTCGAATTTCATTTGCCCACTCGGAAAGTTACTAGTGTAAATAATTAATGAAAACTGGCAAAAAAACTGCAATAAAAGAATATAACAAAATCTTATAAAAATAAGGGTGAAACAGCGAATGCGGACATCCAGGAAACACCACAAAATTTAAGTCTGCACAATAATCAGAAACGTGCGAACACCGGAGAACAGTTGTTCAGCTTCCTCAGTAAAATGGTGGATATAAATAAATATCCTTGAAGAAAGTGTGATGCGACAGCATAATGCAGTTTTTACATTTAGCGCAGCAATCTGTTTTTAGGAGGAGAGCACAGTCCAACTGCAATCAGAATATTTAGCCATGCATTTTTCCTAATCGAAAAGCTGATCCAGAAATATATTTATACAGCCACAAATACATACATATATACATATCTAAATATGTATGTATGGGACAATGCACATGTTCTGTTCCTTTTTTCAGGCACTCGAATGCAAAACGGTGGTTGATATATTGATTTTTCCTTAACATTCTGTCTTAATTTTAGCAGTTTGAATAGGCAGGTTTTTTTTGGTTATGATTTGCCTAAATAAAACCTTATAAATTATTTCCTGCACACTTCCTTATTTTAGCTTATCAAGTGCGTCGGCAAGTAATGTTTCCCAAAACCCAAATAAACATATACATAATTGTGTGGCATGCATTTAGCAACTTTCAGCTAAAATGTATGTGTCATACGACCGCACCCAAGGCTGTCAGACATTTCATAGCATAACTTTTTTTCCTTTAGCTTCCTCCTTTAATTAAGGAAGATGGTAGCTTTTCAGAAAAATAATATATATTTTATTTATAAAATTTTACAAACCTGCTATGACTGTATCAGTGAGATTATATTTGGTGCCAGTTTTGGGGAAATCTTTTAATTTCCGGTTGGTCAATATAAGTTCGCCGCTAAGATGTGCCTCCTCTAGAATGCGTTCTAAAGAACGTGCCAGCTGATGATGATGGCCCAAACCTCCACCACCACCTGAACCTGAAGTAATGCCGCCCCCAACCACACCCACACTTGTATTGTGGAGCCGATTGTAGACGGCAGCTGTGGCTGCCATCCTCATTTGAAAAAAATTTTTATTGTTCTACACCAAAATACACAAGCCCACAGTCAATTATACAAAATTTTTTAGAAAATTATTATAACAACTTTTTATACATAAGAATATGTATCTTATTTATATATAAAACTGCACATTTCACATAAAATATATTATTTTTTAGTTTTATTTTGTATATGTATTTCTATAAAAAAAACTAGTCTATCTTATTTATACAAACAATATTTCCAAGAATTTTTCTTAGACAAATAAAAACCCGGAGCCCTTTCAACGTGCAACTTCAGCCGAGAGAAAAATCAAACTGAAACATTCTTGATTCGAAACAGTAATTAACAAAGTGAAACGCTTATAAATGGAAACACAGATATCGTAAAGCTTGCAGTGCTGCCAGAGGCGAAAAGAATATTTCAGTTACAAATGCAATTTAAAACGAATTGTTTGTGGAATTTATTTTGCCTTTTGTTATTCTAGATACATAGTTCTTTTAAAAAAAAAGTTTCAAAAAGCTATATCATTTTTGTCAGTGATGTTCTTTACATCATAAAACTTATGTTTTCATTATTAAAATATACTTACATAAAAATAAAAAGGCATATAGCAAAACTTAATTGTATATAAAATTATAATGATAATAGTGAAATCACTGAAGAATGTCAGTATAATATTTTTGAAAGTAAAAATTTGACACAAAGTCCAATGATACATATAACAAATGTCCTTGCCACTTCACTACATATTTCATTTACATACTTTTTTATAAAGACCTGATTCATGAACATTATTTTATACTTGTAAGCTTTTTAGGGTCGTATCCAACTATCCCTATTCTAAATCGGTCTACCGTACGTAGTAAGTCATATACACATGAAATACCTATGTATGTAGTGCTTATGAATGTGCTTACAAACGTAATTCAAATGCGGTGATTCCACTTTTTATTGAAAATATGATAACGGCTTCTTTTTTTTGCCTTCAGTTATATAAAATTTTATATTGCATCTAAATTTGTTTGAAGCCTAATTCAAACAATAAATTGAAAGAACGAGAGATCAGTTCTTGTCATCAAAAATAACATGCTTTAATTTTCAACTGTCGTAAAATAGATGATTTTAATAAAGGAATCGTTATATTAGCTACACATATGTATGTAATACAGATTTACCTAAGTTACTTATGAATGTTAAATGTAAAATAAAATTTCATATGTAGGTGATAACAACGATAATAATAAATATATAAATAGTAATAATACTAATATTAATAATAATAATAATAGGGCAGATTACCTATAGTAATAAAATCTATGGGAACAGTACCCAAAGATACCACGTGTGCTATAGAAAAATTTAGCCTTAACGTAAAAATACTAACTGAAATGCAAAAGGCAAATTCTAATAAAAGCTACATCGGTCGGAAGTGAAACATTATCATAACGGATATAGAAGATGGATTATGTTCCCACCTTTGGTCTTGGACATGGTACGTCAATTCCAGCACAAGCTGTGAATGTATGTATAGTTCTATAATCATAAAAATAATAACAATAATAATACAGTACAGTACAATGGGTTAATTTTTGAGCTTTTCTTTTGATGTTGATATTGTTTGAAGCTCTTCTATTAATTAGAAGGAGAAGTTTTAAAATTATATGAAAGCTTAACCAGCATTTATAAAGTTGCTTTTGTACAAAGTTTTTTTTATAAAGTTGCTTTTTTACAAAAAAAGAAGAAATAAAGTAACCTAAATGTCATTATATATAACTAAAAACTCAGTTTTAAGCTTTTATTATATAATAACATATGATTACTTAGCCCATGAAACTTTCAATAATTCTCAGGGTGAACCAAAATAATATACATATAACTTATTTTATATTATAGAATAACTTCACCTGCTCTGATCATATTAGAAAGCAACAATATTCATGAGAATATTAATTCATTAGATATATTTTATATTGTACCTTATAAGTGGCACAAGTCGTTTGTTCCAATAGGACCCAGTAGACAAGAAACAAGCAAACAGATGTACCATCCCTGCTTCAAAATTACTTGTGCCATTTCGCAATGTTTCAGTTTTACTGTACCTCAACTGTCTAACATTAATTCTTATAGTTCGTTTGTTTGGCTCA
Organism: Linnaemya tessellans; assembly: GCA_951800035.1. Classification (NCBI taxonomy): domain Eukaryota; kingdom Metazoa; phylum Arthropoda; class Insecta; order Diptera; family Tachinidae; genus Linnaemya; species Linnaemya tessellans. Next base: position 116,499,022 of record OX637533.1, read on the forward strand.
CGTTGTGATTTGTGTTTCTTTACTTTATAGAATAATTTTAAAAATTAATTACCGACAACTATTACAAATTATATAATAAAACGATAAGGCTGTAGTTTATGTGTAACAGTGACTGATGAGCCAGAAATATTAATTAATTGTATATTGCCTCGTCAGATTATTGATGTTTAAATCGTGTCGTGTTAAATATAAATTGTTTTGCAATTGTGTGTAAATACGTTTTCGCTACGGTTTTATGATGTATTGCTGACGAAATGAATTAAATAATTTATTCAATAAAAATGAAATACAATTTAAGGCTGAATAAAAATAAATGCCAATTGAAATAAAAGCTGCAAGAAATAAACTCAATACTAACCAACCCCAAATTTAAAAAATCAACGAAGTGTGGTGCGTACATCCACACGTACGTATATGTATGTACAGCTGTACATACATACATATGTGTGAATTTATTTGGATATCGTGTCATTTATGCATATTAACGTATGAAAAACATATTTCAATTTAAAACCTAACGTATACGCGGATAACATAATTAGTAAAGGCCAAAGTGTTCTTCCAAAACGCAAAAGAAAACTTCAATTGATTAAATTGTTTATTTTTGTTAATTTCGTTTTGTGTTCCATATTCTTGGAACAGCTGAGCGCGTATGCAATCGAAATTGCATTTTCTTCCAGAGTTGTCAACGAATCGATTTTCCTCCTGGTTAGGTGATTTTTTTTTTGATAGATTTGTACATGGAGGTAAACATTTCGTTTAATTTTATAACAAACGTAACATAAAACGACGTATTTAAAAAAATTTTAATAAATGAACTACAAAAATAAGTTTTATAAAATTCAGCCTTGCTACGAAATATCGCTAAATACTCATAAAACGAAGTAGCCTGTAAGGCGTGACAAAACGTATTTTCTCATGCCTGGCGTTTTCAATACTTTAAACAAGTTTTATCATTTCCCTTTCAAATAGTTAAGATGCGGTTACTTGTACTGCCACAGTTAAAATATCTAAAAATTAAATAAATAGTTTGATATTAATCAAGTTGCATTCATATTTTCGTGACGATTTCTACTAAAAAGAACATACCTTTATAATTTCTGCTGTCGACGTCTCCGCTAATTATTATTTTCGATTCTGTTTTCTGTAGATCAATTCCTTCATCAAGAAAAAAAGAAATAATAATTAAAACATAAGGTAAGTCAAAAAGTTTCTAAACCTTTAAGTTTAACAAGTAAAACGGGAAGAAAATCCAAATAAAAAATGTTTTTCTTGTAAGTCAACCATTATTCTTGAATCTCTTTTGTGTATAATTGTGAAATAAAACAAGTGCTAGAATAGAATAAGAATAAGAAAATACCTAGATAGAAAATTTAATAAATAAATAAAATGAGTGAATCAATTGATAAAAATACTGACGCCACAAATACAATAGAAGAAACTGCAATGCAACCATCAAATGCAATAGCAGCTTCTTCAGACGCCAATATTGTGCCACCAACGCCAAACTCCAATGCCACCACACCAACGTCTTCAGTTACAGGAATACCGATCAGTCGTTTAAAAGCCCCAAAAAATTTTGGGTCTTCTTCATCATCTATATCAAAAATCGGACGTCTATGTTCACATGCTGCTCCAAAGGCTGGCCCGCCACCAAGAGGTATGTATTTATGTTAAGAAATATTTCTTTGATGTACAATTGCGATAGAAATAGGAAGTTTATGATCTGCTGAACCATAGATTCTTATGAACACGTTCATTAGAATTTTCTATGCAGCCTTTTCTGCTGCTATTTAATATGAAAGGACATGGAATTCTTAATTATGCACTTATAAGAAATGTATTTATTTCTTCAATGCATGTGCAATAATACATTCATAACCGGAATCACTTATGATATAAAGTCAAGCCGATTGTAATATACTGCAAACATATATACATACATATGTGCTCATGTACGATGATCGGGGGAAATATTTTCGTATTTTAAAAATATCGCATACAATATAAGGGGCTTTTTTGGCCACCATTTGTGCACAGTGGCATACGTGTACCCATTCCCATTTTTCCTCTCAAGCCAATTTTTGAAGCAATTTTTTTAAACTTTATTTTATTCGAATTTCAAAATTATTCCAGATATAAGACTTTTTCTGCAATATAAAGGGCTTCCTGGGCCACCATTTGTGCACAGTGGCATATATGTAGCCAACCCAATTTTCTCATAATGACCAACTAATCTTCTCAAGCCATTTTTTAAAATTGATATTCGAATTCCAAAATTATTTCAGATATAAGACTTTTTTGCTATATAAAGATATCTCTGGACCACCATTTTGCTGTAGTGGCGTGTGTGCACCCATCCCCATTTTTCCGCAATGACCGAACAACTTTTCAGTAATTAATTTTTTTTCAAATGATTTCTTCTACAATTCCCCTTATTCTATTTGTCAACGTCAACGTCACGTCAATACAATATCAAAAATACGACTTTTACTTACACTTTCTGTGCAACAATTAACTACTTCTGACAGCCTCTTACTACCCTCTATGTCGTTGAATATGGCAAAAAGTTGTGAGAAATTGACAATTGTTGAAGAGAATGAGTATAGAAGTGTTCTAACTTTCATATTGTCTTGTCGTGACCTTGATGTTGACAAATAGAATAAGGGAGAATATGTTACGTTTTCAATACATCCCGCAATTATATACATATTTATTAAATATCTCTTGTTGTTCTTTACAACAAATTAAATGGAACTGGTTGCAGTTCCTAGATTTTGGCTTCCAAATGAACATAATAAAATTTTACTCCAAATGTCAAGTGGTTAACAGAGCTCTGTTAACTGCGGAATAGGTTTGGGTACAACTTACGGTTTGCGTCTTCGCTAATATAAATTCAAATTTATCGTCATACACATAATAAAAGTAGCTTGAAAATAATTTATTTTATTTATCACAAACAAAATTAACCAAATGAATTGTTTCTGTTGAAATTCTTGCCTAATTTAACAAAGTGGCACTACTGTTGCATGCATGTACATGCCATGACCCAACTATCAGGTCATTGCATAACTAGAACAACATATAAAAAACAACAAGAATTTTTAAGTGTATAAATGATTCCATTTTGTCAAAGACAGCTGACTCAGCATAAAAAACTTGTTTGTGATTTTACAATAATGCTTTTCGGAGTTTTTTTTATGATTTTCGGATTTTGAATTAATAATTTTTCGAAATGTATTTTGGTCCGAAACACCAGGCCCCTACAAAATTCATACCGTCCTATGTTAATATTACAGTACGTTAGATTGTACTTTAAAATTCAGATATGTATTGAGAAAATCGTAACCAGTTTTGTTCGCCACTGCCGAGAAGAAATATTTGTTGGTTTCAATTGTTTGAAAGAAATCGGTACACGCAAAGTGCAAAACCCACATAAAATTAATTCAATTAATTAACAATCTTATTAATTGTTCATACTTTCGTATATATTATTATTTTTTGTTTCGCACAACTAAAACGATAGTGTAGAAATATTGTCAACAGTGTTGCCAGGGAATGCAATAATTTGTTGGCTTTTAAAAATGTACCGAAAATAAGCTGCAAAGAACATTATATAAATTGAAATCACAATTACTATTTTTAGCAACATTTTTAATCACAATTATTATTTTTAGCAACCTATTTAAAATGTTTGTTAAAAAAAAAATCCTTTAACTTTTTGCCGCTTTCCCACACATTTTTAATTCTAAATTCAATATTAAGATCTTTTTGGACTACCATTTTCCCAAAACAAAAACTATTCGTCTCACGATATTTTTTAAAAAAATTTCCTTTAACTTTTTGCCGTTTTCCCACACATTTATAACTCTAAATTCTTATTAATATCTTCTTGGACCACCATTTTCCCAAAACAAACTCAATGTGTCAAGACATTTTTTAAAATAATTTTTTTAAACTGATTATTCCACTTCATTATTGTTCCATTAACCTCTCCAGTGAAGCTGTTAGGCATCATGATGTCGGTATATGCACCTATTTCTTAGGTAAGACTCTATATCGACATGAAAGTTATCGTAAAAATGACAAACAATTTTTTTTTAGAAAAAATCAATTAGTCACATTTTTAAAAGACTTGTGTAAGATTTCTACGCATTCGTAGAAAGCTCTTGGGTAGTAGATTAAGTTACTACAAAAATTATTATATGAGACTGTTTCTCGGCAATATAATTTTATAGTCCCGAAAAGATTTAACTGGCAACACTGATCCGAAAACTGTGGCTCCCTTGATATCGTTTATTAAAAAGTAACAATGAGTAGGAAGGAGTTTATTTATTAATTTGTTGATAAAGCAATTAAGTTTTGCGGACAAGTAGTGGTTGTTCCCAAAACAAAATAAACAGATCACAATTGTAAATTAATTTGTTTACAAATGTGTCATTTGAAAAGCAATTAAAAAATTGGGATGTGATTATTCCGCTACTCGTGTTGAGAATTTTAAAAATATCAGTGGGCAATTTGAAAAGTAACACAATATATATTTTTGTGTTGTCGGCAACAAGATAATCTATTAAACAGGAGATGACTGCGTTAATGCCCAGCAGAGGCTCCCAAATGTACTTATTATGGTCTTTATTTAATCGAATAATCTGTAATTGACTGCAATTTGAAACCAAATTAAATGTAAAATTATTTATGTGTTTGAAGATAAATTTAAATTTATATTAGCAAAGACGCAAACCAAAAGTTGTACCGAAACTATTCTGCAGTTAACATAAGTCTGTTAACCACTTAACATTTGGAGTAAAATCTGTTTAAGTTCATTTGGAAGCCAAAATCTAGGCCGAATGTAGTGAATAGAAATTATGGCTCAAGAAATACTTAATAAATATATACTTAAGAGATGTACTGAAAATGTAAAATATTGTAAAAAGATTCATTTAAAAAAAATAAAAAATATATATATATATATATATATATATATATATATATGTATATATATATATATATATATATATATATATATATATATATATTCCTGGAAAGGTTTTCGGTCATTGTGGGAAAACGGGGATGGGTACACATATGCCACTATAAAAAATTTTGGAATTCCAATAATATGCATTCCAAAAAATTTTTTTTTTTTTTAAATTGGCTTAAGAGAACTAGTGGTTATTATGGAAAAACGGGGATGGGTACTCATATCCCACTATATACAAATGGTGGCCCAGTGAGCCCTTTATATTGTAGAAAAAGTCTTATATCTGAAACAATTTTGGAATTCGAATAATATCAATTTACAAAAAAAAATCTTTTTTTAAATTGGCTTGAAACGATTGTTGGTCATTATGGAAAAATAAGGATGGGTACACATATACCACTGTGCACAAATTGTGGTCCACGTAGGCCTTTATATTGTATAACAGAAAAGTCGTATGTGTGAAATAATTTTGGAATTCGAATTTGATTTGAAAAATTTTTTTTAAGAAATTGGCTTATGGAAAAATGGAGATGGGTACACATATACCACTGTGCACAAATTGTGGTCCACGAAGGCCTTTATATTGTATAACAGAAAAGTCTTATGTGTGAAATAATTTTCGAATTCGAATTTGATTTGAAAAATTTTTTTTTAAGAAATTGGCTTATGGAAAAATGAAGCTGGGTACACATATACCACTGTGCACAAATGGTGGTCCACGTAGGCTTTTATATTGTATAACAGAAAAGTCGTATGTGTGAAATAATTTTCGAATTCGAATTTGATTTGAAAAATATTTTTTTAAGAAATTGGCTTATGGAAAAATGGAGATGGGTACACATATACCACTGTGCACAAATTGTGGTCCACGAAGGCCTTTATATTGTATAACAGAAAAGTCTTATGTGTGAAATAATTTTCGAATTCGAATTTGATTTGAAAAATTTTTTTTTAAGAAATTGGCTTATGGAAAAATGGAGCTGGGTACACATATACCACTGTGCACAAATGGTGGTCCACGTAGGCTTTTATATTGTATAACAGAAAAGTCGTATGTGTGAAATAATTTTCGAATTCGAATTTGATTTGAAAAATATTTTTTTAAGAAATTGGCTTATGGAAAAATGGGGAGGGTACACATATACCACTGTGCACAAATTGTGGTCCAGGTAGGCCTTTATATTGTATAACAGAAAAGTCTTATGTGAGAAATAATTTTCGAATTCGAATTTGATTTGAAAATTTTTTTTTAAGAAATTGGCTTATGGAAAAATGGAGATGGGTACACATATACCACTGTGTACAAATTGTGGTCCACGTAGGCCTTTATATTTTATAACAGAAAAGTCTTATGTGTGAAATAATTTTCGAATTCGAATTTGATTTGAAAAATTTTTTTTAAGAAATTGGCTTTTTTAAAAATGAGGATGGGTACACATATACCACTGTGCACAAATGGTGGTCCACGTAGGCCTTTATATTGTATAACAGAAAAGTCGTATGTGTGAAATATTTAAATTTTTTTTTTTTTTAAATTGGCTTGAGAGGACTAGGCGTTATTATGGAAAAATGGGGAGGGTACACCACTGTGCACAAATGGTGGTGAAATAATTTTGGAATTTGAATATTAATTTTAAAATTTGGTTTCTTTAGAGGCAAGTGGCAAAATGGCGGTCCAGACATATATGCTACATATAGTGAGTGATTGGCTAAAGTTTGCTGATCAGTTGGGGAAGGGTGTCCAGATTAAAAACCGTATCATCATATTGTTTTAAAAATATGTATGATCAAAAATCATAAAAATAATGCTTCAGTCTAATGAAAAGAACAAAAACTAAATATAATTCCCTTTGTAATTAACAAAAAAAACTCTGCATTCATTGGCTTGTTAAAGTTGACAAATATTGCACTTCCGCTTAATTTTTGTAGTCTTGTGCCTTAAAAAACAATAATATATTTTTAATAGTAAATAAATTTGTTTAAGCTTTTAGGTTTTTTTTATATTAATAATTATTGTTCGATATTTCGCTAACCACCGGTTAGCTTCTTCAGGAAATTATTTAGGTTTTCCTGAAGAAGCTAACCGATGGTTAGCGAAATATAGAACAATAATTATTAATATAAAATAATATAAAATCTTAAACAAATCTACTATTTACTATTAAAAGAAAAAAGGTTAAAAAATTAGACGCAAGCATAATATTTTTTTAAATGTCTAAAATTTAGTTTCATTCAAATATTATCCGCATCTTCATGTAAACTTCGTATGTTTGAAAAGTGAAATGTTTCTAGGGGCAGAAAACTAACTGCCTGGTCCACGATGTCACTCGATATCGATCTATCGAGTAAATACATTTAAAACAAAAACAAATTTCAAGATTTTGTTTTTGTTTTAAATGTATTTACTCTATAGAACGATATCGAGTGACATCGTGGGCCAGGCAGTAAAATTTCGTTACAAAAACATGAGATAAACTTGGAAACTAACACGTTGATAAGATTATGGCATGTATAGGGTGTCCCGTTGTTAACGTGGAAAAGAAAGTGTTGACTATTCCCAGAAAATATTTGAAAAATCGACGCGGTATATTTTAAAAGCTGTTGACTATTAAAATAATTTTTTCGCAATTTTTATAAAGAGGCCAACTGTTTCACCAGTTTGAAAATAGCGCTAAAAACACACACAATTGCAATTATAAACAACGATTATTCTCGAAAATTATACAAGAACGTGGCATACATTTTTTTTCAATTTCTATGACAATAATTAGGTTTCCTAATACTCACCTCTACTTTGACGCTGTTTTTAAGGCACCCTGTACAATCTATTTGCACACAATTGTGCCATAGCATTCTACCTGTTACGTTCCGAAACTAATGGCATTAACGTGTTAATAGTCGTTCTGAGCACTTGTTAAAAAATATGAGTCCATTATTTTTTCTACTTTTTGTTCAAATTCTAAACTTTCTACAAGTTCAAAGTCACGAAGTAGAAAAGTTGCCAGAAGCGAATGGTAGTACATTTAATGATTTCGGTTATGGCAGAAATATGTTGACGAAATTTGCTACGGCAGTTAAAACTGTACCAGGTAACCAAGTTTATTATTTCGGTTATGACGGAAATACGTCGACGAAAAATATACACGCACAAAATCCGACGGCTGTTAAAACTGGACCAGGTGACAAATTTTATTATTTCGGTTATGGCAGCAATATGTTGACGAAACGTATACACATACAAAATCCTACGGCTGTTAAAATTGGACCAGGAAGTTTACAAGTGAGTTAGAGATCAATTACGAAATTGCTGTTATTAAAAAGGCTGTGAACGTCTAGACACAAGTTGTAAAGATTATCCACGTGTCATTAATATTTGTTTTTTTAAAATGTTTATATGGCTCTTGAGAATATTTATATAGAAAATAAGTACACGAGTTTCACAATTGTTCAAATGTTGTGTTTACTTTTGCGGTACTTATGAGTTGGCATTAATTTTCGTTAACAATTCTTATTATTAAATTGTATTTGAGTGTTTTTATCAGGGACCGGAAATAAGAGTTATTTTTCAATTTTTGAAGAAATAAGTCATACATAAATGAACATCGTAGAAAACTTTTAATTACACCATCATGATTTTTAGGCGAAATGCATCCAACATATTGCATGATTTTTAAATTTTTTATTTTTATTTTAACAATCAAAAGTAAGAATTATTTTTTATTTTTATTTTTTTAAATGAAAAATAAGAGTTATTTTTGATTTTTATTTTTTTAAATGAAAAATACAAGTTATTTTTGATTTTAATTTTTTTAAATGAAAAATAAGACTTATTTTTGATTTTTATATTTTTAAATGAAAAATAAAAGTTATTTTTGATTTTTATATTTTTCGAGGTGGCTGGTGGGTTAGGGCAGGGGAAGATCAGAGAACATCTTAATTTCGTCGTAAAAGTTTATAAATTTAATTTTTAAGAAATATGTGTTAAATACTAACACTATTTTTCCATAAAATATATAACTTCAATGCCCACTAAAGAGATGCAGAAATTGTTTTTGCAGATTTTATGGCTCCAAGTTGAACGCTTTGAACCTTCTTTGCCATAAAAATGTGTCATTTGCTTAACAAAATTTAAAAAATAAAACTTTAAAAATTATGTTGTTTTTTAAAGGTTAATTTAGTTCTTCTTTGGGGAAAATTTTTCCCTCTGGCCCGATTTAGCCCATTTACGAACTTGACCTATGCTATCCTTCAAGATATATTTATACGAAATTTCAGGAGGCTGGCTCTTTTCGTTTGAGCTGTATCGTGATTTCTACGGACGGACGGACGGACATGTACACCTCTGCCCTAACCCCTCCTCCCCCTTTGCGCCCTAAATGACCCTAATTAAAAAATTTTATGTTTAAGGCATGTAGTAACACAATTTGTTAAATTTTTACACTATTTTTGCATATAATTACGCCCACTAAGGGGAGCGGGGTTCAAAAATAAATTTTTTTTTGATTTTATGGCTCCAAGTTTAACGTGCTGGACGTTCTTTGACATAAAAATATATCATTAGCTTAATAAAATTACAAAAAGGAAACTTTAAAAATTATATTGTTGTTTCTTAGAGGTTGGTTTAGTTCTTCTTAGGGGAAAAATTTTCCCTCTGGCCCTATTTTGACCATTTCCGAACTTAACCTGTGCTATCCTTCAATATATATATTTTTTACTCTCAAATTAACATTTCGGAACAAATTCAACTTTTTTCAAATTAAATTAAATTATTTTCAAAACAAATTAACTTTTTTTCAAAGTAATTTGAATTATTTCCAACACGAATTAAACATTTTCCTTTTTAAATTAAATTTTTTTCATTTATAATGCAATGTTTTTCTTTTCAAATTCAAATTATTAAAATACAAATTCGTTTGTTTTTTATTTCAATATTAAAAGCTTAAAAAATAAAGGCCTTATTTATAAAAAATAATTTATGTGTATTAAGCTCTTATTTGACGTATTTCTATGGGTCGTAGTTTAATTTATAAACTTTTCGGTTAGTAGTACTATGAACTAGCTTTGTGTTAAATTTTAAATTTTAATAGAATAAATATAAAAATATAAATTAATATAGTGCTTTTTGTTTGTTATGTGGTCATATAGACATGCCTGCATTTCATTGGTTCTTACACCAAATCATCAGTAGACTTTAACCTAATTCCAAAATAACAAAACCTCTTAGCTTATACATAAACTCCCAAAAATGAATTGAGAATTACACAAGCAAAACCATAGGATTTGAAACAACAAACAAATTTTATTCGATATAAATCTATTTTGTTTTTCCACCTTCATACAATTAGTCTGTCGTTGGCAAACAATAAAAGTATATGAAAAAAGCACAATGAAAAACAAAATCTACACAAAACGTTTTTAAAATCGTTTATTCGACATATTGTCTCAATTAAATTAGTGCTTTTTGTTTGTTATGTGGTCATATATAGGTTTTTACTCTCAAATTAAAAATTTTTTAGATCAAATTAAAATTTTTTAAATTCAAACTCAATTTTTTTCAAAACAAATTAACATTTATTTCAAACAAATTAAATTATTTTTAAAATAAATTAGAATTTTTGCATATCAAATTCAAAATTTTTCATATTAAATTCATTTTTTTTAATTTAAAATGAAGTATTTTCATTTTCAAATTCAATTGTTTTTAAAGTTTGTTTAATTGTTGTTTAAAAATAAGTTGTTTTATTTAAAATTTAAATATTTCTAAAATTAACTAAATTTTTATACATTAACTCGCTTTTTTTTACTTCAAACTGGTTTGTGTTTTAAATTAACTTAATTTTTTATATATTTTGTTTTCTTTAATATTGTAAAAAAAATGCAACTGCCTGTCCCACTGGAATGTCTTCCAATCCTGTGCTGTTATACACACTAAAAACTTTTGAATTACATTTACTACCAAATCTAAAAAATAAGTTCATTCGAATGGAATGAAATTTAAAAAAAAGGAAGAAACCTTAAAAATTAAGTTAATTTATATTTTCAAAGCTAGTTCATAGTAATACTAATCGAAAAGTTTAAAAATTAAACTACGACCCATAGAAATACGCTAAATAAGAGTTTAATACACATAAATTATTTTTTTAAATTAGGCCTTTATTTTTTAAGCTTTTATTATTGAATTAAAAAACAAATGAATTTGTATTTTAATAATTTGAATTTGAAAAGAAAAACATTGAATTATAAATGAAAAAAATTTAATTTAAAAAGGAAAATGTTTAATTCGTGTTGAAAATAATTCAAATTACTTTGAAAAAAAGTTAATTTGTCCTGAAAATAATTTAATTTAATTTGAAAAAAGTTGAATTTGTTCCGAAAATGGGTTAATTTGAGAGTAAAAACCTATAAATGAAAAATATAAATTAACTTAATTTTTTAAGGTTTCTTCCTTTTTTTAAATTTCATTACATTCACATGAACTTAATTTTTAGATTTGGTAGTAAATGTAATTCAAAACTTTTTACTGTGTATAACAGTACAGGATTGGAAGATTTTCCAGTGGTCTCCCGCGTTATATGAACACTAAGAAATGTATATAAAACAACTTAATTTTAAACAACAATTAAACAAATTTTAAAAACAATTGAATTTGAAAATGAAAATACTTAATTTTAAATTTAAAAAAGTGAATTTAATATGAAAAATTTTGAATTTGATATGCAAAAATTTTAATTGATTTTAAAAATAATTTAATTTGTTTGAAATAAATGTTAATTTGTTTTGAAAAAATTGAGTTTGAATTTAAAAAATTTTAATTTGATCTAAAAAATTGTTAATTTGGGAGTAAAAACCTATATTTATACAAAATTTGAAGGGTCTGGCTCTTTTCGTTTGGACTGAATCGTGATTTCTACGGGCAGACGGACATGGCTAGAACGTCTTCGATTTCATCACTGATCAAGAATATATATATTTCATGATGGGGTCTTAGACTGATATTTCGCTGCGTTACCCATAAAATGACAAAGTGAATACATCCTCAAATTCTTTTTTAAAGGCTATAAAAATAGTTTTTGTTTTTACTAAAGGCTTTTGTTAAATTTTGTGTAAACATTTTTCAAATAAACACAAAATATTTTTTTTACGAATTATTCCTCTAAAATTTACTTATTAATATAACAAGCTTTTAATGTAAAGGCTAAATAATATTTATTAAAACAAAAAACCTAAGTTTCATTCCAACGACTTGCGTGTGCGAGAGCCTAAATGAAATAGAAGAAAACCAATAATTTGTTTAATGTACTCGTATTATAAGGATTACAGACTGGATTTCAATTTGTTTTCGGGCAGATGGAACGGTTCAGCGGCCACTGTAGTTGAACATCCAAATCGCACTGTTGAGGGTACTCTATGGGAAATTGATATGGAAAATTTGGAGGACTTGGACGAGTAAGTAATTTCTGATAATAAATTTAATCACTTGTGTGTAACATTTTGTCTTTTTAGTCAAGAAGGTGTTCCTGATGGCTTATACAAACCTCTCAGTCTTTCTATTATTCAATTAAGTAACAACAAACCTATTACGGCTCGTGTGTACGTTCTAGTAAATCAACCGATTACTGATCTTCAAGAATACGATCATGCATCTGTGCCATTTATCAGACAGCCATCTAAAACTTATTTACAGTGTTTGGTTAAAGGCGCCATAGAAACGGGATTGCCACACAACTACACTGAAATGTTGAAGTCCATTAAACACAATGGACGCGTTCGGAAGTCATTAGAAGATTCATTAGAACTGAAGGATGTACAATTGAATTCATAAAATCTTTCAAACTATTGAAAAATAAAAACAAGCAAAACATATTTTTGCAAGAGCCTAAATTTTTAAGTCCGTACATGTATTTACTTATTTTGAAATAGCAGCTGCAATCAAAACCGATTTCCAGAAGCCCATCAATATATTTGTTTTGGCAGACCGCCTGAACGTGTGAAACGGCTACCGAATTAAGTTTATCTTTCATACTTTTTATACTTATTGCCTTCTGTGCGAGTTTTTGGAATACGATTTTATTTTGCAAGAGTTATTTATTTGACTGTATAATCAAAGATTCTTGTAATTTAAATTAAAGCGAAATGAATAGTGGGTGACCCCCCATGTCACAAGATCAGCTGAAAAATTGCCTGCTATCAGAATCCAAGAATCAAACACTCCTCTCACTAAAAATAAAATTATCAAGCGTTATAGAAGACTTAATTCTAAGAAAAAAATTTTAAATAAAAAAATTCTCGACAACATGTATTTTCGGAGTTACGAAGTCGTTAAGTTTTACAGATCGTAAGCATCTTCTTCGTCCAGGCTAAAGGATTTTCTCCTCTAGGTAGACTGCGATTTTTCGAGTAAATGTTTTCTGCATTGTCGACCTTCGGCATTTTAAAATATTCGTGCCAATTCTCAGAATTCTTATTCTTTCGATTTCAAAGGAAAGTGGGGAAGAGTCACGTAGTGTATTTGATTAAACTTATTTTTACTTACAAGTAATTGAAGGTAAACGACCATAGGGAACGATCTATGTTCGCTGAACGGGAGCAGTCGGCAACAGACTCTAATTTTCATTGAAAATTTTTCTTCAGCGATGAGGTTCATACCGCGTTTTTTTAGAGTGTCACAACACCAGAGCAACGCGTGCAAATTGTTATAATTTTTAATTTTGTTCTATTTGTCAAACTCATCATGTACTTCTTCCATTTTATGGCGTACACAATCGTTCTTCAGAGCGGCTCATTCGAAAAACAATAGATCGTTTTCGGATCACATTTAATGTTACTGATAATGTGAATTCCGTGAGACGCCGTACAGTCCGCTGTACAGGAAAGCGTTGAAGATGATCCTAATCAATCAATTCGTCTCCGTTCTCAGCAACTGGGTTTATGTCCTTCCACTTTATGGAAAATTTTTTTAGTTGTTGGAAATTGGTATTCCAGACAGCGCCTTCTACGCGCCAGCCGTGGCGGCCACATGATAGAAATCATATTTAATTATTAATTTCATAAAATTTTCTTTCCAATAAAGCCCGTTTCATTGATATTCAAAATATATTTCCTTATTTTATTATGATTTAAATTTGTGTCACTCTATAAAAAAACACCCTATATTTCATTGAGATATCACTGTCAACAACAAGCGCTATAGATCGATGATTATGAACTTCCTTTGGCCTGAATGTGGTTTCAACAGGACGCCAGAACGTCCCCTACAATTTTTATCACATTGGATATCCTGCACGATCGTTTTGAGAGCACGATCATCTCACGTGACACTTTTCCTGTAGGGATCCCTTCAGACTTTTTCTTGTGGGGTTTTCCTAAGGCCCAGCTGTATGCGGAAAATACACAAACCGCAGCGGTCCTCGAAGTCAACATAAATCATGTGAACGGTCAAAATCCGTTACATATTTAATTGATTCTACGTTATTAAATATTCCCCCTTATTCTGTAACAGTTTGTCAACGTCACGTCGTGGCAATATCAAAAGTAAGCCATTCGCATACTATTTTTCCCTCGGAATTTAACTACTTTTAACAGCCTCTTGTTCTTTTATACGCCTTAGGGAATAGTCAGAGACTGTCAGCAGTAATTTGTTGTTGCCACCAACCAGAATGTAACGGCCCTACTTTTTTTTATAGTCTTGACGTGAAGTTGACAAAATGAGGGATATAGTTTTGTCGTTTATTTTTATATAATAAAATATTTGTGCAAATATATTGACGGTTTTCAGTGTTCATTGCAAATGATCTTGCATAAGTGCAAATGCAAATTGGGAGAGTAATTGAGAGTATTTTCAATGCATTTTTTTTATCTCGGACCAGCACTCTGGGCATGACCCCTATATATGCAATGCATTGCGCAGGAACTGAAAACGAGGGAATAGTATAGAGGGGACAGATTAGGAAAGATGCGAAGATAGACAGTTTTTTTGTAGCTATTTCAACCTTTTGTTTTATTTCGCCGGATAATTTTTTGCTACAGGGCCGACGACGGTGGGTGCTGTTACTCTGCTTTTATGTAGAGTGTAAATATTTTACACTGTCACTTATGCAAGAGCGTTTGCACCGAACACTGAATACCGCCATTGTATCAATTCATAAATGATAAATATCTGTCGATTTAGTAGCTGCTTGCCTTTTTGTGATTTTATTGCTGCTGCTGCTGCTGCTGTGGGTGTTCATAAGGTGAATTCGTCATTACTTTGAGAAGCATTTAAATGCTTATCCGGTATTAGTTGTTACTTAATATGATTGCAATTTAATTAAATTTAATTGCTATGAACACCTTTTTCCCATAAAATGTTAATCTACTTACACAACGTCGATTACGCCACGCTATAGAAAAGTTTGCAAGGGAGCAAAACCAATAGCCCAATTCACAATCCTGTGCAAATGGTCTTGCATTACAGCATTTGCAAATTGAGAGAGTATTTGAGAGCATGTTCAATGTATTTTGTTGGTGTAGAGTACAATTATTTTGCAAATGCAATGATGCACGACCATTTGCACAAGATTGTGAATAGGGCTAATGATTTAATGATCTGGTCATACTACACTATATTGCCATTTGTGCGTTTAGCTTCTTTTGAAAAGCTTAGCTGGATTTTACACAGATAAAATGCCTGTTCTTCTCTTCGTTTTTGGATTGTTGTTGCACAGACGTTGTTATTAATAGATCTCGGCAAAAAACACATCCAGTTAAAAGAACAGAAAATGTATTGTAAAATTTATTTATTGAATGGATGCATTTTTAAGCCAAGCAAAACTGACTCTCTGAAATACTCAAATTTCTCAGCAATTTTTCAATAACTACTCGCAAGTTGTAAAGTTTACAATGTAAACTGAGTTGCCGACAAATCCGTAGCATGAAAGTTAAAAAAGTATTTACCAACGAGTAAATAAAAAAGTTAAATTTTGTTGCTCACAATTTTACGTACTCTCCGGGTTTGGAGAAAATAATTAGTCACGTTCAGCGAGTTAAATGAATGAAATCATTTATTTAACTCGAGTAAATGTATCTATTTAAACTATTAGCATATGAACTCAAGAATTTGAATACATATTTTTAATTAGAAATCATACAAGTCATCCTATAGGTTAAGGTCAGTTTTAAAGTCAGTTTAAAAGTTGATTGCACACTCAATTAAATTTTTTGTAATTGTACTCGTAATTGAACGTTTTCAATTACATGTAATTTTTGCTGTAGTTGAGAATAATAAAAACAACTACATTTAAAAGTAATTGTAATTGAAAGATTTCAATTACAATTACTTATGGCTGTAATTGAAAATATAAAAAGACAAATAACATTTATAAGTAATTGTAGTGGAAAAATTTCAATTGCAATTACAAATAATTTTTTTATCTTGGACCAGCACTCAGGGGATGGCCGCTATATATGCAATGCATTGTGCCGGAACTGAAAACGAGTCAGTCGCTGCCAATTTTGTTCAGTGACCAGTGATTATGCCTTCATCATTGAAACAGGCTGGCAACCTTTAACACAATCACGCACTATTGCTGATCAGAAGAATTCAACACAATATTTCATGACTCAGCGCGGGCTCGAACTCAGGACCCTCCGCTTCATAGTCTCGTGTTCCACTACTTCAGCCAACAGCACCCACATTGATGGTTTGAAATTACAATTACATTTTATAAAAACTGAAAAATTAATAACATTTAAAACTAATTGTAGCTGTAATTGAAATATATTAATTACAATTACTTCTTTGCTGTAACTGAAAATTAACAAAAAAAAAAAAAAAAAAACAATTACATACAAATAATTACAAGTAATTGCAAGTGAATATTTAGGTTAGGTTAGGTTGAAAAGAGGGGCATAAGCATCCCAATCCGTTCTGGATTACACTTAGGCCTCATAGACCTGTTGTGCGCTCTATAATAATGAGTTCCCATTCCACTGTAGGGAGCCTCCACCGATACCATGGAAACCTCTGAGTTTGATTACGTCAAGAACCTAGTTTCATCAATGTACTTCCTTAAGTCTTTCCAATCTCCAAAAATAATTGAATATTTTAAATTGCAATTGCATTTTATAATTCTAATTAACATTTTTCCAATGACAATTACACTTTTTGTAATTTTTGTGCAATTAAATTTTTGTAATTGTAATTGAAAAAATTTCAATTACATGTAATTGTAATTGAAATAAATGTAATTGGAATTGCCCAAGTCTGGTAAAGACTAGTTAAACGACATAAGCTATAACATGAACACTGTTAACGCCCCTTTGGTGGGCGTTGAAGCAGCATATTTCATGAAAAAAATAGTATAAACATATAACAAATTGTAAAATTTAAACCTAAATTCCTTTAAAATTAAATTTGAAAGCTTTTATGACGAAGCTGAGATGTTCTCCGATCTTCCTTTGCTGTACTATCATCCCCCCAACAAATTTTTTTTTACACTTAATAACCCCAAAAATTAACTTTTTAGTGTTTTATGGCAAAGGTGAGATGTCTCCCGCACGGACCCTCCCAGAGTGATGCCTACAAAATAGGGTATTTATTTACTAAATATTTGGAGAGTATTTAATGTCGTGTTCTTTTCTAAAAAAGAATGCTACATATTTTGCATGTTTTCAATGAAAAATGATAATATTATGATATTTGAAAATGGTGAATTATTAGAAATGGATCTGCCATCCTTGAAGAAAATTTATTTCATTTTAAAATTGCACCTAATTGTATGTTTTTTTAAATAAAGGTGATAAAATGTTACATATTTTCCAGAAAAGAAATCGCCATAAGATTCAACCCGGTCGAATATAACGTTCTTGCTTGTTGAGTCTTTATTTCATCTTGTATTTAAAAGCCAAAAATTGGAAATATTAATATGATACCCCCATGAAATTAAACCACCTATGGGAATTTAAATTTAAATGCGAAATAGTTTATACGTTTTTATATACTTTGGCGAATATCTGGCAGCTCTGAACACCAATTATTTTACTTTTATTTATATGAATTCGGTTTTAATTTTTGCGCTCTTTGGGGTTTTTTGTTGTTGTCTTTTCCACATGTTCGTTTTTCAAATGCGATAGGTGTAGAAGTTTACGAATACGTCTCTATTGCTTCGAAGTGGTGCACGTTTACTTCAATACTTTAGTAACTAAAACGAGACTTTCCCAAGCAGACGTTGTCGACGCGTTTACAAAAGCTACAAAAATATTAATCGTGTTGATTAAACAGTATGTGTATTTGAAAATTCGAAGATTGAAAAGAAAACTAAACAATAAAATTTGTGGATAAAACGGAATAATTATTTCCTTCCCTTGGAGTATTAGAAATATTAAAAAATATTTACGAAAATTGCTATAAAAAAGGTGAATACAAAACGAATAGTTGTTTAAGCCGATATTTAGCAGCTACTGACTTACATAATGGCATAGAACAAAATGGGGTTTTTTCCCCTAAAGAATTAATAAAAAGATTCAGGTTCTAATTGGAAATAAGTTAAGATAATAAAATGTCCTTGTTGTAGGAGATGCTGCGAGCAGCGTTTGTTGACTTGTTGCATTTTTTTTTGTATGACTTCTGATGGTGAAACGTTGCTGATGTTGTTTATTTAATTGTTGTTGCTGGAAGCCATTAAAATTGCTTTTCCTTAACTTGAGAAACAACAAACAAACAAACGAACGAGTCGTGAGTTTAATTAAAACTGAAAAAAATATTTAAAAATAGAACTAAAGTGCAAAAAAAAATAAATAAATAAATTAAGAAACAGAATCGAAATAAAATTAATTTCAAAATCATTCATGAGAACAACAACAACGTTGTAGTACTTGTTTTCATTTCGGAATGCAATGCTCGCGTAGTTGTTGTTAAAGTTGTTTGTTGTCTTCACAGTCAAAAGTGATTTTTTTGTTGCTGTTTCTGTTGCTGTTTCTGATTTCCAATACAGTTTTGTCTGTTATTGTACGTATGAATTGCATTATGATGATAGCACTCGTATTTGTTGCTGTGCCTGTTATTTTTGTTGGTTTTGAATAACTGACGCCGGTTCTATGTGAGATACTCGACTTGAATTTCAAGTAGCTAAAGTGCTAAATTACTTTGTTCTAGTAACAGTAACATCACACTGTACAATAATTACTAACAACTGTCTCTTAATAACAGTCGGTTTTTGTTGCTGTTGTTGTTGTCTTATTATTCGCGTTATTGTGTGCAGCTGATATCGACTCACTTGTGCCTCATTGTCTGTTTAGATTCTAAACTTTTGAATTAAATCGATCAATCAATCTGACTTCAGGGATGCAAAATCCAATATATTTGCGAATAAAAAGTGTATATGCTGAATCGTTAAGTGATATTTTTGTAAAAAATGTTGAAAGGATATATAAAAGTTTGTCATTCCGTGTGTAAGTACCACAATAATAGGCGACCCCATAAAGTCTATAAGTATATTCTGGATTGTTATGAATAGGAAAGTCGAATGAGCCTTGCCCGTCGGTGTATACGTGAAATGGGGTTTCCGAAGCTCCCCCAGAAAAACTAGAGACTTTGTTTTTGGATTAATGTATTGGAAATATTGCTAAATAACTTGCTACTGAAAATTGAAATTGCGGTTCCAGAGTTGGTAAATGTAAACTTATTCTTGGTATAAAAAAGAAACTCAGCAAAAACAATTTTTTTAATAAAACCTATTTTATACTGCAGAAAGAATTAATTTGGTATTAAAAATAGAAGAAAAAAATCAAAAAAGTGCGATTCCAGGGTTGGACAACTGAAACCAACTCAACAAATTTCTTGTTTTCTTTACTCAAACTCAAACACATTTCTTTTTTTCTTTATATATTTAATATACATATCATATTTTTGAAAGAAATTCATTGGTATTGGAAATCAGAAAAGCCAACTAGACAGTTGCAGAGCTGGAAAATTTTAACTGTTTTTTTTTTTTGGAATATTAAAGTAACTGCAGCTGTCCGTCTCATAAAGTCACTAAACGTTGTTCTATCGCATAATTACATGTAAACCAAAAATAATTTCAAAATTTTATATATATTTTTAAGATAAGAATTCTTTTATTGCGCTCAAGTTCAAATCTGCCAGCTGTACATTATTTTTGTTATGCATTTTTATTTATTAAATTAAGTTATTTTTATTAAGAGTGGAATATTAGAATATTTTAAATCAACAAACTAGGAGAACGGATCAGTATTGATTTCGATTCTCGTCAGCGTTCTTTGTTCAACTTCTTCCATGGAATATTTGGAATAATAATAGTCAGGGTTGGGAAATTTCGTGCCAACCAAAAGTGATTTAACTTAAAAATGAATATAAGAAGTTTTTCGATTCTCATCAGCGTTCTTTGTTCAACTTCTTCCGTGGAATATTTTTTCATTTTTATATAAAAACAAAAAACAACAAAAATATTTAACTTTATATAATTTACAAATTTTACAATTGTTGAAATATTATAAATAATTTAAATTTTATTTTAATTAATATTGAGCTTGAGACTTATTTTTATAAAATAATAACTATAAAACTATCTATTTTATAATTATATCAATATTTCGATATCCTCTGGATATCTTCATTCAGGATAACAATTTAAAAATTATTTATAATATATCAACAATAACAACATTTTTAAATTATATAAAGTTAAATATTTTTAATTTAAAAATTTTGTTTTTGTTGAAATATTATAAATAATTTTTAATTTGTTATCCTGAATGGAGATATCCAGAGGATATCGAAATATTGATATAATTATAAAATAAATAGTTTTGTAGTTATTATTTTATAAAAATAAGTCTCAAGCTCAATATTAATTAAAATAAAATTAAAAAATCAAAGGCTGAAAAAATAGAACAATATAATAAATAATTTTAAATTGTTATCCTGAAGAAGATATTCAGAGGATATCGAAATATTGATATAAAAATAAAATAAATAGTTTTATAGTTATTATTTTATAAAAATAAGCCTCAAACTCAATATTTATTAAAATAAAATTATAAGAACTTCTCATATTCTATTTCGTTAAAAAACATTTGGTTAAATAGTAGTTGATATTCCCAATGACCATCGTGGAAAGTTAAAAAAAGTTGAACAAAGAACGCTGATGACATAAAAATATATCATAAAATTAAAAAAAAATATATTAAAATTAAGTTGATTTTTAGGGCTTGGTTTAGTTCCTCTTAGTGGAACTTTTTCCTTCTGACCCAATTCAGCCCATTTGCGAGCTTGACCTGTGCTATCCCTCAATATATATTTATATTTTAAGTATCCGGCTCTTTTCGTTTGGACTGAATCCTGATTTCTACAGACGGACGGATGGACATGGCTTTATCGTCTTAGGTTTCAGCACTGATCAGGAATATATGTATATACTTTATGGGGTCTCAAAGGGATATTTCGCTGCGTTACACGCGGAATGACAAAATGAATATGTATACGCTCGAATTCTTTTTTGGGAAAATGATTTAAATATTTTTGTTCATTATATTCAATCATGTTTTTATTCGAGGATCCGCTATCGAAATATGTATGCAACAAACTTTATTAAAAAAAAATGCGTTACGGCCTTTCTATGTTAAGATAACGATATGTAGTTGTATAGCTGGTATATATTTTCAAAGATGTTTCGATTATTGGCTACATCTTTTTGAAACAAGAGACATTATTTTCTTTTGATGTAAAACCTTTCCGTATAAAACGGAAAGGCGGATAACGGATATATGTTTACCGTTATATTAACACCTTCATGGCTGCCTTGAAGCAAATTTATGTACATACGAGTACATGAATATGTTTCGGTTCCAAAAATAATAATTTTCCTTGATGAAGTGCGCAAACAATTGTTGTTCAAGTATCTGTAAAATTGTTATTGTTGCTGTAATTTGTTTAAATTTATTTTTTTTTTTACTTTTTTTATTTGATCGTAAATTTACCTTTATTTCCACATTATTTCGTGTGTGTGTGTGTGTGTGAGAGTGTGTATCTATTGACGTTTCTGTTATTGTGGTGTTTTCCTCTTGTCTTCTTTTTCGTCTTTAGATATTTAAATTTTTTGTCATGACGATACTTTTGCGGTAAATTATGGTAATATTTTATTATTGTTTTTATTTTATTTTTTCTTTCTTACTTTTCTGTACTTAATTGACGTTCTCGAAACTTGTTTTGAACCTTGACTTTTATTTTTATAAATTGTTTTATTTTTCGTAATTTCTATTGCTGTTTGATGGCTTGTTCGTTCTGCTTTTCCTTTAATTCTCTTAAAGGTTTTGCAATATCGCATGTTAAACTGGCTTTTTAATGGTAACATCTGGACAATATCAGATAACGTCAAGTCCCTGTGTGTAATTTTAGAAAGCAAAACATCATAGAATCTAAATATCCAGAAATAAGCGGAAGTTTTTTGTGGATTCCAAGGAGTAGTCGTTGAGAAATGGGGCGTAGAGGGATCATCTGGATGTTTGAGGCAGCAATCAAGTCGACACTAGGATATCCAGTTTATATTTTAGTTGCTTCATTGCTCCATTAATTAATCAGGCTTTTGGTTTAATCGATTAATAATTTTTGATTAGCATAAAATTAATTAATTTCTGATAACTCTAAGTAAAAATTCTTAAATTAATAATAAATTAATACAGAATTTTATTAAGCCGGCTAATAGATTAAATTGACCGCAATTAATCGATTTAATCGTTGACTGAAAATGGTAAATTTTTAAATTAATCGTGTAGCAATTAATCGGTTGACCATAGCGGTTAATGAATTGAATACTTATACCTATTTTGTGATGTATTTGTATGGTGGAATGCAATGGAGAGGGGAAATTATATTAAACTTTTGGTCAAAAGTATCAGATATAAAAAATTAACTGAGGTTTCCTTAGATTTGGAAAAAAAATAAAAATAAATAAAATAATCCACATACGCTGATGTCCAACTTAAACCAAACAAAGCATTTGCTGAAGTGATCTAGTTTGTGCGGCTAGAATTTAGAAATGAAGTCATCCGATGACTCCTCCAGCGTGAACAGCGCACCATGCAGTCACTTTGAGTGGGTGTAATGGCTCCTCGTGCATAATGGAAGGAACACAACTGGGACGAACTACGAATTTCGTTCAGTATGACGAATTCGTTGGTAAAAATTCGCTCTATAAATTCGTCGTATGAAAGACAATAACGACGAATAAATTAGCACAATGAAACAAGTTACGAATTTTTTAATAATCTTTGTAATCTTCACATGCCAGATTATTCAGACATTCAATAATTACCTCGGTGGTGTTCATTATTTTTTCAGAACAAATTTATTTTTGTAATTATTTTCTGAAAAATGTTTCTTCTGTAAACAAAATATTCTCGTCATTTAACGGCTGATGGGGTGACCATATGAAAAAGTAGGAAGAAGACAGAAATACTTTATTAAAGAAAGTGTTCAAAATTAATAAAACCTCGTCCGAAAGATAGATTTTTGTGAATTGGTGAATGTATGTATTTTTAGTATTCACTGAAAACTTTTGTGCTACATTCTATAATATAGTACGCAACTATGTTTTTCCACAAAAACCAGTTTGAGTATAGAAACCTGGTCACCTGATACTGTTTTGTTCGTCGTTCGAAATAAATCTATTTCAACTTTCTCTGAGTATGACGAATTTCGACCACACCACGATTGTGTGCATTTTCATATACACCAATGTGTTTTAGTTTTGGCGACGAACATTCGCGACCAAAAATTCGTCGTTCGTCGCAGTTGTGTTCCTAGCATAACTCGTGGATTTTCGGTGCCCCAGAAGTTATAGTTTTGCTTGTTTACGTGCCCGCTGAGGTGGAAATGAGCCTCATCGCTCATTATGATTTTGGTTGAAAAATCGTTCACTTCGTCCTCGAGATTGAGGATGGGGAGTGTATCGCTCCATGGCTTGTTCACTTGTATTCTACATTTGTCTAGTTCACAAATGTCAAAACAGATTTGACATTGACCGCCATATGCAAAAATAAGAGCATCTGCCAATAGGGTGATTTCTTTTGGCCCACCTTGTGTAATATGGTGGGCATCTACTCGACATATTAACACCTACTTATTTATTATCAAAATAAAAATATTATTTCAGTTAAGCACAAAAATCAGTGTCACGTTTTGAAGTTGGAAGTTTGCTTGCTTTCGAATTTCGTAACTTGTATCATTGTGTGAAAATCAAATATCGTTATCACCTGTTTTATTATCTGGAATTAGAATTGTTAATTGTTTTTATTTCTGCGTTTTTCTGTCTCCATTACCACATTATCAAACTGGTGAAATAAAAAACAAATAAAAATAAAAAATACATTAAAAGAAACAAAAAACAAACAAAACAAAAAAAAATGCAAAATATTGTCAATAATGTGTACAGTTTTTATTTTATAGAATTTCAATTTAATTTTAGCAACAAATATATTGGTTTTCAATTTGCGGTTAACCGCTAATTAATCGAATAAAATCTCTTGATGTAATTTGACATAAATGTATGTCTGTCTGTTAAATGTACGTGCATTTGTTGGCGCTTTAATAAAACGCTATTTTCTATTTATATTTGACTCTTCATAAATTTTTTTTTTTTAATTCATGTTTATTAAAAAAAAAAGAAAAAACTTTATGACTATTGACAGGTGATTGCGAAAAATTACTTATTAACGTTAAGAGTAAACAGTTTGTATTTAATTTTTTAAAAGCATTTACTTGTTGTGGGTTAAGATAATCTATAGGCCGGAGTTGGGTTGCTTTTGTAATGACAACTCATTGGTAGGAAATGAAATGTTTTAAAATTCGTATAAGGAGTGATATTTTAAGATCTTTCCAATTTGTTTAAAAAAAAAACGCATAAAATTTAGAGAAATTTATGAAATCTTTATTTGAGTCAATATACACTAATTCAATTCGATCTATACACTAATTCAATGTTGAAAAATGATTTCTGGTTCATACGCTGAGCCCAATTTCGGCATGCTATCTCCAACATATTGGCCGATATATCAAGAACAAATTCTTCAATATTGGCCTCCGTTACAGGGTTGCTTCTATAGACATGGGGCTTAACATAGCCTCAATAAAAATGGTATAAATGGTTTAAATCACACAATCTAGGAGGCCAATTGACCGGTCTCAAACATGATATAAACAGTGTTCACCAAGGCAAATTCATACCAGGTGGCCTTAGTTCAGAAATTGGTGATCAGCTGTTACCAAGGCAAAATTATTGAACTGTCAAATTGAACTGTTTTTGTGTGCGGTCATTGTTTTTTCCAAAGCATTTTATTTGACAGTTCAATAAATTTTACACAGAGTTGCATAAACGAGTCCACCTTGTATGAATTCGCCTTGCTGTTCACCGAACTCGCCACTACTTGAGCCATTGTTTCGCATGCTGCGTGGCATGTGGCACAGTCTTGTTGGAACTACATATCAGCCAAGTCCAGATCTTTCATTCTGGGCAAATAAAAATTGTTTAATTATCGTACGGTAGGGTTTGCCATTCACAGTAATATTGCTACCGTCGTCGTCTTTGAAACAATTCGGTCCAATGATTCCACCGACCCATAATCCACACCAAACTGTGCAATTTTACTTTTCGATGTATCTGTTCAACCAGAAATGAGCACGATGGAGTTTTTAACCGAGAATGAATTTCAATAATAATAATAAAATTTCATAATCGTTTGTAAGTCGATGCATGTTTAAATTATAGACCAAACCGAACATGTTTTTGTTGGATTCTATATATAATATGGGCAGTGGTGCGAAACCAAAAGCCAGGGTTTTCGTCAAAAATTAAAATTTATATATATATGTATATATATATATATATATATATATATATATATATATATTTTTTAATTCTCGGTATCCTCGACCTATGTCTTCGCATAGGAAGTACAATCCAATCCTATTTTCTATTGTTTAGCAACGTAGTTAACAACGGAACATTCCTCAGAGGAACTGTAAATCTATACAGTTATCTGAGGTGTTGAAATTAACTAGTGCGAGTGAGACGCAAAACTTTCGAAAGAGAGTAAACGATCAGTGGTCTGGCTGCACTTAAAAAATAATTGCCAACGAGCCTTGATGTTGACTGACTGAGAGCTGCTTTGCGACTGAACAGCAGTGACATGTTACACGAAAACAGCTGAGATATAAAAAACAGTGTTGTCAAAAAGATAGTTGCTAAAAGATCAACCCGTATAAACAATTCAAGATAAGAAATGAGAATTACAGCAATAAAAATATAAAGAAAATTGAGAAAAAAATCATGCGAACCACTGTTTTTGATATGAATCTATTTATTTTCTTTCAACCTCGACAAATAGTCCTCCAATTTTGGAAGGAAGGTGAAATACGGCAGCATAACATTTCAATGTTAGAATGGGATGTAACCCGTTTGTGTCATCGGGGTTGGCAATACCTTTTACTATTGTTATTGTTTTTTTTTTGTTATGGCTAAATGAAATCTTCCAACTAATTATTGCAAATCATTTTGGCACAATTTCTAATTGAAATAAATATAGTAATTAGAGCCAATTATTTTTTTTTTGGCAATTCCAATGATAAGAACTTAAAAAAGCCCACTCATCCATAAATAAAGCCGTCCGCCGTTCACAATAATGCGTTTGTACAACACGAAACTACATTGTTAATTTGTAAATTCAATTTATAAAAATCTAATTGAGTATCATAATAAGCACGGCTTAAATAAATCATTCAGAAATGCTTTTGTGACTGGAACAATATATAGTATTTTTTGTTTTGTTTCGTGTGCAGAATTCTGAGCTCACAGCAGGCTGCCAAATTCTATAATTATTTATCTCTTTCAATTCCTTTTAAGGTTTTGGCAATTATTTTTTGTTTGTTCGTTTATTACTTCTTTTATTGCTGCCGTTTTTGTGGTCATCATTTTGTATTTGATTGATGACCAAGACTACAAATCGATACATGTTTATACTCTGTTTTCATTTTGCGCATGGGCGCGTGTTTATAAGAATTTGGAAGAAAAAAAAAATTTTTTTTTTATTTATATTTAAAAATATCGTAAACAAATAAACAAACTTGAAAGTGAGATAATCCAATATTCGTGATCTTCAGTACTGCCGCAAAAGTACAAATTAACATCATTATGAGCTTTTTAAGTAACATGATTATAATCTCCACATCACTATCAATGAATTTGCACAGGTGTTACTCTTTTTTTTTTATTTTGTGAAATTGGGTTGTGTTGTTCATACAATGGTAATTTTAAATGTGTGTTTATACACGAGAGTGTCTTACTTATTGTTATTCTGATACGCATTTTGTATACAATAAATTTGCAAAGTTATGATATACTCCGTCTACAACAATTTTTTGTTCAATCGGACATTATTTATGGGCTTTTTTACATTAAATTTCATATATTTATTTAAGAAGCATGATATCACTTTTTTCGCGGATTTCGAAAATGCCCCTGTTTTTAAACAACTATTCGTTTGTGCCGGCTAAAGGCCGTGTTGTCCGTGTTGTCCGTGTAATGCGTTGTGCGGTTTACTGATACTTCGGTTTTTGGACACAAGCTACCTTAAGGCCGAGACACATAGAATCCGTCATACGTCGCCTTTTTCAACTGACAGCTGAGTTAAAATACATGCTTTCTTATGCGAGTTGTCACATTCAGTACTTCTGCGTCAAAGCAAAGTACTTTTAACTTTTGACGTACGTTGAATACTTTGACAGAAATCGCTGAGTTTTTCAAATTGTTGTAATAAATTTTTTGTATTGTGTGTTCGGGAAAAATTAAATGATATACAAATAAATTTTATAAAATATATAAATTTAACATAAATAAATAAAATGGGGAACATACAATTGATTTAATATCCGTCAACAAAGTACTCATTGTGTCAAGCTTCTCTGTCAGGACGTTCAAGTCAGTTGAAAAAGGCGACGTATAACGTATGACGGATTCTATGTGTCTCGGCCTTTATATCACATGCTATTAGAATAAGTGATCTTTTTGGCAACACTGTTTTTGACAGCTCAGCTGTTTTCGTGTAATATTCCACTATTAAACATGTCCGGTTTGGTTTGTAATTTAGCCATGAACCGACTATCAAACGAACACCCATATTATTGAAAATTATTATCAAAATTCATGCTCGGTGAAGAAAGCATTACAAGAACTGTTAATGCATCTCGAAAAATGCACAGTTTGGATTAAGGGCCGGTGGCATAAATTTTAAATACGACGAAGAGAGAAATATTACGAGCACTAACGTGCAATGATTACAATTCTCAATGGCTCAATTGAAACGCGAGTTCGGAGAACAATTTCTTTCACGTTTGGTACCGGTTAATTGGTCGCCTAGATCGTGCTATTTCAGCTCTGAAATATTTTTTTATGTGTTCATGTTAACCGGAAGCCAATATTGAGGAATATGCTGTAGACAGTTTGTCGAAGTTGGACCCAGCGTATAAGTCATTTCAAGCGTGGCGGAGGTAAACGGGAAATCATGTTTAAACATTGAACTATATATGTGGATCGAATGATCAAATAAAGATTTCATACATTTCTTTAAATTGTGTGTATATTTTTGAAGTAAAAAATACGAGATATTCTAAAAAATCGCCCGCTAGTCTTAAACTTGCGAAACGCATCCCACTTTGCGTGCATTAACCAATGAGTCAATATAATTGGCTGTTCTACCCTCAAAGGTTACATATTTCGCCCACTGAGCACTTATGCAAAATCGAGTAAAAGAAAGTGAACTTTTAGGCGCCGGTGTACAACGCCATCATCGGAAATTGTTAGGAGATCTCTGTTAATCGTCTCATTTATTCTTTCACCAAGTTTAGCATCTTATTGTTGCTGTCACAAGTTAAAAGACTGAACTTTTAATAGAGAAATAGACCGGTTTCGGCACATTTTGTATCTCTACAATGTGGTCAATAACATTAAAAATTTCAAAATGAAAAATTTTCACATAAATGTTATTTTTGCACATCCCCAAAATCATGTCAGCATATAAAAAAAGTTTGAAAAATATTTTTAAGTTTGCATACTTAAAAAACTCTATATTTAAAGAGTTTAAAAACTATAAAAATTGCGTGATAAAAAAACCGACCATTAAATTACAAGTTCAGATGAAGTAGTCCATACTAGAATGTTTAAGACTTATTATTTCCGATAATAAGACCCCTAATTGTTTTACTTTGTTCTTCCGCGTGTGTGGGTTGTGTCCCGCAGTTTCTATTTATAATAGTAAACGCTTCGTTGGATTTTCTATTTACATAATAATAGGCATTTATATATTTTAAATGTGTCTTTATTGCGTATTAAATTCAAAATGATACTAATTTTGTGGCTTTTGTTTATCAGTTATTAAACTTGGCACCTAAAACCAGTTACCGCTGTTGACAGAGTTGCCACATGTATTTGTTAATAAAAATATAAATTTTCTGATAAAATCGTCAAAACAAAAATGATAATAAATAAATATAAACAAGGTAATCAGAAAAGAAGTTTTAAACTAAACGAATAATTCATAAAAAATAGTTTAAGCGTATAAACTTCTTCTACAAAATTTGTCAAATAAGCAGTTTATAAACATAAATTATTATTTAAGAATTACTTGGCAAATTTTTATACTAAAGGGTCCGCTATCTAACGTTTTTTTTTCAACTAGTGCTTATTTCGTTAATGTTAACACTTAGCTCATGTCTGATTTGACAGATAATTAGTTTTATCCTTCCGCTGAACGAATATGGTTGTGTATACGATTGAACAACGCTGGGAAAGTGGGCCTGCGATCAACTTACAGAAGATGCCGATTTTGCAAAAAAAAGAAATCATCTTTTCAGATGAAGCTCATTTTGATCTTGGCGGGTATGTAAACAAGCAAAATTATCGCATTTGGGGCACAGAAAACCCGCACGCATACATTGAAAAGCCGACGCACCCACAACGAGTCACTGTTTGGTGCGGATTTTGGTCCAGAGGCGTAATTGGGCCATTTTTCTTCGAAAATGAGCAAGGAGTGGCCGTTACAGTCAATGGCATCGTTATCGGGCCATGTTGAACGAATTTTTGTGTTCAAAAATTGAAGACGAGGATATTGGCAACATTTGGTTTCTACAGGACGGCGCTACGTGCCACACAGCCGAAGCTACACTCGATGTTTTGCGCCCTGTTTTTGAAGATCGCATTATCAGCCGCAGAACTGATGTCGTTTGGCCACCTCGGAGCTGCGATTTGACACCGTTGGACTATTATTTGTGGGGTGCCGTCAAAGATAAGTGTTACGCCGACAAGCCAGAGACAATTGACGCTTTAAAGGACAATATTCGTGAAACCATTGGTGAAATACAGCAGCACACAATCGATAATGTGCTTAAAAATTGGACCGATCGTGTAGGCTACTGCATGGCCAGCCGAGGCAGCCATTTGAATGAAATTATTTCCCATTATTAACCGGAAGGATTGTACTTTTAAATAAAAAAAGAAATTTGAGAAAATATTCAGTAGTATTTTTTTATAGCATTTTCAAAAAAAAAGTTATTTGGCGGACCCTATATTAAAATTTAGTTTATAAATTTTCACCAAATCTTTACTATAAATTCTATTTCTTCTTTGCCATTATTTATTTTCATTTGGCCAAACCATTTCGCACAAGCAACAAAAAATAAATAACATAAACGTCCAAAGAAGGCGTGAGGAAAAAGTCATAATATAAATGTGTTTTACTTTTTTGTAGGGCCTATACAAAAAAATTATTAAAACAAGACAGACAGACTTAAAAGTCTTAGTGTGAAATGGCACTTTGAGTTTTATTCATAAACACTTATTAGTTTCAAAAAATACATCTGGAGGCCATAATCAATTGAACAGGAGTGTATTTACGATCGTTTATGATAATTTAGGGTTTAGGTAATTATAATTTAAATTTCATTAAATTTAAATTAAGTTAATTAGTTTAAAGTCTACTGATGATTTGTTGTAAGAACCAATGAAATGCAGGCATATGCTGGACTACATAACAAACAAAAAGCACTAATATGTAATAATTTAAAACATATTTTTCTTAAAGTATGTTTTAAATTACTAAATAAATATTAAAATAATATTTGTTTTAAATCAGTACTTAAAATTTAAGAAACAAAATTAAAATTTGAATACATATTTTATGGTCTTAGTTCTAAACATTTAACTAATTTTTGACAATTTTCTACCGCTGCTTGCATAAGAAGTTTAAAGTGTACTTTAAAATAAATTTTATTTAAACGATGTGTTTTTACAGCCCATATGGGCATATTGCCGTCAAAATTTATATATCTTTAAGAGTATTTTTAAAATTTCTTAGCTGTACAAATCTAATATAGACTATATATATATTTTTCTACTCCCTAAAGTATGCCCTAAAAGTATGTCAATACTTGGTTAATGTATTCATTAGTTAAACTACTGTTTATGCATATGATATATATTTTAACAAAGAGTTTTTGAAACTATATAGGGTCCGCCAAATAACTTTTTTTTTTTTGAAAATGCTATAAAAAAGACTACTGAATATTTTCTCAAATTTCTTTTTTTATTTGAAAGTACAATCCTTCCGGTTGATAATGGGAAATAATTTCATTCAAATGGCTGCCTCGGCTGGCCATGCAGTAGCCTACACGATCGGTCAAATTTTTAAGCACATTAACGATTGTGTGCTGCTGTATTTCACTAATGGCTTCACGAATATTGTCCTTTAAAGCGTCAATTGTCTCTGGCTTGTCGGCGTAACACTTATCTTTGACGGCACCCCACAAATAATAGTCCAACGGTGTCAAATCGCAGTTCCGAGGTGGCCAAACGATATCAGCTCTGCGGCTGATAATGCGATCTCCAAAAACAGGGCGCAAAACATCGAGTGTAGCTTCGGCTGTGTGGCACATAGCGCCGTCCTGTTGAAACCAAAAGTTGCCAATATCCTCCTCTTCAATTTTTGTGAACAAAAATTCGTTCAACATGGCCCGATAACGATCGCCATTGACTGTAACGGCCACTACCTGCTCATTTTCGAAGAAAAATGGCACAATTATGCCTGTGGATCAAAATCCGCACCAAACAGTGACTCGTTTTGGGTGCGTCGGCTTTTCAATGTATGCGTGCGGGTTTTCTGTGCCCCAAATGCGATAATTTTGCTTGTTTACATACCCGCCAATATCAAAATGAGCTTCATCTGAAAAGATGATTTTTTTTGGCAAAATCGGCATCTTCTGTAAGTCGATCGCAGGCCTACTTACCAGCGTTGTTCAAGCGTATACACAACCATATTCGTTCAGCGGAAGGATAAAACTAATTATCTGTCAAATCAGACATGAGGTACGTGTTACCATTCACGAAATAAGCACCAGTGGAAAAAAAAGTTAGATTGCGGACCCTATATATATAGGCTGAATTAGTTACCACGAGACTGAGATGGACTCCGCACTCAGTCATGAATATGGTGCATTTTTGGCGTCTTCCACTGAGTGCTGATCCTACTAAAAAAATAACTTTGCAGTTTAAATCTATTTAATAACTTTAGAAATAAAGGTGTAAAGTAATTATCACCTTTAAATTTCTTTTACATATTTTTTTTTAATTTAATAAATTTCCTTCAAAAACTTTAGCTGTTTCCTCTAGAGACAAAAAATTGTATGCCAAATAATTCATATTCATTAAATCGGCACTTTGCTATTTATAGGCCCAAAAAGCCTTTAATTTGTCAGTCGTGCCTGCTAGCATAAAATCAAATTGTTTTTGTATTTTACAAAAATCCATATAAATAAACTTTCAATTCTGCTGGCATGACAGCCCTCACCTTCAAAATCTTGGTTTCAAAATAGAATTAATTTTTTTTCCAATAGTTTAGCAGCTGTTGCACTGTTATGTTTTGAATTTGTAATTTTCAATGAAAATGTATTGTATCCATAAAATAATTGCGGAATAATTAATTTGTTGGATACACAATTACGTTGATTCTTCGTGCTAAATAAGGAAGTGTGGACTAACATTCACTGAGTCGTACGCCAAGTACGCATATCAAAAACGCATTTAAAAAAACTTTTTTTTCTTCTTCTTAAAGTCCACTTAGTTTTCAACGATATTTGTTTGTGTGTGTTATTTGGTCACAACATGTATGGGTTTTAATTAAAACATATTAAAAAAAAAAATAAAATAAAATAAAATTGTATTAAATAATTTATGCTTCTGGCTCTGAATGTCGACAGCTTCAATTTACATATTTAGATTAATTTTAGTTAAAAACTTTGAAAATACAAACGTTTGTGCACTAATAATCTTAATTGATAAATAGAGAACACAAAAAAAAATAAATAAATAAAAAAAGCTTTTATTTCCTTCACTTTCATGTCTTTTCACAATTTGCTAGACGCCATTATTTGGTGCCGATTTATTGATTGCTTTGCCCCATTTGTTGTATCTATATACAAAATTATGTATCTGCATATGTATGGATAAAGAAACTTAAAGATTAAACTGTATTTTTTATTTTTCTATTAAAATCAAAGATTATTTAACTGTTTAACCCTTTTGAAGCCAAAACTTCCCGATCTTTTTCATATTTTTAAAGCTAAAAATCTGCCTTTTTAAATTTTATTTTAAGAATTGACCAACTTGAAGGCCAGAAATGCCAATCGTAAGCAGAATGACTATTATTGTTTTTGAAAATGGAGATGTGCTATTCACAATAAAAAAGTTTAATAAAACATTTAATTGAATTAATGTTTAATATTGCAAACACCAGTATTTTATATCGGCCACTATTAATTAAATTTCTCTTACCAACTTTCTTGCCAAATAAAAACACATTTTTATGCCTACCAAACTACAAAATACTCGTACTCACTCACATGTATTTTGTCATAAAATTATGTGACAACAATTTTTAAAACATGGTTTGCATTAACAAAAAAGCAAAACAAATATCGTCCAAAAAATATCTTATCTTGAATAATTTTTTAAGCGATTACAAATGAAATCAAAACGAAAACAATGAAACGAAAAAAAAAATATTCACATGGAATAACGCAATCTGGAAAAAAAATATCAAAACAAAACAATTGGTGGAATGAAGATTCGCATACGAATCGTATAAGGAATGTTTTGTTATCGCAACTTTGTTGTTGCAAAGTTTTTTTTCTTTTTTTGTTTCTAAATTGTTCACACACATAGAAATCTACGGTTGTTACGTTATTGGTAGTCCGCAAACTTTTATTGATAGTGCCCAGACATGATCAGAACAGCTGTTTAGGGCACCGTCAACTAGAATGTGTTATAAGGTACACTTTGATTTTTCTTCATAATATTATAAAGGGTGTCCATAATTGAGGGTCATTTTAAGTTTAATAAAAAAATACTTTTTTTAAGATATTAAAAATATTTTCATATATATTTTTCTTAGGAGTAGGACCACCACTCTGGGGATGACCCCTACATATGCAATGCATTGTGCCGGAACAGAAAACGAGGGGATAGTATTGAGAGGACAGATTAGGAAAGATGATACGATAGACAGTTTTTTTTGTAGCTATTTCAACCTTCTTTTACTTCGCCGGCTAATTTTTACTACAGGGCCGACGAAGGCTTTTTAGTACACGATAGTGTCAGTCGTTGCCAATTGTGTTCAGTGACCAGTAACAATGTCTTCATTATTAAAACAAGCTGGCAACAATTAACACAACCACACACTAATGCTGATCAGAAGAATTCAACACAATATTTCATAACTTAGCGCGGGCTCGAACTCAGGATCCTCCGCTTCATAGTCTCGTGTTCTACTACTTCAGCCAACAGCACCCACAGTTTAATTATCAGTTTTTTAAACAACTTTTAGGTGCCTTTTTTATAAAAGAAATTTAAATTTTTATATCCTTCAAAAAAGAATTGGATGTTATATTCACTTTGTCATTCCGTGTGTAACGCAGCGAAATATCCATCTGAGAACCCATCAGAAAGTATATATATTCTTGATCAGTGATAAAATCTAAAACGATCTAGCCATGTACGCCCGTCCGTCTGTGGAAATCACGATTCAGTCCAAACAAAAAGCGACAGGCTCTTGTGGGTGCTGTTGGCTGAAGTGGTAGATCGCAAGACTATGAAGCGGAGGGTCCTGAGTTCAACCCCGCGCTGGGTCATGAAATATTGTGTTGAATCCTTCTGATCAGCATTAGTGCGTGGTTGTGTTAGTTGTTGTCAGCCTGTTTCAATGATGAAGGCATAGCACTGATCACTGAACATAATTGGGAGCGACTGACACTGTCATGTACTAAAAAGCAGAGTAACAGCACCCTCCTTCGTCGATCCTATAGCAAAAAAAATTAGCCGGCGAAGTAAACAAAAATTAGCCGGCGAAGTAAACAATAGCTACAAAAAAATTCTCTATCTTCTAATCTGTCCCCTCAATACTATCCCCTCGTTTTTAGGTCCGGCGCAATGCATTGCATATATAGGGGTCATTCCCTGAGTGCTGGTCCAACATTAAAAAAAAAAAAAGAAATCACCCTATTGGAAGATGCAAATGGCGGCCAATGTCAAATTTGTTTTGACATTTGTGAACTAGACAGATGTAGAATACAAGTGAACAGGCCATGGAGCGATACACTCCCCATCCTCAATCCCGAGGACGAACTGGAAGATTTTTCTACCAAATGCATAATGAGCGATGAGGATTATTTCCACCTCAGCGGGTACGTGAACCAGGAAAACTATCGCTTCTGGGGCACCGAAAATCCACGAGTGATGCACGAGGAGTCATTACACCCGCTCAAAGTGGCTGCATGGTGCGCTGTTCACGCTGGAGGAGTCACGGGATGATTTCTTTTGGCCAAGTTCGTAAATGTGCTAAATCGGATGAGGAGTAAAAACGTTTCACTAAGAAAAACTAGACCAACCTCTACAAAACAACATGATTTTTTAATATTTTTTTTTTAATTTTGTAAAGCAAACTACTTATTTTTATGTCAAAGAAGTTCCAAAGCGTTGTAACTTGGGGCCAGAAAATCAGAAAAATAATTTTTGGACCCCGCCTCCTCTAGTGGGCGTTGTAGTAACATATTAGACGGAAAAATAGTGTAAATATTTAACAAATTGTGTTCCTTAAGTCTGCATTCCTTAAAAATTAAATTTCTAAACTTTCACGACGAAGGTAAGATGTTCTCTGATATTCTCCTGCCCTGCCCCTCAAAACACTATAAAAAAATATTTTTTCCACACTTAATTATAAAATAATGTACTTTTTAAGACAAAGACGGCCCTTCCCGGAATGACCCCGGCAAAATAGTTTTAAAATTGGACACAGAAATATCTTAATAGAACTCTGAGCCAGCAGATTAAATATTTTTAGTTTGTGTACTAAATATTTGCAGGGTATTTAAGATTCGGCCCGGTCTAATATATCCTTCTTACTTCATCCAGTCAGCATTTTATGAAATTAATGATCATATTCGAGCCTTTTTCGACTTCTTCGCACGATTAAAATAAGTATTTATGCGCTCGTTTTCGAGTCGAAAATGACTGCTCATTTGGGAGAAAATGGTACCCTAGCCGCGACTCTCCTTCAGGGAGTCTTTTATGATTTGCGCTTCTGATCAATTTCGACTCATTTTCGAGACAGTTTGTGATAGTTCTTTGTATATATATTTTTTTATTTTACTGTTTGTGTTTGTTTTTTTTTTAAAACACTTTCTAAGTATTTCTGGGAATCAGTTTCGAGTCTTATTTTAAGCGCAGAACTGATTAATCAGTTTTTGATGAAACAATCTTCCACATGCTGACTGGGCATATTCATATTATTCATTGTAAATAATAATAAAAATCAAATATGCCTCAATAAATTTATTAGCAATTTACTATTATTGCCTTTTGCGAATAAATTTTAATAACATTAAAAGAAATTAAACTTTCTTTGCATTTTTACGCTAATAGTGCCATACACACACATACATGCGTAATCAGTTGTGTGTGGCTGTGTGTGTATATGAATAATTTTACGTACACTTACGAATAAATTTTTCAATTTACATTCAATTTATTTCCTCTTCTACCTTTTACTTAAAAATTTCTTCTTTAGTTTTTGCCTTTCCATTGATTCCACACGAACTCTTAATAATAATTTCTTTAAATACATTAACAGCCAGCAGTCATTGTCAAGACGACATATTGGCCAAATGGCAAAAAGAAAAGTCAGGCATGGAAAACTCTGAAATAATATTATTTAATCGAGGAATAATTTTGACAATGTGATCGAATATTCTCTTTACTGTTAAATCAGGGACCGTAACGGGTTACATTTTAATCATTATATCCTGAGTGTAATTTTTCGCTTAGAAAATAAAACCTGTTTTCAGAGTTTTAATTAATCGTCAGAAAATAAAAGTTATTTTTTCTTATATCTATTTGTTGTATATAAAATCATAGTTATTTTTTGAATTTCATTTGTTCTACAGAAAATAAGAGTTATTTGTTTTTTATGTATTTTTGTTCCTCAGAAAAAAAAGTTATATCTTGATTCTCATTGATTCGTCAGAAAATTAAATTTATTTCTTGATTTTTATTTATTCTTCAGAAAATATAAACTATTTTCTGAGTGTTATTTAATCCTCAAAAAATAAAAGTTATTTCTTGATTTTTATTTAATAATCACAAAATAAAAATT
Organism: Linnaemya tessellans; assembly: GCA_951800035.1. Lineage (NCBI taxonomy): Eukaryota > Metazoa > Arthropoda > Insecta > Diptera > Tachinidae > Linnaemya > Linnaemya tessellans. The sequence continues at coordinate 116,536,745 of OX637533.1, forward strand.
ATTTGTTGATTTTTATTTATTCTTCAGGAAATAAAAGTTAATTATTGATTGATTGATTCGCTGATCTTATAGATTTAGTAGCGTGCGTTTCATAAAGTTCTTCAGCGATAAATACAAACCAGAAATAAAATTTATTTTATGACGAATAAATAAAATTTAAAAAAATATTTCTTACATTCTGAAGTATTTTCTGGGAAGTAAAAAAAAAAAGAAATAATTAATATTTTCCGAGGAATAAATAAAAATCATGAAATAAGTTTTATTTTCTGAGGAATACATAAAATCTAAGAAATAACTTTTATTTTTCTGAAAAGTAAATAAAACTCAGAAAATAATAAATGCATTTAAATATGGTCCATGTAACAAGGATTAGTTTGCTGAATTTGTATTTGTTGTGCACGAAGCACTTCTCGTTTACTTTCATTTTGTTTACTTTAAATTTGAAAAACAGTCGTTTTTTTGCTTTCCCTAGATTAATTAAATTCTTTGAAATGTTATTAAATTTCTTTACTTTTGCAACGAGTGTTTTTATAGAACTTTAAACTGTAAAAAAAGAAAACATTCAAAAATTATTTTTGCTCGAAAGATTACAGGACATGGCATTCAAATTTAAAAATGATTTCCGTCATATTTTCAATGCGACGTCTTGAATGTTTAATTTAGGAATAACACGAAGAATATTGGCCTCCAACGGCTCAATTGTTACTTCTTTATCAGCATAAATCAGTGATTGTACGTGCCCCTACAGAAATTGATTGAGAGGTGTCAAAGCGCACTACCTTGGAGGCCAATTAATAGGTTCATTTCTGGAAATCAAACAACTTATAGATAAATTTGCAATTTCAAGTCAAGGTCCGCTCTAACTTTTTCGCACGTAGCCCACATTCATGTTGTTCGTATTAACAAAAAATATCACTTTTAACGCCAGGGGGCAAATTACGGCACTCGATGTCGAACGAAATTTCTATTTAAATTGTATGGAAATTTCGATCGATATCGAATGCGGTAATTTGGCCCCAGCACCGGTATAATTTTTGAAGAAATAGCAATACCGGCAGCGTGTAAATAGAATTTAACTGTATTTATCTGAATATAGAGTATCCAGGGTCTGTTGTGGGTCTTAGTCCACATGCACATTGAAAGCCAAAAAGAAGTTTCATTTCTGAACACAATTTTGTGATAAAATATTCAATCAATTTGAAACTATAGATGACTGATTTACGAAGAAATTTTGAACAATTTAGTACTATCGTCAATCTATTGTTTTGCCGCAGTGTTTACACAATGCAAGTCTTATGGCCTAAGTTGATTTTTATGACCGTGTTGATATGAATGTGTTAGTGTATATGTGTGTTTTGTCAAAATATATGTACCCTGCAGGAGATGGAACTAGTATCAAATTAGTATTGCACTCGTACAGAAATCACCAGTACTAGTTCCCAGCTGTGAACTTTCCTATACCATGTTAATGCTTAAATTAACATTGAGTGTGTTTGGAAAATTACTAGTTCCATTGGTACTAAACGGAAACTAGGGGGATACTAGTATTATTAGTAGTAAATGAGTACTAGTATATTTTCTTCTATTTGGATAGTAGTACAATCCTTCCTGCATTAAGAACTGGTTTATATATAAAAAAATCCTTAAATTTATTGGTTTTTTAAACCCAATGAAATTTGTTAAGTCTTTGTCTTCACAAGCAATTTTTGGTTCATCAATTCTTAGTTTATAAGAGGAAATGGAAATTTCCTTCAGGGTACACTCAATCCACTTGCACTTTGTGCAACTTGAGTTACGTTTGGTACTCCACCATATAAACTGATATGCAGGTGACAAAGTCTTCTAATACTATTCTTTGATTCAAATTTGAATTTGTTTAAAAATGGTAACAATTAAAAATAAAATAAATGAAAATGCAAATTAGCAATTCGATTAAAAACATGATCAAAAAGTAATATGAAACTCTACAAGTCAAATCAATCTATAAATGAACCACTTGAAGTACTAGTACTTTTCTGTATATGTTCAAGCACCTTATGAACTAGTGCTTGCTATACTAGTAATCGTAGCAGTAGCTTAAAGACAATTTACGCCTATCCTCCTGCAGGGTAGGAATTAAACTGAATACCCGGTTCTTTTCCCTTTACCTCTCTCCCGGTAAGATTTGTACTGTCTGAACACAGACTTAGAGCTGACGAATATATTCTGTTCTGAAACTAAACGATCTTGTTTAATAAAATCAAACACAATAAGACAGACAAACAGACGTCGTTTATTTTCAACAACCAAATCGGTTGAGTGGGCGGTTACATACATTTTGAGAACTAAAAAAGTAAATTTTGAAATATTAAGTGAGAAATAATATTTTGAAGAGACATGTTTTTCTTTCCAATTAAACTTAAATTAAACATGTATTTAATCGTGCTGCTACTTGAAATAATTATTAATTGTGTTTATGCTCATTAGAGGATTTCGCCAAAAAGTCTATTTTTTTTATATGTACATGAAATGAGCAACAACCACATCATACATTTCGTGTTTTTCTATTTAAATATTTAAATTTTATCTTATTTTGCGTATGGCGTTACTAATTGGATTTAGAACTTCATGTGTGTCTTATTAAATATACACGTATTCTTTTTGGTGTTATTAATAAAATAAATATAAAAAAATACAACAATAATAATGACGCTTAATACGTTGTTTGTTTACTTTGTATTTGTGTCAATAAACATGAAGATTGTTGAAAAAATAATTAAAATCTGTTTTGGTCGCAACACGGTTACTTGAGAAGAGGTTAAAAGGGTGTTTCAGTAAGAATGCACTGTTTCATTTTAAAATAAAAACATTATTTATTTCTTTATATAGGTTTGATTTTTTGTTAATTGACTTGTAAAGGAGACATGTTCTGATTTAATATTAAGCCTCGGTTCTAAAGGAGAATTCTAAAACTTCCATGACTTTTTCACAGAGATGATGTGGTTGTGTCGCACCGATGACCCGCTGGATCTTGAATTTGAGTTTAGAAATTGCTTGAGCATTTTTTGAGCAACAGATCCGACAATTTTGTGTATTCATAAAGCCAATCAAATGGAATTGCGTTTCATCCAAGAATATGACTTTATTTTCGAAAAATTGCCATTGACTTCGCTTTGCTCCATTAAGCCTAGTACTCTGTTTAAAATTTCATGTGAAATTCTGACTGAACCCATACAAAAAATATTTAATCGAAATATTTGTGGAAAAATGTTGCTAAACTAGTACTCTGTTTTAATTATGAAAAACATGTGAAATAATATGAATGTTATTTATTTCGACCGATAATTTTTTGATGGCTGAAGTAGTAGAACACGAGACTATGAAGCGGAGGGTCCCGAGTTCGAGCCCGCACTGAGTCATGAAATATTGTGTTGAATTCTTCTGATCAGCATTAGTGCGTGGTTGTGTTAGTTGTTGCCAGCCTGTTTCAGTGATGAAGGCATAGTCACTGGTCACTGAACATAATTGGTAGCGACTGACACTATCATGTACTAAAAGCAGAGTAACAGCACCCACCTTCGTTGGCTTTGTATCAAAAATTAGCCGGCGAAGTAAAAAAAAAAGGTTGAAAAAGCTACAAAAAAATTCTCTATCTTCTAATCTGTTCCCTCAATACTATCCCCTCGTTTTCAGTTCCGGCGCAATGCATTGCATATATACGGGTCATCCCCTGAGTGCTGGTCCTACTCATAAAGAAGAAAAAAATTTTCTTATTAAAAATGGAAAACATAATTTCAATTAAAAAGGAAAAAACTGAAACTGAAATAACTGATGTTGCGCAACATATTCCACAATTTCAAACAGAGTACTAGGCTTTACCCAAAAATAAAAATCAAAATTTCGATTCCAGGGTTTGACAAAAGAATTTATTTTCTTGAGCATAAAAGTGACCAAAAGGGCTACTAATTTTGGGGTTATGAATTAAATCTATTTCATACTTCCGGAAGAATTAATAGTAATAAAAATTAAAAAAAAAATTAATGAGACGATTTCAGGGTGATGCAATTAAAACTTTTTTGGTACATAAAAATAACCAACTGAAAAATTTCATTTCTTTTTGTTCATAAATTAAATTTAATATAAGTTTATTTTATTTATTTGGGAATGTGTTGTTGTTTAACACAAATTTCTTAATTTTATACGTGTTGATTCTTTTCCCAAATTTACAAAAAAGTTCAAAATTTAATATATTTGAACGAATTTCTATCGTTGGTTTTTTACAAAGCTTTCTTTTTGATAATCGGAATAAACATATGTGACAGCTGTCAAATTTCAGAGTTGCCATGTGCACAAAAAAAAATTGACAAATTTAAAAAGTGCATTCTTATTGAAACACTCAATATTTCGACCATAAGAACTATCGGTTACTGTCCAACATATTCCCTTGTGGTATTCTGCACATTCCCCTCTTAGGTCCTATAGTGCAGAAAGAGGCGTGCAATATCTACAAGGTGGGCCAAAAGAAGTCATCCGATGTTGTGTGTGATGTAATTTTTCGTTGTGGCTCGCAGAGTGTGTGCCGTTGCTCCGTCCTGTTGGAACCACATGTCCTCCAGTCCTAATTTGTTCTATTGCTGCAGAAAAAAGTAGGTTCACATGGCCCTATAGCGCGCACCGTCTACTGTTGTCGTTTGACCAGTGGCGTCCTCGAAAAAAGTGGCTCGATGACTAATCCAGCATGAACAGCGCACCAGCGGGTGCAATGGCTCCTCGTGCATAACTCGTGGATTTTCAGTGCTCCTGAAGCGATAGTTTTGCTTGTTCACATACCCGCTGAGGTGGAAATGAGCCTTATCTCTCATTATGATTATGGTCGAAAAATCATCCACGTCGTCCTAGACACTATTATTCCGTGTTCTTGGGGAGTGTATCACTCCATGGCGATGAACTTGAGTCCAAATGAAATGTCTTATCTTAATAAAATTAATTAAATAAAATGTCAGCTTATTTTTCATAGGGCAATCCATAGAATAATATGTTGATTGCTACATGAATCACCCTGTACAACCAGATGGTAAATCTAGACTACCGTTTGCGTTCTTTAAATTGGTGTCTGTTTGTAAAAATGCTTGAAGCATTTTTTTGCTAACATCTAAATATTTTTATATTTGCGTGACATTTTGAATGTTCTTCAAACTGTTTGTGTTATCTGGTGAAAATGCAGAAGGAAAACAAAAATTGAATATGGAAAAAGTGTTTTCAACTACATTTAATTTTAAAAAGTTCAACATTTATTTGCTCCAAATTCTTGTTCCGTCGTCATTTTCAAAATAAAAATGAAAATATTTTTGTTTATATCGTTTATGGGCAAACAGAATGTATGTGTTTGTCAAACCGTTTGTGTAGTTTATTTGGCCCTTAACTCTCTAAGCAAATTTGCCGATCACAAATTTTAAAACATAATTGCAAAAATTTCCTTTAAAATTCAAGTGCTCTGTTATTAATAATTAATTTTAATCATGTTTACTTGCTTTTTGATAATAATTTTTTCTTTTTCTCAGAAAAAATTGTCGTCGTTTGTCAATTGCAAAAATCTTACGCGGAAATCTAAAACCCAAATCTTGCAAAGATATTGTACATCTTTTCATTAATATTTTAACATTTTTTGCAAACTATGTCATTCATATGAAAAAAAATATATATAATTTTTTCAAACTTTCACTTGGTTTCAAATAAAACCACAAAGTTGGCCTAAATAAAGTAAAGATTACAGTTGTTTACCAGCCATCAAGCCATCGTTCATACTCGTATTCTTTGAACTTTATGTAGGTTAAATAAGACTGTTGTGTGTCTTACGAACGAACATATGAAAATGAGATATTGGAAAATTTTTCAAAATCTGCTAGTGAGTTTGAAAAATGTTTGCTACACGACTTGGGAAACGCCCTGCGGTACAGCCTTTATGAAATGCTTTCAAAAAACGCTGGTTATTTTAACTATTTTGTAAATTTTATATCTGACATCACAATTGCAGGTATTATTTGTTGTTTACTTACTTTTAGGAAATACTCGTAATACATTTTAAACTGAAACTGTGCGGGGCAAATGTTTGTTTATGATGTCGTAACCATGTAAACACTGGGAAAGTATTTTGCGTGCTTAGTTTATCAGTTGTGATTGCGCTGACCTCTGCTTTTCAATTTGGAAAGTAGGGATGCCATACTTTTTTTTTACAAAATTAGTTTAAAAAATTCCCCAAAAAAAAAACGCTAAATAACTATATGTTAGTTATTTAGGGCAGAAACAGGCAGTCATAAAATTCTAAAAATAAATGCTTGGGATGATTATATACAAAATTAAAATTTATATTTTTTGATAGGGTCATTTAGGGGGCAAAGGGAGAGGAGGGGGTAAAGCAGAAATCGGCAGTCATAAAGCTCTAAAAATAAATGCTTGGGATGATTCTATACAAAATTTAAAAAATTTTTTTTTTTTTTTGGTAGAGTCATTTAGCGGGCAAAGAGGGAGGAGGGGGTAGGGCAGAAATCGGCAGTCATAAAGCTCTAAAAATAAATGCTTGGGATGATTACATACAAAATTAAAAAAAAAATTTTTTTTTGGTAGGGTCATTTAGAGGGTGAAGGGGAAGGAAGGGGTAGGGCAGAGTAGTACTAGGTTACGTCTCAGCTTCGTCATTAAGGCTTGAACATGTTATTTTTAAAGAATGTAGGCTTAAGTAAAACAATTTGTTAAATTTTTATGCTATTTTTGCATATAATAACGCCCACTAAAGTGGGCGGGGTCCAAAAACTATTATTTTATTTTATGGCTCCAAATTTAAGGCGTTGGACCGTATTTCACTTAAAAATATATCATTTGCTTAACATAATAACGAAAAAACTTTAAAAATTATGTTGTTTTTTCTGGGTTGGTTTAGTTCTTCTTAGGGGAACTTTTTTCCCCCTTGCCCGATTTAGCCCATCTTCGAACTTAACCTGCTCTAAGCTTCAAAATATATTTATACCAAATTTTAAGGGTCTAGCTCTTTTCGTTTGGACTGAATCGTGATTTCCACAGACGGACGGACGGACGGACGGAAATGCTCAGATCGTCTTAGATTTCATCACTGATCAAGAATATATATACTTTATGCGGTCTGAGATGGATATTTCAATGCGTTACAAACGGAATGACAAAGTGAATATACCCTCCAAATTCTTTTTTGGAGGGTATAAAAATTAAAATTTCCTGGAGAGATTGTTGGTCATTGTGGGAAAATGGGGATGAGTACACATACGTCCCTATATATAAATTATGATCTAGGGAGGCTTTTATATTAGCAGAAAGAAATAATTTTTAAAAAATATGTTTAAAAAATTTGCTAGAACTGGAACTCGACTAATATGTATTTTAAAATTTTAGTTTCAAGAGGATTCGTGGTCATTGTGGCCCTGTAGCAAAAATTAGCCGGTGAAGTAAAAGGGGTCATTACTATCCCCTCGTTTTCAGTTCCTGCGCAATGCATTGCATATATAGGGGTCATCCCTTGAGTGCTGGTCCAAGAGAAAAAAAAAATATATATATGGATAAGAAAGTACCTTAGATCCAACAAACAGTTAAAGTGCCGCAAGTGGTCCAATTGTGCCACATTTTGCATCACTGCTGTGCATCATCTTTATGTCATTCAAAAGTTAAAACCAGCTTTAAATTAATGATCAAACTTTTCGATTCTAAAATATGCAAATCTTGTAAAGTATCACATATTGATGAGATGAGCCCTTAAAAGTGTAGGCGTTGAAAAGAATTATTTTGCCTCCGCTTGTTGTAAACTTTACATGACGAATTCTTTTTGTAAGATGAACAAAATCCGACATGAAAAACATTTAAAATTAATTTTTTAAAACAATAATTGTAAAAAATACCAAATATACTCGTATAAAGTTTCGTTCAATAAAATATAATTTATGGCTGATTAATAGAGCCGTTGAGGCAGTGGGAGTAAAAATGCGAGATTCTTGTGTGATCAGAAATTCTATTGCGTTCTTTGTAATTCTACTGTATTGATTTGTAAAATTTTTATTTACTTTAAGTTCGTAAGGTTTTTTGTTTTTATTTTACATAATTTTTTCGTTTTTATAGTTGCCATTTTTGTAAAACGGAGACAAAATGTCACCGCTGTTTGCCATCTAGGGAATGCAGTTGTATTGAAATTATCATCATTATTGAAATTCTAAAAATGTTTGAGTTGCTCATTATACCCAATAACATGACCAATTATATCACCTTTTCCAACAACCCACATACGAGTGTACTGATGATCCCCCTGTAGATAACGAAACTACAGCTTTTTATATTGTCAATAAAATTGTTGTCTTCTTTTGTGCTTTTTTATGTTTATTAATAAAAGTTACAATAAAATAATCAAGTATTTGATATTTATAACATTTTGCTGTACAAATCCCAAAAATTTAATTTAACCGAAAATATGACACAAGTCGTTAGATAAGAAATACGTTTTAAATTTCACGCACACAAATTTATTTAATAATAAAATTAAGTTGTTTATTTGTTGTTTTCAATGATAAATTATTGAATTATTTTAAGAATTACATACTTTCAAATTCTTGTGCTTGAAAAAAAAACTCCACATGTCAACGGTAAGTGTTGAAGTCAGTTAATTTTGTCTCCAATTCGCTTAAACATTTGACATTTTTGAGCATTAAAAATTAAGTCGTTTAATAATTTTTTATTTATTTATTTTATTTTTTTTGACAAGTTGCATGAGTTTTGTTGCTTAAGCGGATTTATTTATTTTATTTAAAAAATGTTTATTTAAAAATTTTTTAATTTCGTTTAAGAATTTTGTTTCAATATTGTTGTTTGAATTAATATTTTTAATATATTTTTTTGTATCTGGTTTGACAGTTTGTAACGAGTGAAAAAAATATTGACACTCAGTCCCAACATTAAAAGTTCCTTGTGATTTTAAAGCGCTTAAGTACTAATTATAATTGTTTAATGCATTTAAGAAAATTATGTTTTACCAAAAGCTTTTGACTAGACTTGTGCCAAACTCGTTTTTGGCAAAAAAAAACCTATAATCAAACCTATTTAAATTACATAGGCTTGCTAATAGGTTCGTGTCAAAAACATAGCGTATGAATGAATTCCACCAAACAGTGCATGTTTCGGCATGCATTTGCATGTCGAATTCTTTACATCAAATACGGTCATTTTGCTAGTTCACTATGCACTTTCGTAACCGCACATGACTTTTGATAGTAAAATTCAATTGTCATCGAATCAGGCTTAAGACCAAACTGAACATGTTTACACCATGTTACTCGAAAACAATTCAACTGCCAAAAAGAAAGTTGCTAAAAAAAATCACTCTTTAAATTTCAAAAAATTGCCTTTTAATTTCGCACTAAAAATATAACCGAAACATAAACTTTAAAATTTATTTTTATTTTCTTTAATCTTAAAATTTTTTTTTGCATGTTTATTAGTTCTTTTTTTTGTTAATTAATTCAACTGTTTGTTTCTGGTTTGCTTATTGTTTTTTTTTGCTTTTTGCGTTCTTTTTTTATGTTTTCCAGATACAAACAGCATGAGTCGTGAAAGCGATGACAACTTAAGCTCCATCAATTCCCAGTACACAGGTAACGACATTTATTATTCTTACTTAGTATTTTCTTATATTTTCTTAATAAAACAAAATTATTACACAAATATTTCTGTGTACTTTGTGTTAACAAGTTATTTTCCTCTGTTTAACTAAAATCAACTTCATTTTGTTCGTTTGGGTTTATGTAACACAATTAAATTATTTCAGTTAATTTTCCATTTAATTTTATATATTTTTTTTTCTTTTAATGATTTAATGACTTTAATATATTTCATTGCTATTTTCAAAATCTCTCAACTGATCGTGAACAACAACAACTGTTATTACAATATTTTTGGGATAACTAACAAACGTTGTAGGAACAAATTATTAAAAGGGTTAAGAAATATTTACAGGGTAAATAAAATAAATTAGCCGCTCTGAAGTACGATTATGAACGCCATAGAATGAAGGAAGTGCACGATGAGTTTGACGAATAGAACAATTATTTTGATTAAAAATTTCAACAATTTGCACTCTTTGCCCTGGTGTTGTGTCACTCTTAAAAAAAAACAAGCTTTATAGATCTACTATAACCAATCTTAATAAGTCTGCTACAATGCCTAGAACATGTGGAGGAAATTCCCTTAGTGGTGGTCCTATTAAAAAAAAATTTCATTTCATTTCGAATTCGGATAAGCGCTGGATTTAATTAATTTGAAAAAAATTCGCTTAATTGAATTATTTTTATTCCCTCCAAAAAAGAATTGGAGGGTATTATTGACTTTGTCATTCCGTTTGTAACGCATCGAAATATCCATCTCAGACCCCATAAAGTATATATATTCTTGATCAGTGATGAAATCTAAGACGATCTGAGCATGTCCGTCCGTCCGTCCGTCCGTCCTTCCGTCCGTCCGTCTGTGGAAATCACGATTCAGTCCAAACGAAAAGAGCTACACTCTTGAAATTTAGTCTAAATATATTTTAAAGCTTAGAGCAGGTTAAGTTCGGTGATGGGCTAAATCGGGCAAGGGGGAAAAAAGTTCCCCTAAGAAGAACTAAACCAACCCAGAAAAAACAACATAATTTTTAAAGTTTTTTGGTTATTTTGTTAAGCAAATGATATATTTTTGTGTCAAATACGGTCCAACGCCTTAAACTGGAGACATAAAATAAAATTAAATTATTTGTGGAACCCGCCCACTTTAGTGGGCGTTATTATATGCAAAAATAGCATAAAAATTTAACAAATTGTTTTACTTAAGCCTACATTCCTTAAAAATAAAATTTTTAAGCTTTAATGACGAAGCTGAGACGATACCTGGTACTCCTCTGCCCTACCCCCTCCTCTCCCTTCACCCCCTAAATGACCCTACCAAGAAAAAATTTTTTTTTTAATTTTGTATATAATCATCCCAAGCATTTATTTTTAGAGTTTTATGACTACCTGTTTCTGCCCTAGCCGCTCCTCCCCCTTTGCCCCCTAAATGACCCTACAAAAAAAAGGTATTTTAATTTTGTATATAATCATCCCAAGCATTTATTTTTAGAGTTTTATGACTGCCTGTTTCTGCCCTACCCCCTTGCCCCCCCCTTTCCCCGTAAATGACCCTATAAAAAAAATAAAAATTTGTTTTTATATAATTATCCCAAGCATTTATTTTTAGAGTTTTATGACAAAGGTGACATGTTTCCCCCACAGGCCTTGCCAGAGCGACCCCGCGGAAATACAGTTTTTATACCCCCTAAAGAGAATTGGACCCTATAAAGTAAATATGTATATTCTTGATTAGTGATGAAGTTTAAGACGGTCTAGCAATGCCCATACGTTCGTCTGTGGAATATATAATATTAGTTTGAACCCCGCCCCTTTTAGTGGGCGTTGACGTACGATATTATATAAAGGAACTCTGTCCCACCAAGTCAAACATTTCAAATTCACTTACTAAATATTTGGAGGGTATTTAAGATTCGACCCGGTCGAATATAACGTTTTTACTTGTTTTTTATTAGTTTGGACTGATTTCCCCAGCACTTTTCTAAGTTTAAAAGAAAATCAGTTAAAACGTTTAATTAAAAAATAGCGCTACTTCATATTTTTATTGCAATAAATTGTTTTATTGGTTGACGGTTATTGTTAGAGAATAGAAAAACTTTTCGTTTTTACCTGATAATGAAATTATATTCATAAAGCGTTTAGAATTACCCCAACTTTAAAAAGGTCGAACGCCAATGAATAATTATATCAAAATCACTTGTTCCTCTGGAATATGAACATTCTCTTCAAGCGGAGGTGGTCAATATAAAGTGTGCGAATGTAACTGCAGAAGCAATTAGAAGAAATTCCTTTTGGAATGTCGGAAATATTCATGCTAATTTTGAACATTTTAATGAAAAGTACGACACATCGAGGATCCCATTAACCGTTTCCTATTGAATGCTACAAAATTGAATACCTTCTTTTGCAAACGAATAACTCATTTATTTGTGGATGTTGTTGATTGTGGTTTTAAAGTTATTCTTGGCATTAAAACGGTGAGATATGAAGTTCATCATTTAAAAATGTGTACAAGACAATTAATCTTGCCTATAAATACAATAATTATCCTGTTGTAGTTGGAAAATAAATTATAAAATTAAATGCCAAGCAGATATTTATCATTAACAAATTAGTCAAATTTAAAATCAAATTTAAAAACATTAATTATATATTTCGCAAAACCGGAAATTTAAATGCCAAACGCTTAAATTCAAACGTTAAAATAATTAAAAAGTTGAATGTTATTGCATCGCATTGAAAATACAATTGCCATAGTGTTAATTAAAATAAAACTTATAATAAACATATTTCGAAAATCTAAGACACTCCTTAACACGGAAAGCATAAAACTAGCTAAAGTTTAAATGATGTTTTCTATTAAAAATAAAAACCAGCTCATTATAAATAAAATATAAAAAAATATAAAATTAATCTCGATAATAACAAATGACTTTAAATATTTTAATTTGAAAATTAAAGAATGTCATGTTTTGAGAGAAATAAATTTCATGCTGCCTTGTTTTTTTTTGCTTATCAGTTAAATTATGCCATCAATGAATTTTTATTTTTCGATTTTCAAGCTTAAGCTCTTCTTAAATATTCTACTGGATTTGCTACTGCATTTCCTAGATAATCTTTAAACGAGTAATTTACAAAATCATTCAGGTGGAAAATTACAAACAAACAAAAAAACAATTTCCGCCGGTGATTTTTAATTTTTTACTTTGGCTGCCTGCATTACACACGCTCAATTACACAATCAAAGCATCAATCTCCGAATGATAATTTGCATTAATTTTTTCCATAAATTAAGTGTTTGTAAAACAAAAACAAACAAAACAAAAAATGCATGTGGGCCTAAAACTCAAATCATTTTGTCAACACCAGCACCACCCTGACTGACACTAACAATTTCCTAGCAAAAAATCTAGTTGCTTATCTGCATTAAAATAGTACGAGTCTTTATTTTATTTTGCATAAACTTTAGCAATTTTGTAGTCAATTATGCCCACAGAAAAATGTCTTTTTAATATTAAAAAAAAAATGGCATTAATGAATTTGACATGTCCGATGCAGGCTGAATATACACGGTGGCATGAACTGTGTGTCACGTAGCACTCTTAAAACTACATGTCGTTGTTGTCCAGATCGTCCACGTCAGATCAAAAGAAGGTGGTAATCATTGTCCTATAGCGCTCGCCGTTGTCAGTGATGGCCTGGCCCACGCCGTTCTCAATGAAATATGCACCGATTACGCCGTCAGCCCAAAATCCCCATCAGACAGTGATTTTTTCAGGATACATTGACTGCTCTAGGTTCTTATGTGTATTGATATCGTACCAAATACGAGAATTTTATTTGCCCACGTTCCCATTCTTTTAGAAAAGGATACCTCAACGCTGAAGATGATTCTTGGATGCAAATTAGAGTCTCTCTCGATGGTGTCGCTTTGGAAGATAGTTTTCATTCAACCTTGGAATTTCCTTTCGCACCGAGAACAGTTTTTAAACTAAATAAAAAAAGAACCGAACCGAACTAATGACAAACGGAGACATAAAGTCTGAAAGGGATCAACAGACTGTTACAAACGCAATGACTAGCTGAAAATGCTATTTTAGTTGTGTCACTTAGATTTATTTTTATATCAAGTAGTGCAAATAATTCTCTTTCAAGTTCTTAATTAATTGGCAAGTCTGTACATGTCGTTAGTCTTGTTGTAATAAGTTGTTTGTTCTGTTGTAGCTGTTTAACGTTAATTAAATCTTGTTTAATTGATGTTTGTTTGTGTTGCCCGTAAAATAATCAATTTCAGAAAAGAATATCATTAAGATAAGAAAAACAAATAGAGTTGGGTAGGCTGGTGACAGAATAAATTTATTCATCGATTAAAGAATAGAATAGAAAAAGACGCAACGAATCATTCGATTAACTGATGAATTCAGCTTGAAATTTGTTCGGCTTTTTTTTAAATTGTAATTAAATTGCATATTTTGTTCCAGGATAAAACTCAACAAGAGTTTTATTTTAGAGTTTTCCGCTAATATCTTCAAAGACGACAGAGTCACGACGCCCCGAAATGAGTACGAGGGAGTTTATAAGATCTAGAGAGGTCTGCCATGTTTATAAAGTTTAGGAGATATTCGACTAAAATCTTTGAAATTGTAACTATTTTGCCTATTTTTTTAAGTAGGACCAGCGCTCAGGGGATAAGCCCTGCATATATTTGCTCTGAATATCTAGTTTAAGATCCGTTTTTTTTTCTTTCAAATCGCTAGGCCGCTGTCAAGAAACTTTTAAACCATTCTAAGGTCTAATGTGACCTTGAATATTTACAAAAAAAAAAAATTAAAAATTAACCGCCTCTGAAGAAAAATCCAGGGAGGATACTAAGAGAATCCCAATTTAATCTGAGACATGCTGGGATCTCAGAAACAAAACTCATTCAGCTTCATTTGTCATCACATAATCGTTTTCTATTAACAGTCCGATTACTATTAATTGTGCCATCACTAAGTACAGCAGAGTTCAGTAGAAACAAATACAACCGTTTGCTTAATATGTATATGCATACTCTTCTTAATGTTGTGACAGCTAATTGACAAGTTGATTGTGTAACTGTGTGTGGTTAACAAAGTTAATACTTTTTTTACTGGAAAATGTATTAAAGTATTAACATTTGCCTACATGCGAGTACACATGAGGCTTCTAATAATATGGTCATTGATCTGTAGCATTCTATAATCAGTTTCTTATGCAGTTTAACTCGAGTACAGACTAAATTAAATAAGTTGTTATTTTGAATTCTCTAGCAACACATAGGAACGACCTCAAGTAGAGTGCAAATATTGCACTAAAAAAGTGTTAAAAATGTTTAAGCCGTTTTTTATTTGCTTTCATCATTAAATTAAATAGAATTATTTATCATCCCGTCAATATTAACATGGTCATCGCAATAGTATTTAAATATTTGTTCAGCACACACAATGGGACTGTTTGCAAAATAAACGGCAATATTTTCTTATTGATCCACTGAGGCCCATTATTACAACTTACAAATAGCTATAGGATGTTATTTGATAGATAAATGGTTTTTGGTTATTACAAATTAATATTAACATAAGAAGCGACAAATAAGCTAATATCTACTTCATCCTCATGGTGGTACATACGAAATAATAACATCCACTTGGATCTCAATATTCCTACCATCCGAGAAGAGATTAAAAAATCGTGTACGAGCTACATTGCAAAAGTTACTGATCATCCCAATCCATTAGCGAGGGACTTGCTTTTATTTGAGGGTCACAGGCGTCTGAAACGGGTGCAAACTTTTGATTTGGCAACATAATTCTCCTTTTTTTTCGAACAGAAAGTTGAGTGCTGCAGTGGCAGTATCAACTTAAATATTTTGTTAGGTTAAGATTTTAATACTTATTGTGAATGACGTATAGTCAGATTCAATAATAAAAATTAAGTTAAAAAAAAAATCCTCATGGTAACTTTATAAGTGAATAATAAGAATTTGAAGCTGCCATATTTTCTGCTGAAGATATGGTAACTTCAATGACAGTTTATTGTCAAAATATTTAGCTTCGACATTATTTTCAATAACACAGTTTATGGAAACAACAAAAGCACTCAACGCAAGTAACAAAATAATTTAACACACAGAAAAGATAATCACTTTTTCAATTTAAGAAATAAACAAAAGTAAATCGTTGCCACTACGCTTTTTTCAAATCACTAATAGTAGTCGCTATCCACCGGAATGTTGCCACAATATATAAATTATATTTTTTATTTTATCTGACAGTTGTAATAATGGACAAACTTTAAAGGTCACTTTATCGTTCACGTTAGCTAATGTTAAGGTTAACTATTGGGAACTTTATCGTTAAGTTGTAATAATGGCCCTAAGTGATTTCTAATCACTTAATGGATTTTTTTAAATTTAGCTATAGCAGCTTAAAATCATTTGCAAAAAAAAATTGTTCTCGTGCTTTATTATTATAAAGGGTCCGCCATGTAACGTTTTTTTTTCAACTAGAGCTTATTTCGTAAATGGTAACACTTAGCTCATGTCTGAGTTGACAGATAATTAGTTTTATCCTTCCGCTGAACGAATATGATTGTGTTATACGCTTGAACAACGCTGGGAAATATTGCGACATTGCTTTGAAAATCATGGTAATGTTGCAGAATGTGTGCGAAAATTGCGTATGGATTTTGGAAGAAGAGAAGCACCGTCAGCTCCGTTTGTTCGTTATCTTGTGAAAAAACTGAAAGAAACTGGCATCCTTATCGATAAACCAAAGCGTGAAAAACCAAAAACAGTGCGTACACCCGAAAATATTGCTGTTGTGGCAGAAAGTGTGCGTGACGAGCCATCAACATCAATTCACCGTCTTTCTCAACAATTGAACATTTCGGAGACAACAACATTGAGACGAATAAAGACCTTGGTATGACGCCATACAAAGTCCAATTGGAATGAAATTATTTTCCTTTATTAACCGGAAGGATTGTACTTTCAAATAAAAAAAGAAATTTGAGAAAATATTCAGTAGTTTTTTTTTTCTTAGCATTTTCAAAAAAGTTATTTGGCGGACCCTGTATTAGCCTTATACAATTCTTTTGTATTGTTAAATCAGGGAAGACCACAATTTCATAAATTGCATGCCGAGCCTTGGATCTGCAACCAGCCCCAATTCCAGCAGTCAAAGGTAAATGATCATAGACATGGACGTGTGTGCGCTAAATAGGACTTAGAGCACTTAGAAACTGATCCTAATTTTCATAAAAGTATAAAATAATAAAATAAAATTGTCAAATTTGAAACAAGATCCAACAGCCGGCAAAAAATACACTTTTCGGGTTGGATTTGCGATTGTATGCGCAAGCGCTCAAAATTTCTTTCACAACAACGTGGGTCTTTCCATCACCGTTAACTGCAATCGCTATAGGTTAATGACCAGCCAACCCTTGTGGGCTTAAGCGGACGGAACTATGACCCACAGAGCGTCTCTTACAGTATAAATTCGACAGTAACAATTTGAGAACGACGGGGCAGTGTGAATTGGCCACAGATCTGGTTAGACACTCTTGTAAGGGTTTCTTATGCGAAGCCATAAGTCGCAATCAGTCCGAATATTGCGTCAGAATCATGGAAAATTGGACATATTCGATAGATAGACCATTCAATCGAATAAAAAGTGTGATTAACTTTTCGCCGACTGTTTATTTCACGATTATTTAATGTATTTCGTAATTCGAGGTTGATAACTGGTAACAAAAACTTGGAATTTCAGGACCGCCGCTTTAACTTTTCTCTCATTTAATGAAAAATGTTACTTTCTCTCTATTTACAAAATTTCTTAATACTTTCATTACCACATTAGAAACAAAATTAAAGAAACTCCCATTGGAAATCATAATATCACAATTTTTGGTTTCACTTCTCTGCCGGACAAAACATATAGAATAATCATGCTAAAGTGATTAATCAGAGGATTAAATAAAACTTCGAAGAGCTTAACAACTGTAGATGCTGATTTCTGCTGCATTCAAACTTGAATGCAACGAGGTCGAATGCAATACATTTAAGGATGTTGTCTTGTTAATGTAACAAAAATAAAAATAAGAAAATATAAAAAAAAATAAACGGCGCCACAACAAAAATGTTTACAAAACACAGTCAAAACATTGGCATGAAATCCAAAACAACAATTTTGCTCACAGTACGAGATCACAATGGAAAATATAATTCATTCGTTGCAACTTGCCAGACAGAATATAATTTTTATTCGCAGTCGGTATTTGGTGTTTGATGAATCATTTAACATCGTGCACATATACACATTCAAATACGAGTACATGAACAAGCACTTTTGAACTCAAGATATCAATACATACTTGCAACAATAACAATAGTTACGAGTAGTTGCAAACTGGCATCGCACAGTGGCCCTTTTTGATGTTTTTCATTGCAAAACTTTTTTCTTTTAAATTATAGCACTCATATAAATTTAATTTCCAAGTTCTTATTATTCAAAATTGCTTATATTGGCTGTTGGGGGGTTATATTTACAATAGCAGGAAATGTATAGCATTCACCTCTATCGCCAACAATAGTTTCTGATTTGCTATTGTGAATATTTCCCACCACATACTTTTAGGGAGCAAATTCACAAACTTATTAAATATGGCATCACCAATTTTTGTTCCCCCGCGAATATTTTACAGAATAAATTCCCAACAGAAGCTTTTACCCCCAAGCAATTCACAATAGTACTATTACTCACAATACCGGGAATGGGAAATTATTTTTGTTCCCAAACAACTCATTCCCATAACATTCGCGATAGTGGTGATTAAGTTATTCTGAACAGTAAACTGTTTTATAATGCATAACTTATTTTAAAAGTATTTTAAATACAAAAAAAATTGTGTTATATATCCATTCAATTGCATGGACAACATTTTTTCTCTCAATTATAATCCGTCACCATATCGTATCACTATTTCAGAGGCATCTCATATTTAAGTGCACTTACAAGCTGAAGTGCTTAACAAGCATAGAAAATGTTTATAATTGCAATAATTATTTCTAAAATATTTGAAAAAAAGCCACAACTACTCGCTAATGACGGAAAATAATAAAATTAAATATTTTAACGATATGATTTTAGCAAAAGCCTTTTGAGAGTTTGAGGCCAAGTTGTAATAATGAATTCGAATTTGAAATAATCAATCCTATCGTGAATACTTTTCCTCTAGAAAAATCTCCCTTTTGTGGAAAGTTGCAATCATGGTGGACCATTTAAACGGTTTGAAATTTAGCTATTTTTTTTTTGTGATATACAATTGTTCCGGCTAGAGATGGAATTTAATTTCATTAATATGGTTGGCGTGGCTGGCCTCGCAGTAGTAACCCATTCGATCCGACAACTTTTCGAGCAATTTTTCGAGTGCTTGGCAATTGCATCACGAATGTTGGCCTTCAAATGGTTATTTGTCACTGGTTTCTCGACACAGAAAATAGTCCAACGGTGTCAAATCGCAGCTTCTTGGTGGTGAATTGACATCACCACTTCAGCTAATTAAACGGCCATCAAACGTTTGAAGCAATAAATCTATTGTGGCAGGAAATGTGTGGCAAGTAGCACCATCCTTTTTGAAATCAAACATGGTTCACAAAAAAATCGGTTATCATGATGCGATAGATGCCTCCAGTGGTCGTAATACGAGTTGCGCCGTCCTCATTTTCAAAGAGATATGGACCAATGATGCCTCCTCTCCACAAACCGGACTAAACAGCTACTCTTAATGGATGGATTGGATTCTGTAAGATCCCCACCAAAATGAAAATGAGCTTCATGCGAAACGATGACTTTTTTCGAAAAATCGATTTCCGATCAATTGTCTTTGTTTTCGAATATCAATTCATTTCCTTCAGCGGAGATAATATACTGAATTTTGTGGCACAATAGAATGGCATAAGTATTGCCAGATTCGAAATAACCGATGATTCAAATTTAAATCGATAGATGGCCCACCGGATACTTATTAATTAAAAAATATTGTATGTGTGTTCTTTGCTAAATCAGAACGAAACAGTATGCATTTTAATGAATAAATATTATACATTAAGAAAATTACAAAAAAAAAGTGTAAAAATAAAATTATATCAATTCACAATAGCATGTTCGACCTGTCACAGATGTTTATTTTATGCCCTAACAATTGGTGATGCCATACTATTTTTTAATGGGGGAAAAATTATTAACTAGAATTTATTCCCTTGACAATCGCGAATGGGGGTGAATATGACTCTTTCATTTTTGGGAGAGGATATATTAACCATATAATTAATAATATATAAAATAGTAAAAGTAACATTTTTATGGAAAATATTCTACTCGCGAATACAATATCATTTTCGGAAATTTGAGTATAAAGTATGGGGAGAACTTTATTTTCAATTCTTCGTTTCATTCACTCTCTACGATTATATTTTTAGTTTATGTTTTTTTGTATTTGCTTGTGAATGCCAACTCATCAGTGAATCTGCAACTATTACGTTTAAAACAAACAAATTATAATTACTGTAATATATGTATATAAAAATAAATTTAAAATAATTAAAATGAACTCTGTAACATGTTGAATTTTGAGTATTCATGTATTTAGACACTTGGAGTAGAATTTAATTATAATCATATTTGTAAGACATTTTCAAATAGTTACATGGCTGATCGCTGTGCAAGGCCGGGCTTGTCCTCTTTCATGAAAGAGATAAAATAAAATGACACAGTGAAGAGTTACATGATTTCGCATCCGATTCACTAAATTGGGAAAATCTTACAGTCCTATAATGAAACTCAGACACTAACCAGTCGTTGAAAACTTATTTCGGAAGTTTCGTTAGACAGTGTTGTTGATGAATTTATTTATTTTTGAAATAGTAGTTGATATATTTTCTATAAATTTACCATTCAAAAGTTATTGTGATTTTCTTCTTCTCTTTGCTGCATTATCTATAATTTGTATGGATTTCCCATTATTGTTGTATTATTATTTAATGTTTGACGTCAAAAAAAAAAACAGACACACACACACACACACTGAAACTGGAATCGTTTTGAAAACCAGCATAAACAACAATCCACACTAAACACATTAAAATGTTAAAATAGCAGATATTTTGTGGCATAATTTCCTTAATTCCATTTTTAATGCTGGCGAAAGTTTTACTAAAGAAATGTGGCGGGGAATTTTCGAGAGGCGGACAACTATAAATTAGAAAAAGCTGTTAACAATTTTTTCAATTGAATGTATACAAACGTTAAACACATACACAATTGTATTTGTTTATACTAAATTGAGCATTAAAACCTTAGGTTTTTCCCAAGGCCCAAAATGCTTTAGTTCTTGGTGAAAAAACACCTGGAAATTTAGTTGCTTAAATTTATTGTTATAACAAAATTATTTTTGTAAGTGCCTTGAGAAATATCTGTATTTTCGTTTCGATTAAAAATCGAAACAGAACAGGTTATTGAAAAGTATTCTATCATAATTAGCTGGCATCAGCACCAGCGAAACGCCGTCATATAGATTAGCTAAGCCCCAACCAAGAATAGATTTACATATGTGACACGCAAAATAGAAAGGGACCTAAAAACCCGTTTTGTTCAGGAGAGCCATTTTAAAGATTTAAATACGTGTATCTTTGCTGTACCATCACTTCATAAAACGCGCATATCTCTGGGAGGGAACACTTTTGGGGCATGGTATCGGTCTCATTCGATGCTCAGATGTTGTCCACAACAAAAAGAAAAAGTTAAAATTGATATTTTTTTACCCTTAGGTCCGTTCCTCTATGCGCTGTCCCATATTTGAAAAAATTGGGTGAAAAAAGGGAATTCGACCTTGATTTTTATGAGAAAAGTGTTAGCTGGATCCAATTTTGCCCAAAAGGATAAGATAGATAAGTGTTCTAGTTTTGATATTGTCGTGACGTGACGTTGACAAATACGAGGTACACAATAAAGGTGAATAATTATTCTCTTGATCTAAGAAATATTAATGTATTAAATTCACATTAGCAGCCACTGAAATGTTTTTATATTGACTAAATAAAATTATTTAGAATATCTTGAATACATTTTATTAGTTTTTATATAATCAAGCAATAATGGCTTCAATGGCGATTCTTAAAAATAAAATAAAAATATTCAGTCCATTGACTTTCGTTTCGTGGTTCAGTGTACTAAAAGTTTCAACAAACTTGTGTAAAACAAACAATTGTTTTATCAAACTGAAATCTTATTAAGTTTTAAATTTACTATGTTTTTAATTCCAACAAAAACGTTTTAGCAATCATTCAACTTGCGTTGCTTTTTGCATGTTAAATCAATGAAAACAAAAATATTTTGCGAAAAATTTATTATTAAAGAAAACAATTAAGACTTGCATTTGAAATGCCAGCCAACATATTGAAATTTAAATTGTTGCAATCCCAAATCAATCAAGAGATTTATTCAAAGCTATTACAAGTGAACATCCTGTGTATACAAATAGGTATTTAAATAAAATTCTTTAATTTGCACAAGTTCAATGAGATTAAAATTAAAATTATTATCTTTACTGCATGTACAGTTTGAGTAAAACGGAAATAGAAAAAAAAAACGTGAACTAACTTTTATGTGTTTTCATTCCAAGATTTGGATATGAAACACACACATTTCAAATTTATAAATCTTTCGCAATACAATTACGCACAATGGCTTTTGAACATAAAAAAAAATGGGACCTGCATGGTGGTACTTAAAATTGCCAAGTACCCTACTGCTTATGTAGACCACAATTATTTGAATTGGTCGTTAAAATGTTGTGACGAGTTTGTTAATTTTATTCACCTTGAATAAACACAATGGCTTTGAAAGTGTTTTTTATTTTTTTTTAATAAAGAAACTATAAGTTTTGCTATTTACCTTTGAAAATGTACATGCGAGTACTTTTTTCAATTCGGTTTCATATCAGTATTTTAAACTAACGGAAAATAATGAAAATTTTTAAAGTAAATATATGGATGTTGAAACATTTTATATAAAATCAAAAAAGAATTATTATAAATTTGAGAGACCCACAGTTTTACGTGAACTAATTTCCCTAAACAAAATGTTCTCAAGGAAAAGTACAGGGTGGCTCAGAAAGACCGAAGTGGTGTGAATTCCTTATAACTTTTTATTTAAGACATATTTTTTTAATTTCTTGTTTTTTAAATACAGTAAATTTATAGGGAATATTTTTAGATTAGTTATTAAAAATGATAGCCTGCAAGTGGTGGACATTTTCTGCTTCGCACAAATGTGCTCTTTCCAACACATTTTCTATGACCTTTCGCAAAACTTCCGGTTAATTTCGCCTCGAATATTGGTTTTTAATTCCTCAATAGTCCTAGGCTTATTAACATAAACTTTCCCTTTTAAATAACCCCAAAGGAAACAGTCTGGTGCGGTTAAATCCGGGGAACGCGGAGGCCCATTAAAATTGCTTCTACGCGAAATTATTCTATCACCAAAGATGTCGCGTAAAAGAGCCATTGTGGCCCTCGCAGTGTACGCTGTGGCTCCATCCTGTTGGAACCATATTTGCGGATGATTTTCCACGGCTGACCTTACAAAATTTTCCAACATGGCCCGATATCGCTCACCATTGATGGAAATGGCGACACCTCGTTCATTTTCAAAAAAAATATGGGCCAATGATCTTTTCTGAAGAAACACCGCACTAAACAGTACACTTAACTGGGTGTAATTGTCGTTGATGAAGTACTCTCGGGTTTTCCGTACCCCATATCCTTACAGTTTATTGTTGACTGAGACGGTGCAACCCGCACATTGAATTGACGACGGTATGCACGCTGAGTCAACACAATGGACCGTTGATTTGAGAAGTAAATTTCAACGATTTGGGTACGTTGTTCAGTTGTGTATTGCTCCATTATAAATTGTCCAAGTCTTTACAAAATACTGAAAAGAAAAAAAATTATAACAAAAAAGTTATAAGGAATTCACACCACTTCGGTCATTCTGAGCCACCCTGTACTAAAATTAGTACACAAAGCCGACAACAATACAATTTTTGGGCGTCTATAAATCGCCCTTGTTTATTTTATATGCAAAAGTTGTTCCATTTTTACCATTTTGCTTTCAATATTTTCAAGTTGGTAGCACTGCATTTAGTGTAATGAAAACAATATTGCACTTCATAAAATCCACTTACAACCTATTAAAAAAAGGTTTTTAGATGGTTTTAAGAAAACTATTTTGAAATGTTATCATATTTCACAATTACACCACACAAGCTGTCGAGTAATAAGCTGTCAAAAATGCAGTCATACCATAAGGAAAGTAAACTGTATCTATTATGTACATATAAAAAAATATTTTTATACGAAACGTTCATGGCAACAGCAATATTTCTTCAGTAGGCAAAACCAACAAAAATCACTGTATTCACAGATTTTGTTTGCAATCTGCTTCTCTATTGACCACAAACTACAACGAAATCCTCCAAAAAATTAGCAAAACTAAAGTGAATGGTTGTCACAACAACAACAACAGCGTTTTTTAACTAAAATTAGTGTTGTAAATATATAGGTAATAATATGTAATAATAAAAAAAATATTTCGAAATTTTTTTTAACTAAAACTTTTAAATGCCAGTTTGTTTCCTTTCAAGTTAATTATTTTCTGGGTTTTTGTTCCTCCTAATTACTGTGCAAATTACTTGGCGGCAAGAGATTACTTTTGTTAAAATTATTTTGTAATTTAAATAATTTTTTTTTTATGTAAGTCAAGAGGGCTAATTGATTTATGGGAGTATTTATATATTTTGTGGAGTTGTTTTGCTTTGTTGAACTTTTTTCTTTGGAATAATTATTTATTTTATTTTGTTTTGTAGTATATATTTTGTTTTTTGCTGGGTTTCTTTTGCCACTTCTTTTGTAGTTGTTGTTAATATTCTTATTTAAAATATTTTATTTAAAAAAATCATTATAAATCTTAAACCGATTTCCATGCACTCAAATGCTTTATATCTTATAGATGCACTTTGGTTTGGATAGAAAAAATTTGCGCACAATATTTTTTTCACTTCTTTTGTAGTTGCTGTTAATATTCCCATTTAAAATATTTGAAATCATTTTATTTTAAAGAATTATTCCTATAAATTTTAAACCGCTTTCCATGCACTCAAATGCTTTATATCTTATGGATGCACTTTGGACTGGATCGAAAAAATTTGCGCCCATCATTCCTATCACGATTTAGAAAAATGTCTCTTATGTTACTAAAAATGCAAAACAGGGTTCAATTCTATTCGGAAATGGATTTCATTACGTATTTTCGTTGTTTTTTATAATAAATAAATAAAAAATAATAATTCGTAATTAAATCATTTTAATTTCATTAGGTATGGAATTACCTGATGCTAAAAAAATATTAGCAATAGAGCCAAAATTCAGAATATAAGACATGAACAAATTTTTAAATGACAACATAGAAAATTTGTTGTTACCATCGGTTTAGTATTGATCATAATGAAATTTGTACATAAAACTGGTTATAAGCAAAATACACATGAGTACCGATGACAGAAGTGTAGCAGCTTTCGAAAACAGCTGTTCGAAACTGCTGTCAAAGTTGAATTATTAAATTGATATTGTGGTTTGGAATATTCATCATGTCTTTTTGAATTTAGCACGTAACGAACAATAGCCTATAGATCTTAGTTAAATGTAGTGAAAATAAAGAACCAAAATGCCGAATGAACTCCGTTTCCGAATCGAATTGACGTCTGTGATATGACAGATTAAGTCCGATTTTCACATAACGAAAATCGTTGTTAATTGCTTTGCCATTTGGTGTCTATATTTCCTGGGCAAGGGAACTATTTCTATTTTTAAATTACCCATAGACACATTCTGTTCATGCTCATGCAATTTGGTAAATGTTAAAGATTTGTTTATATGGGTGTCACACAGGAAATGAGTGCAGTATGAAAAATCAAGATATATTTGATTTTGAAATGAAGTCGTACTTCCTATGAACAATTATTACTGCCTATTTCTCATTGTCGATTGAATTCTTTCTTTCGTACAAATATATTTAAAACAAGAACAAAATTTTATAAATAGTTTTTGTTTCAAATATCTTTATACGAAAGAAAGAATTCATTCGGCAATGAGAAATAGGCAGTTAATTTTTTCTAATTTCAATTTGTCATTCAAAACAAAACAAATCAAAAATAACAAAATACTTTAAAAACATTTTCAACAAAATAAATTGAAAAAAAAAATTGAAAATTTTAATAAAATTAAATTGTGAGTGTAAATTCCCATGTTTTCAACGGCGGTATGTGTCTATGGGCCCTTTAATCGTGTGAAAGTGCTTGGCCCAACTTTTTTTATTTTTGCCTCAAGTACAAAACTCTCTAATGCACAACAAAAGCTTTATAAACATAATGGCTTAGCACAAAACTATCTCTCTTATTCTGAAATTGGCAAAAGCTGTCCGCTGAAAATAATTAATATCTAAACTGCTTTTCTTCTAATATTTAATATATTTTTGTGTTAATTAAATTTTATCTCTTTGAAAAAAAAAATTAAATAAAACATCAGATTTATACCAAGAGACCGTTAAACGTTTTACACGTTCGTCTTTGACACCCGAAATGGATAGATTTTCACCATCACGTTATTCTTTTAAATTGAGTTCCCCATTTACTAATTCGGACTCAAGTCGACGACAATCTTGTAAGTTTAAAAGTTATTTTTATGATTTTTTTTTTATTTCCTTAACTCAATTTTTGGTTAAAAATTTTATTTTATTTTTAATAAAAAAAAAATAATAGACGATTTGTATGTAGAGGCCACCGGCCGACGACAAAGTTCAGGTAAGAGCCGTCATTTAGACAATTTCACTAATAGCGTGCAACTAAAAATTAAATAAAAGTCTAATAATATAAATATTTTTAAGTAATGCAAATTAATTAAAAGTTTTATTAATTTTTTAATACATTTCAACTAAAATTTTGCATAAAACTGACAGATTTTTTTTATTATTATTTTTTTTTTCATTGTTGCCAATCAGTATTAATTTATAAATAGCAGTTGTTGTTGTTGTTGTTGTTTGTAACTAATTGCCAGTGTCGTTAATACATATTGTCATTTCAATGTAGAGGCGCTTGCGCAGGTGGTTTCCTTTTCTATAATGGACATTTTTGCCATGAAATCTGTGTCACTTGATCTTGCCTTAAATGGTGGCAATGAGAAAATATATTATTATTATTCATAGCTGCATTTCTGTTGCGGCGCATATAAAACACATTGGCGGCAAAACTCACAACAGCATTTGGCATTTATGTTCTGAAAATAAAAATACTTATAAATAGAAAATTTCTTTGACATAAACATTAATCATTTTTAGCATAAAAAAAATTCATTTTCATTCGAATAGTTTTTGGTGTTCATAATAGACAAGACGTGACTTTTATTAGATGCTCACTGGACAGCTTATCTGCAACCAGACATCAACACACATTCATACTTACAGCACACACTTGACTGGAGCAGCAATCTGATGCAGAGATTCCCAAGTTTAAACGTTAGACAAGATGCCAAATTGTGCAAAAGCACGTTCTTATTATTTCAGTTGAAATAGAAACTCTTCTTAATTTGCATTTATTGCAACAGAAAAAAATATATATATTTTTATAGAAATAACACGTCATTTTTGATTGACTTGACATCTAATCGTTTTTCAATATTTAAGATAATTTTATGCAGCCTACATGCGGAGTGACACTAATGTGTCGTCTAATGACAGTAGGAGTTTATTAAAAGAAAAGATGTTAAAGTGTTTCAAAGAATTTTAAATTGCAATTCACATACGCGTATAAATAAACATAAGAAGACGCTTCTATTTTGCTCCTATTAATTATTTATTAACTTAATAATCCAAACAGTTATTAATTGAAATATCTCTGCAATATTGGGTCGTCTTTAACAGCAACTGTTTGACAGCTGAGAATGTCAAACTGTATTGACATCACGGTTCAGTAAGGTTTGCCAAATCACCATGGATCGTTTAACGCCAGAGGATGCTGTTAGCTGAAGTAATTTGTACGTTGACTACGAAGCTCGGGGCTCGATTACGCACTCAGTCATAAATATGGTATTGAACTTTTCTGATCCATATTATTGCATGATTGTGTTAAGGCTTCGCTACTTTTACGTAATTTTATACGTTGTGGATCAGCTGTCACATTTTCCTCACCACTCTTACGTAAACGTGTAGTGGTGTTGCCACTCTTTTCAGTATGCTCCAACTGTCCTCTCACCACGATTTTCATACATTGAGAGCAGGTCCAAATAAAGGAAATCTGCTTAGAAGAATTAAAAAAATATATTCGCTCGCTTTTTTACGTTTAAACTAATATCCCCGTTGGCAACTCGGTGCTTTTTGCGCCGTTTTTAGTGTTTCTTCAATTTATCGACGCAAAATTTGTTTAGGTTAGTGCTTGGTGCTTTTTTAAAATTAGTTTTGTTGCTTTTATTTTTGTAACGGTGGCATTGAACCGAAAATTCTAAAAAAAGAAAAATCATCATCAAACTTTTATAAACAAGAACTGTTAATCCATTCAAACAACCCAATTAAGACGTTTTTTGTACAAGGAAAGTTTACTTCCACAAAGTCGTTTCAATTGTCTGCTAAAATTTCTTTCAGTGCATAATACACTTGCAGCCAAATGCAACTATTTGCAAGCGACGAACGAAGAACATCTATTTACAAGCGACAAATGATGAACCTATTTGTTCGCTAGCCTAACAAACGGTGATAAACGTAGTAGATACACATCTGCACTGATGATGGGAATATAGCGAATTCCGAAAACTTTGCTTTTCTGTTCTGCTGTGTATTTTAAATAATGATGTTGATGTTAATTGCTTTTTAAAATATAAAAGTTGTCATTGCCGTCTAATAGGCCTTATGAGAAAATAATTCGTGAAGTTATTGATCGTTTACGCACTCATTTTACTCTTCTCGATTCAAAACTTTCCACAAGGCGAACATGTGTGCGTAACGAAGAGAATATCGCTGCTATTGTGAGAAGTGTTAATGAAAACGCCGAAATACCGATTCGCGCAAATTGTTGGCATTTGCCCTTGGATAACATGGCAAATTTTACGTAAGGATCTTGCCTTACGTGCCTCTAAAATACACCTCGCGCTAAAATTTAAGCCAAACAACTAGCGTTTGTGTCGCATTTTTTGCTGATTAGACTCATTTCAAATGAGTGTTTTTATCAGAAAATCATGCCATTAAGTAAAATTGCTGTACTTTCATCAGCGAAGACAATCCTCAAGTTGTTAACGAATCACCATTAAATCCATTAAAATTTACTGTGTGGTGCGGTTTGCACGCTGACATCCCCATTCGCCCTTATTTCATCCTAAATGAGTAAATATCTCCCGTTAAGGGGAATTTTTGCTTTAAAAAATTAGTCAGCCAAACAACAACTACGACGGCGCATCTTGCCGAACCACCTTTTCACTAGCCGCTTCGTTCGTGTAATGACTCCGGATTTCTTTTTGTGGTGTTATGTTAAGTCATTAGCTTATGCCAACTAACCAGCAACTCTGAAGCATCGGAACCCTTCATTAAAACCATACGGCTAGCGTTATTACAAAAAGTAGTTAAAAATTGGACTGTTAGTATAGATCTTATAACTTGTAGCTGCTCCGGCAAGATAAATGCCATGAAACAAGATTAATAGAAATGTGTTCATTTCAACGATATATCTGTCTTTTATTATTATTTTAAATTTTCATGCAGTTAAAAATCCTCGATGAATCTAATGTTGTGTTCTTTTGTACAAAAATGGAACATTTTTTGCACTTTTTGCAGCAAAATAGCAGTATGTATTGTGTTATTTGAAACTAGAGAATTTACTAGAAGTTAATCCCTTATGAAGACTGATTTTTGTTTTGGAACTCCATGTAACTGTAACTTTTTAGAGGAGAAGTGAAAAATGTTACATGTTCTCTAAAAAGCGCCACTCCTTTTTCCTTGCCCTTAAAGATTTCTAATGCATAACGATTTTAATTTCGTTGCACAACGAATTGGTTCCTGTTGTCATACAGTAAATTTAATTTGCCTTGCTCTGCGACTTATAAACTATAACTTTCATTACAATCTATTTATAACTCTAAACATATTTACTTACATTGTGTAAGTAAATCAGACGATTGAATAGATGTACATATAATTTGTTGTTAATAATATTAACTTAATATATAATATAATGAGAGTTTTTTTACTGCAAGCTATAATATTCGCAGCAAATTATATTTATAATTGCTTTAACATTTCCTCAACAGTTTTTTTGCAATTTATTTTTTTATTAAAACCATTAACTTTTATCTCGAACATGAAAATGAATTGTGCATGATTGTATTCATGCATACGAGTATGTGTTTGTGTATGCAAGTAAATGAAAAATTCCATTTTAAATATTTAGAAAAACTAGTTTTTCAATAAACAACAATTGTTATCGTTGATATATATTATTTTTTTTTTTTGTAGAAAAACTCCCCCACATGAGAATGCAAGTGCTGTTGTTTTTTTGCAAATACAAAATTTCAATAGCCAACTACGCTGTGTATTTGAGTTTTGGCCATGATATTATTTTGTTACAAAATTATTTTTAAAATTATTCTTTAAATAATGACAATGATGATAGCGGTACAGTGTGGCAAAAATGTATTCATATCTTTGTGTTAATTAACTTAATGCTCTCAAACACAATTTTCTGTAACTGAAAAAATAGTAAAAATAAAATGGAGCTTAAGATAAAAGTGGCATAATTATTGCATATAACAGATTATCCATTTATTTGATTCAAAACCGGCGGTCTGGCAAGGCTGGCAGCTGTTAAATATTTCTTTTTTTTTTAGTAACCGAAAAACGCGTAAAAATTGTCAGCCAAAAAATTGGACCCAGTAGGGTAGATAGATCGTTCTATCTGCTCAAGTGAAGATTTCATACATTTCTCTAAATTGTATGTGTTTTGTTTTAAATCAAATGTGGAATCAAAAATACCCATTCCTAAAAAATAGATACTGGGTGGTTCAAATGGCACCACGGGGAAAGAAAAAAGTGGAGTGTTCATAAATGTGGCGAATGTGCTGGCGGAATAATTGCCGATTTTCCGGAAATTATTTTCTAAATAAAATTCTATTATTCTAGTTCTTTGTTTAGTTGTGAATCGTTTCATGATTTATTCTCTAGGTGTTATACATATATATTAAAAAAATTTAAAAAAATCTTATGAACGAAAAATTTATTAAATTGTTTGACCCCATGGTGAATTTTAGCCCACCCTGCACTTCGATACTAATAAATATCTGTATTTAAAAAATATTTAAAGTGCAATAGCTGTAAATAATTATTTCTGTTAAAAAAAGATTATTTCCTTTTCTTTCAAATTTCTCCTTTTTTTATACCCTCCAAAAAAGAATTTGGAGGGTATATTCACTTTGTCATTCCGTTTGCAACGCGTCGAAATATACATCTCAGACCCCATAAAGTATATATATTCTTGATCAGTGATGAAATCTAAGACGATCTGAGCATGTCCGTCCGTCCGTCTGTGGAAATCACGATTCAGTCCAAACGAAAAGAGCTAGACTCTTGAAATTTGGTGTAAATATATTTTAAAGCTTAGAGCAGGTTACGTTCTAAGATGGGCTAACTCGGACAAGGGGGATAAAAGTTCCCCCAAGAAGAACTAAACCAACCCAGAAAAAACAACATAATTTTTTAAGTTTTTTGGTTATTTTGTTAAGCAAATGATATATTTTTATGTCAAATACGGTCCAACTCCTTAAACTGTAGCCATAAAATAAAAAAAAATTATTTGTGGACCCCGCCCACTTTATTGGGTGTTATTATATGCAAAAATTGCATAAAAATTTAACAAATTGTTTTACATAAGCCTACATTCCTTAAAAATAAAATTTTTAAGCTTCAATGCCGAAGCTGAGACGATACCTGGTACTCCTCTGCCCTACCCCCTCTTCCCCCTTCACCCTCTAAATGACCCTACCAAAAAAAAAATTTTAATTTTGTATGTAATTATCCCAAGCATTTAGTTTTAGAGTTTTATGACTGCCTGTTTCTGCCCTACCCTCTCCTTTCCCTTTTCCCCCTAAATGACCCTATTAAAAACAACAAAAAAATAAATGACCTTATAAAAATAAAATGTAAAATTTTATTTTGTATATAATTATCCCAAGCATTTATTTTTAGAGTTTTATGACAAAGGTGAAATGTTTCCCCCACAGCCCTTGCCAGAATACAGTTTTTATACCCTCCAAAGAGAATTGGACCCTATAAAGTATATATGTATATTATTGATTAGTGATGAAGTCTGAGACGATCTAGCAATGCCCATACGTTCGTCTGTGGAAAACATGATATTGTCTATTTTTGAACCCCGCCTCCTTTAGTGGGCGTTGACGTACGATATTATATAAAGGAACTCTGTCCCACCAAGTTAAACATTTTAAATTCACTTACTAAATATTTGGAGGGTATTTAAGATTCGACCCGGTCGAATATAACGTTTTTACTGGTTTTTTTTTGTTTTGTTTTGTGCAAAAATTGTTTTGCAATAGCGATGGTTACACTGGCTAAACATGCCAGAGGTTGAAGGTTTCATATGTATATTGCAATATTATGTGCAACATAAATTCTAAAATTAATTAAAGTTGTTTTTTTCATAATTTTGAAAATCGAATAATTTATTTAATATTTGTAATTTACATTTCTAGTGAATTTTATTGTTGTATCACGTTATAAACTCAAATTGAATGACATCATTGTAATATTTTAAACACAAAATTATCCGGCATTTAAAAATAACGTCATAAAAACAAACAGTTTCAGTAACGATTATGAATATTCAATTTATCTTCTAATATTAATGCTAATTGGAGGAAGGCTAAACCAAATAGAACTAATGGACTGTTTACATAATTCAGACATGCGACTTGAGTCAAAAATTTTGTATGAACAGAGTGCAGTACTTAAGGCGATTGCCTGGGTTGAATAAACAGCACTTGAGTAATTTATTTAAAGTATAATAAAAATTATTTTAGATTTATTGGTGATAGATTTTTAAGCAATATTATTATTTACATTAGCAATAAATCGTATTTTTTTGACTTTTTATAATTACAGATCATGGCTCGATTTTGACGCACGACACAGAACAATTCATAATTGGGCAGAGAGTTTGGGTTGGTGGCATACGTTCCGGACAAATTGCCTATATTGGAGAGACACATTTTGCCCCTGGCGAATGGGCGGGTGTGGTACTGGATGATCCAAGTGGTAAGTAAACATAACATTTTCTCTTGCTTTTGAAATTGTATTAAATATCTTAAAATTATATCATTGAAATGATAATATTAAGGCAAAAATGATGGTTGTGTTGCTGGCAAACGCTATTTCCAATGCGAACCGAAAAGAGGTATATTTTCGCGCTTAACACGCCTCACATTGGCACCCTTGCCGGGGGCTCAAACACCTTCATCGCCGCTATCTAAATATTCACCAGATCGTTCACGTACAGTATCACCCACAGCCAGTATACGCAGCTCTTTTTTACGTAGTCCAGGAAGTAAGTTAAGAGAAAATTTAAAAGTACAGGGGCCAAATTACGGCATTCGATATCGATCGAAATTTGCATTTGAATTGTGTTGAAATTTCGATCGATATCTTATGCCGTAATTTGCCTCCAGGGCACTTTGGCTGGATTTTTTTTAGTACTATAACGGCCAAAGTGTTTTCAATGTTGTGAAGGGCGTTATTTGTTTATGTATGATTCCGCTTTTGAATTTTATTAAATCGAATGTATAAATTTTTGCCCAAACTGCCACATAATTTCTTACTGCTCAAGTTGCCACAATAATTTTTTATTACGCAAGCTGCCATAACATTTTTTTAGTGTGACAATTATATTATTAAAATTATGGGTTAATTGAGCGTAATGAAATAACTCACAAAGTTTAGCAATAATCCAGTTTTTTTATTCTTTTTTTATTTTTTCGGCCCTGTAGCAAAAATTTGCCGGCGAAGTAAAGGTTGAAATAGCTACAAAAACAACTGTCTATCTTCTCATCATTCCTAATTTGTGCCCTCAATACTATCCCCTCGTTTTCTAGTTCCAGCGCAATGCACTGCATATGTAGGGGTTATCCCCTGAGTGCTGGTCCTACTCCTAAAAAAAAAAAACAAAATATACAAAAAGACGGCTATATATAATAAAGCGATTTTTTTTTTCGTTTATTTGCTTATTTTGTTGTAACAGTGTTCCCCAAGTTCATAGAGAATTTTTCTAAGGAATTTTATTCACCGATGAACCTCATTTTTGTTTCAAATTTCCATATTTAGAGCGTAGGCAATTCTTAAGCCGTTGAAATCCATTAAAATTGGCTATTTGATGCAGTTTACATACAGGCGCCATAATCGGAAGTGAGCAAGAAGCCGCCGTTGTGGTAAATTTCGAGAGCTAATGAGCCATGCTGACTGAATTTTAATTTTCAAAAATAAATCAGCTAAACAATAAGATTGATAGGCTAATTGCTTTAAATTCAGAAAGACATGATAGGCACAAGAGCAGAAAAGCT
Source organism: Linnaemya tessellans (assembly GCA_951800035.1). Classification (NCBI taxonomy): domain Eukaryota; kingdom Metazoa; phylum Arthropoda; class Insecta; order Diptera; family Tachinidae; genus Linnaemya; species Linnaemya tessellans. The sequence continues at coordinate 116,571,134 of OX637533.1, forward strand.
GTTTTCGAAAGCCGCTACACTTTCATCATTAATATTCATGTTTACTTTTATTTTATTAGGTTACTTAGTTGAAAGTGATAACACTTTTTATTTATAAAAATTTTCTTAGGAAATTGCATACGAGAACTTTATCAAACCGACGCTAATATGGTGTTTACACATAACGCAATATTCAAATTATAACAACTAAAGCCATTATTGAGACTAAATTTTCATATAAAAATTTCGATTAACTTATTGTCAATAAAGATATAATTGTTTTAATAATGAGTAAAGCTTTTAATGAAACACTGTCAGAATTGTGTTCAGTGAAAAGCTTTTGCAACGAAAGTACTTATTCAATACACTTTGTTGAAATTTGACTTGTGCTGTTGGCTGAAGTAGTAGAACACGAGACTATGAATCGGAGGGTCCTGAGTTCAAACCCGCGCTAAGTCATGTGAAAATTGAAACAATTTTTTTTTTCAGCTGCCAAATGCTAACTGTCGTAGCAATATTGAGTGTGTATGAACAGCAAAAAGATATTGCCAATTAACTGAATATTGTTTCAATTAAAAACGTATGTATGAACACAGTATAACACACTTTTAATTCCCGTATTTCAATTTGATTATTTTTTTTCAAGTCCCGTTTTCCGATTTTTTTTTTTTTGTACTTAAGCCAAATTTTTTTGGTTTGAATTCTTTTAACCTTAAGTAAAAAGCGGTACAACTTACCAGACAGCGCGCTTAGCAATCGATGTATTGCAAAATCCTTTTCATTATTTCCCTGTTTCGTGTGATTTAACGCCCATAGATTAATTTTTATGGGCCTAAAAAAAATGGTGCAAATATTTCTTCTGATCTGTTTAATATGTTCCAACATCGAAAAATAGATATGTAAAGGGAATCGTACATACACAATAAGAATTATTGAGAAAAATTCAATTGTAAGAGAGTCATTTAATAAAATTTTTTTTTAAATGCAATCACAAGAAAATGGTTTGACCGTGGGTGATCGTGTTATTGTGTCATCTGGCTTTGGCAGTCGTCCTGGAATTTTACGCTATTTGGGTGAAACACAATTTGCTTCCGGAAATTGGTGTGGCATTGAACTTGATGAGGCCAGTGGCAAAAACGATGGCTCCGTTGAGGGTATTAGGTTGGTGTCTTAGCTAAAGCAGATCAACATAGAATATATTAAATATAAAATTACTACTCTTTAGATATTTTGAATGTAAACCTAAATACGGTGTCTTTGTGCCAATTGCAAAAGTCTCTCTATCACCATCGGCTAAAAAGTCACGCCTATCACGCGCAGGATCCCGTGAATCTCTTACATCCATTGGCACTATGAACAGCATCGCCACTACGAACACATCACGTATGCGCTTGAATGCTCAGGTATAAGAATACAACTTTTGATCTGCTGCATGTTTTCTTTTGCCTTCTGTTCTTATAAAATTTTCGTTTACAAAATTTCGTTAATATAATTTTTTACTTTTAATTTAAGTTTAATGTGTTTAATGTTGCGTTTGAAAAAGCAAACAATTCACAGCAATTTTCCATTAATATTAAAGTAAAATTGCGCAAGTACAGCTAATACATTCCCCATTAACCACTAATAAACGTTGATACTCCCTGTTTCTCTTTCAAGCAGCGCAAATCATCGTCTATAAAACCCGTTGCTGTGACATCGCCAAAAAGCCAATTTTCCATGCAGGTACGCTAAAGCTCTTCGTTATGATTGCTATTTTTTTTAGTTAAACTCCCCTCCTTAATATCCCTTAATTAACTCTTAATTAACAATCAAATATTTATGTGTGTGTGTTCTTTTCTAATTATTCGTTTGCCTTTAGGTTTTTATTTATTTTACAATTCATATGTATATTCTAAACCCCATATTCATAAAAAAATAAAACGTATTTCAAATCTGTTTTAAGAAAATTTTGTATGAAAAAATTTTATTAAAATACATTTCAAACTAATTTTAAATATTATGAATACCGGGGTAAAGGTCTAATTCATAAAAAATTCTTTTTATTTTACAAAAATTCTATTCAAAAATTGTGAAATAAGCAGTTTATAAAAGTAAAATATTTTTTATGAGTTGGGCCTTAAATGTTTTGGAAAACCGTTTATTCGATGTTAGTCTTTCACTAAAGGCGGATTCACCCATGTTGTCCGAACAAAATTTTTGTCCGGACAAAATTTTTTTTATATATAGTTTGACGTCTCTCTTGTTGAGAGAGAGAAAATATTTTTTACGAACAACTCTCAGCTTGAATTGGTTTAATTTTATATTTTGTCCAGACAAAATTGAACTGAGTTGCCAATAGGTTAAACTTTTTCACACAAAGTTGAGGTGTCATTTTGTGTTTGATATATTAAATTGTGTGTGAGACTAAAAAAATAAATTTTGAGAACTAATATTATCTATTTGTTTGTTTTTTTTATATCTATTTTGCTAATAACAATGCTTTATGCAATCCAATAGCCAATAAGGAACAGTAATTTTCTTTTTTCGTCCACTATTATTATCACAAATTCTTGAAAAATAAGTTAAAATATTTAATAACCAAATATCCAAAATATCAAGAAAACAAAGCAAAACATAAAAAATCGCTGCAGTACTACGACGTTTTGTAAACGTCCTTTTTTATATGTATGGCAACTTTGATTTTCCGGACAATTTTTTCGAAATGAGTGAATCGCGCTGCAGAAAACTCTCAGTAAAAAAAATTTTCTCCGGACAAAAATTTTGTTCGGACAACATGGGTGAATCCGTCTTAAGAGAAATAAAATGATCGTTCCAAATTTTTCCCGGTAAAGATCGTTAACGATAGCTTAGGCATTGTCAAGATTGGATTGAGCACTTGTCTCGTTATTTCATTCAATGAGTAGAAAGGTTTTCTTTCAAAGTAAATCCAATACTTTACAAATATTTCATTATGAAATGATAAAATGGAGAAAACAAATTTGGTATTGATTTTGTCAGGAATATGATATACAGAAAAGCAACGATCTTGATCCTATGCCGTTTTCGATCTTTTAACAAGCCCCAGCTCTATGAAGTTCAAACATTTTTAAACGGTTTTCCCTTTAATATATTTTTGTTAAACTTGCAAACACAATTGTCAACATATATTTCTTTTTATATGGAAACTAACCCAGCTTTTTATATACTCGTATTAAAAAGTAATTAACCCAACACATTTTTTTTTAATTTTTATTAAACACGAAACGTTCAAAAATATGTTATTATTTATATTTATTGTTTTTGGTTTTTTTATAAAGAATTTAATATAGAAAAAAATATTATTGCTATTGTTTTATGGTTTAATTGAATTAAAAGTTATTCATTATTTATTTATTTTACAAACTGTTTCTGTAAATAAAGCGCAGTTTAATGCAATTTTCCAAAAAAATAAAAAATAAAACACAAATAATTTGCACGCTTTTGTTTTATTACTTATATATTTGTATGGTATATTATTATTTTGTGGTTAATTAAATATTTATTTACTTTTTTTCTATCTGGATGCTTTTTAAAATCTTTTCTATCTCTTCTTTTGTCCTGCATGTGAATGCTTAGTAACTTAAGTCCTTTGCCAGAGATTTCCTTAACAGGAATTGGTCAACATGATGTTTTGGATATTGAACTCTTGTATTTTTGTACACGTCGAACTTGTTCAACTTGAATTGTAAAACTTATAATTGTAAAATATTTATTTTAATATTTATAATGTCACATATTAAAAGGGTAAATTTTTCGAAGGTATGAATTTAAAGGGAAATAAAAACATTTCTTTATTCTAAAACACACTGAAGACTCTTATGTGACAAATGATGGTTCATCTTGAGGAATTAGGAATCAAACTTGCGATCCGTGTAAAAAATTAATATAAATATGTATAAATTTAAATACTTAGGACCGAGACTGCGATCTTTTAATTTAGAATATAAAATATATAACTTTTAATTAAAAAAAATAATATGTATGTAAATGAATATCATCTGATTAAAACCGCCCTTTAAAACAAGATTTGTGAAAAATTGCTCAACTTTCGGCGTTAAGAGTCAAATAGATTACGCAAACAGCGTGCCAAATCAGGGAGAAGTGTTGAGTAGTTGAAGAGTCCTGGAAAAAGCACACGCATTGTGTTAACTTAACGCAAAACTAGAAAATTGGACTATTCCGTTGAAGTGTTTTCAAACTTCTACGTCATCGAAATACAAGGTGGGCCAAAAATAAGTCATCCGATGACTGCTCCAGCGTGAACAGCGCACCATGCAGTCACTTTGAGCGGGTGTAATGACCCCTCGTGCATCACTCATGGATTTTCGGAGCCCCAGAGCGATAGTTTTGCTTGTTCACATGAACATGACCCGCTGAGGTGGAAATGAGCCACATCGCTCATTATGATTTTGGTCGAAAAATCGCCCACTTCGCCATCGAGATTGAGGATGGGGAGTGTATCGCTCCATGACTTGTTCACTTGTATTCTACATCTGTCTAGTTCACAAATGTCAAAATAGATTTGACATTGGCCGCCAGTTGCAAAAATAAAAGCATCTTCGAATAGGGTGATTTCCTTCGGACCACCTGTTACAACTGTTGAATAGCTTAATGCTGTTCAGGTTTGACACAACATCTATAGTTAGCGAGACAATTTCATGTTGAAAAAAAAATAGCAAGAAATACTACACTTTTGAGCTGAGCCAAATAATTGATACAAAAAATAGGAAATTTACTTTACAACAATTTACTACTGCTGAAAAGCTCTGCTTTTAAAATATAGCAAAAGGTTGTTGTTTTACTTTCGGAAATTTAATTTGATTTAATTTAATTTAAACCAGAGCTCAGATTTACTCGATTTTATTCGCGAGTGAAAAATACTCGCGAAGAAGAGTACTCGAAGATTACGAGTGTTACAAAAAGTTTACTCTCCACTCGTTTGATTTAGGTGGGAGTACTCGCGAGTACTCCTTTTTAAAAAGTAAGAGTGGGAGTAAAAATCTTCGAAACAGAGTGTGAGTTTACTCTTTAAGAGTAAAATCGAGTGGAAAAATAGAAACTGTTTGTCTTTGCTGACTTGTGTGTGCGTGTGGTTTTTGTGTACTCTTTCAGTCTTTCCATACAGTGCGCGTGTGCGGAGCAATTAGTTGGTTTTATAAAAAAAAGTTTTATTATATTTTTAAAAGTTTACTTATATTTTCTATATTATAATGAACAATAAAGGCATAAATAATGAAACGCGAAAATATTTTCGTTATGACTTTGAAGGAAACACAATTTGTGAAATTAACAATTGTGGAAAAAAATTAAGTGGAAAATTTTTTTTTGTGTGAGCAAGACTGAAAGAGTACTCGCCAAGAGTATAATCTGCTCGATTTCGAGCGTATTTTACTCGCACTCGAAATCGAGCAAAGCATATGCGCTCTTATTCGAGTGGCATAGAAAAAAGAAGTACACTCGATAATTTTTTTCACTCGCAGGAGTACTCGCGAGCTCTGATTTAAACACAACAGCCACGCTGCATAGTGTAGCAAAACTAAAATGATTAGGATCGTGAAATGATCAAAGTTCGACTGTTTCCTTCTTCAAGAAGGCTACTGAAGTTTAAGAAAAATTGCAAATGGCTTTTCATATCACGGCAACAGTGAGAGTAAACGCCCTTGACTTTGCAAGTACAAAACGAAGACAAAATGCAAAGATTTTATTGTTGCTTTTCAAGCAACTTTAAAAATCTTTTTTAACCAGTTTTATGTTATATTTTTATATTGTGCATATTTACATAAAAATACCTTTTAAACCATATGTGTTTAATCAAAATCGGTAAATGGCAAGAACCTCAAAAGTGTACCACAAATTTTTGGCGTATTTGTATATAAGATGAAACATGCCACGACAAGACCAGGAAGACATTTTGTTTGCCAACACAGTTGTACTCTTTCAACTATTAAATATGTGATCTAATTTTCTTTATTAAATTTTTAAATTCTCCATAAATTTTCGGTGACATCGAGCTTTAACTTTTCTTCTTTTGTGCTATTCTCTAGCGATCATATTTAATTAAAACGTGTTTAGGATTAATTTATTTATTAAAGAACTTTTAGCTTTATCCAAAACATTATGTTTATCAAATATAAATAAATGGTTTGTAAGTACATAATAATTTTTTATCGTTGTTGGCGGTTTATATTATTCTGTTATCGTGCTTTTGTTATACAAAATATTATGTGTGTGTTTTTTTATTTTTTTTATTTTATCTCTTGCATTTTTTGATGACTATATTAATTATCCACTACTTTTCAAACAGGATGTACTACGTGAAAAACAACAGCACATTGAACAGCTTATGATCGAAAGAGATTTGGATCGTGAGGACTCGCAGAATACATCTTTGCAGTTTCAAAAGAAAATCAATGAGGTAAATATATTCAGCGATATAACTTATCCACCTCCAGAACCACCATCACGACTATTTCTCTACACACGACCGCAAGCAACAGCAACAAATGTTGTCTTACAAGCCGATCGTAGACGCCCTTTTGGGGAGCTCTCGACAACATTTTTACAACAACCGATTTCGAAACGATCAACGTTAATCGAACGTTCACACTCGCTTTCACCAACAACGACAACACCGGGATCTAAAAAGAAAGTTTGGTTTTGCGATAAACATAAATTATATTTTCCCAATGGTTTTTAATACGGAACAACAACGCTTTAGACATTAACTTAACGAGTATTAAAGTTAATTTAAATTAAGATCAAATTTAACTTTTACACACAATTTTTCAAATTCATATTTTTTTCACATTCCACTTTGCTCGTTTCATTAATTGTTGGTTTCCTTGTTTCTTTCGTTCTATTTTTTTGTGTGTTAATTTGTCACAATTAAATATTAATACATAATTTTTCGTTGAATTAATTTTTGATTTCTTGTTTCAGTTTTTCACTTCACCGCTTTTCTGTTTGATCTTATTTGTACACGATTTTTCATATTCGTTTTCTAATATAGTTGTAGAAATCCGTAGAATTAACAATTAATTATAAAGTTAGTTTCATGTGTTGGAGTTATTATTTGTGGGTTTCATAAAATTATTGTAATAAAATATTTACCATTTATTTTTTTTCCGTGGATTTTGTCCGTTTACATTATCGAAAGCGATTTTATTCCTTAATTAAATAAAAATAACTATTTTGGAAAAACAAAATAGATTTATATCGAATAAAATTAGTTTGTTGTGTTTTCTTGAATTTCAAATCCTATGGTTTTGCTTGTGTAATTCTCAATTCATTTTTGGGAGTTTATGTATAAGCTGAGAGGTTTTGTTATTTTGGAATTAGGTTAAAGTCTACTGATGATTTGGTGTAAGAACCAATGAAATGCAGGCATATAGACATACTTGACCACATAACAAACAAAAAGCAATAAAAATAACTAAATTGTGTAGAAGAATGTTTTAAATTCTTAGTGCTAAACATAAAGAAAAAAAAGATAAAAATTTTCGTTTGGAATTTTATATTGAAAACAAAAATAAATTTCAGTTTTTTTATTGTTATTTCAATACAAATTCCCAAACGAAATTTGTTATACTATTTACAAAAGCAGACAGTTATTAATCAGTTTCTGCAATGCATATGACCGACTTGAGCAAACAATTTGTTTTAAAAGTAGCCAATTTTTATTTCAATACAATTTTGCTTAAATCAAAATCGTTTGGTTTTGCAATTACATTTTTATTTTCCTTCCTTTTGTAGTTTTATTTTTAATTATTAATAATTTTTTATTTAAAAAGTAGTTCCCTTTATCTCAACTTCTGCTTTTATTTTCATATGCTTCCTTTGGTAATTAATTTTTATTAATTAGTTTTTATTAAAAAAAACTAGATCCCTTTAGCTTTCATCTGCTTACATTTCAAATAATTGGTAACAAAAATCTTCTGTTTCTTGAATTTATGATTGTGTGAATCGTGAAACATATTTTACACCTAAAAAAATTAAGGAAAGACCGAACCGTTCCTCTATTTGCATGAATGTATTTTACAAAATAAATTAATTTTGTCTATGTAGTAAGAATTTTAACGAACATTTATATTGCTATATTAAATTGAATTAAGATTCATAGGCTAATTGTTCGAAATTTGTTTTTAAATCTCAGAAAGGCATGAAGAAAGAAAGACATGTCTTTCTGAGATTTAAAAACAAATTTCGAACAATTAGCCTATGAATCTTAATTCAATTTAATTTTTTTTTTTTTGCCAGAACAGAGATCACTTTTAAGTATTTAGTCCCCATACAGAGTTGCAATTTTTGTTGCTGATTGCGCTTTGAAATTGCATTTGTGTTCACATTATGAAATTTTAGTTTTACTGTAAATGTGGGTGACTTTTCGAAGGAGATTTAAAAGAAAACTTACAAAATAAGACAGCCTAAAGGGGCATAGTGTGAAATGCCACACAATAAAATTCCAAATACGCACAGTTAACTTCAAGCTAACAAGTGTAAATTTTAAAGCAAATGAGAATTGCAGAGCACATAAAACTATGTCACCCACCTCAATCTTCGCACCTTCCTCAGCAACAAACTACATAATTGCTGCAACAAAAATTACAAATCTGGACAAAGACTTACTAGCCCAATTCACAATCCTGTGCAAATAGTCTTGCATTATAGCATTTGCAAATTGAGAGATTATTTGAGAGCATTTTCAATGGATTTTGTTGGTGTAGAGTACAATTATTTTGCAAATGCAATGCTGCACGACCATTTGCACAAGATTGTGAATAGGGCTATTGTCTTATTCATTTAAAATATTTCTGTTTTATAAGAGGTTTATGAAATAAATTTTGTTTGGAAATCTCTTTTATAAACCTTTTGTAAATCAAAAATATTTTTTATGAATAAGGTCTTTAATGTTTTAAAAAATTTTGAATACTTCTCTTTTTAAATTTTGTATCAAAATAAATCAAAAGTTTCAGAGTAAAAGTTTCGCAAAACACCCTACTAACGACTTTGAATTTGTATTTCTTTGTTAATTTTGGATTTTTTTTTAAATTAAATATCTTTCACGTGCAGCTAAAGCAAATCTTAAAAAATCTATTAAAAACTGGCCTTCAATAACAAAAATGTCATTATTTTCAAATATTTTGTGTCCACACAATTGTGACTTCATTCTTCACTAACCAGCTCTGCTACTTCTTTGAAATAATTGTTTGTTTAGCAATTCCCATTAACAAAATCAAATATTAATTTTCACCACGCTGATCATAAGGATGATTCTTTAGACATCATCATCATATTTTAAATATAATTATGATACATTAATTTTTAAAATAATATCTACATACATACATACATATTTGGGGTATGCACAAGGTATCATAAAATTATATGCTATAAATGAAAAACTAAAAATTTAAGAGCTTTGAACTATGAGAAACATTAATGATATTCCTCTTTATTCTGTAACTCTTTGTCAATGTCACGTCAAGACAATATCAATTATTGGACAGTTATCTAGTGCTGACAGGCCGTGACTACTCTCTGAGGCCTGGGATATAGCAATAGGCTGTTAGAAATTGTTAATTACTGAAGAAGAAGGGAGTGCAGAAGTGTTCTATTTTTGCTATTGTCTTGGCGTGACGTTGGCAAATAGTTACAGAATAAAGGGGATTAATTGGAATAATTTTTCGCAGAATTATATGAAAAATTTTTCCAATAATTTTTTATTTATTTATTTTTTTTGTTCTTTTGTAATATTAAAAAAAATGCGTATAAAATTTGATCGTTTTTTTTTAATTTTCTATTCAATTTTATTTTCAGTTTTGCATGAATTTTGTGTTTTAATGTTGTTTTCTTTTTTAGTTTTGTTAATAAAAAATTGCATTAATATGTGATTTGGAAATAATGACTATTAAAAATTAATCTTCCATGTATTAAGAAAATTAATTTTTCTTTTAAAACTCCTTTTAACTGCAACTTTTTAAAATAAAATGTTAACCCCCATATTCATAAAAAAATAAAACGTATTTGAAATCTGTTTTAAGACAATTTTGTACGAGAAAGTTTTATTAAAATACATTTCAAACTCATTTTAAATTTGATGAATACCGCGGTAAATGTTTTTTAAAAACATAAGAGTTTAGTCTTTTAGTCTATAAATTAAAAACTACAAAAAACAAATCAGAAAGTAAGCTTGAAATCGATTCCATTTATAAAACAGGCAGGGATAGTCAAACATTTCTAAAAATATTTGAAACATTTTTGAACTGCAATCTGACACAATAATAATCCTTGTGAATCCCCCCAATTTCATATAAAATATTCTTTTTCATTTTAATGTGTCGGCTTTTATATATTTTTAATTTTTTTAAATTGTTGTTTTATTATTATTATTTAAGGTTTTGCTTGTTTGTTGTTTTTTGTGTCCAATTTCATTATCTAAATAAAATTGTTTTTGTATTGTTGTTGTTTTTTGCCATGTGTAATTTTACAATTTATTTTGTATTAAAAAAAAAAAGCTATAAATAATTACAAATAAATTTATTTCAATGCTTTAATTGTTTCTTATTATTTAGAAAAAAAATTTAAAAAAAGTATGAATATTGCAATTGTTAGCCTGCTTTTGCTTGAATATTCATGATTGATTGAGTATATGGGCAGTGTATGGGTGTGTGTGCGTTTCTAATTTTTCGAAATTTTAAGGCTTCAACTCAAGACTCTGAAATGAAAAATCGTGTGCATTAAAGTGTGAAACATGAACAGGTGCTTGCGCAAAACCAAATTGAATGCAAAATGCGAATAACGTTCATAAGTTAGTTAATAATAATAGATGATTGAATTAATTAATCAAATAATTAAATGTTTATATGGACGTTTATGTAATCAGACGAGGTGCGTGGAAAAGTAAGAGTAAGGGAGAGAGATAGAGAGTGAGAAAACGCAAAACTAAATTTTCTTTTGTTGTCTATTTGAATTCCTTTTCGTTTTCTTTTCGTAATTGGTTGTTTTCATTTTCATATTCCATAGAAAGTACTTAGTGATGCTGATCGCTGGGCCAGACTTATTGCACGCCGCAGCTTTCGTTTGGCTGATCTGCGACGAGAGTTTCGTGGCTGGAGTGGAAATCATGAAAAGCATTGCATTCTGCATAGTGTAATGTCGCCTCTACGCATAAAATAAGCGCTCGCACGCACTCACTCTGAGTGTGTAAATATTATATGTAGCACAAAGACTTTAACTGGAAATCTGGCTTTAAATTTATTTTCTTTCACATTGTTGTTGCTGTTGTTGTAAGCTAAGAAATTGTAAAAGATGCAAGAGGGAGACCCACCCTTTGCCTTGTAGTGCTCAAAATAATATATTCAGTTAATCGTGAGGTGTGATAGCGTTATTGGTTAAACAATTCCATTAGTGGTTAGATATCAGCACCCAAACAAGAGTCCCTTCTCTCTTCCGAATGAGCACAGAAGATGTTGAATGCTGGCTGGCCGTCGCATAAATCAAGCAAACTATTAAATAAATTTGTCATATCAAGCAATTGCTTACCAACGCAAATATCTCTTTTTTTATTATTACATATGTATATATTTTTAATTTCTTTTTCTTTTTGCAGAAAAAATTCAAGTTAAAAATATTGTTACTATTTATTTTAACTAAATACGCTAACTGTGTGTACTTGAACTATAATTTTACAAAATATTGTAGAAACTTGTTTATATTTAAGCGATTTAAGCGTATTGTATATTGCTTATGTTATACACATACATACATACATACACATATACATACAAACAATATATATTATATATTTTATATATTATATTACTGATATTTACTATTTATACGACTGTAACTATAACAATTGCTTATTATTGTTATTAATAATAATAATTACAAAAGGAAAAATACATTTAATATTAATTTACGATAACAAAATGGTGGTTTTATTTGATAGATGTGAAGTAAAAGTATTAATTCTTGTTCTTTATTTCCGCCTCATTTTTAGCTGAAAACTTATATCGCTCTCTTGGAGCGTCAGTTGACCGAGGAACGTAAAAAAGGCGAAGATTTGCAATTTTCAATAGATGAAGCCACTTTTTGTGGTGACGAATTGAATGTAAGATTTTTAGTTATTAAAACGTCTTATTGCCACGGACACGCAGATATTTTACTTATGAATGATATTTTCTTCTAGATGACAAAATAATTTAATAATTGCTTTGTGAATGATTAATATTTGTTTGAAAAACTGTTTAATTATTTACACTAAAGGTACATTCACACTTATCAAATATTTGGCCCGAAAAGCGTAACCACTAAATACTAATGAAAAATATTTTTGTTCAGATACGTGTTTATTAATTAAAACAGTTTCATACAAAACTAGTAGACAATATCAGGAATCCAATACTATTGGAAACTATTTAACTCAATAAATACTTTTTTGAATTAAAAAGTTTTTTATTATTGTTTAGTGGTTACGCTTTTTTGGTCAAATATTTGATAAGTGTGAACGTACCGTAAGCAAACATTTTTACAAAGAATTTCCCACATTTAATTAAGTTAAAGTAGCGAATATCGTTAACTGAAATGCAAATTGTCTCAGCTAACATTTTCATAATTCTAAATAAAATTCTGTAAAATATTGAGTTGTTAATTAATATTATGGACAACTAAGCGTAGAGAATGCGTCATCTGAAAAAGAAAATGCGCAAACTAACATTTTCATAAATTTAATGTTGTTTTTTTTTTCTAAAAAATAATGCTAAATTTTTTGCACTTTTCAATCGAAAATGGTAACATCATGGCATTTGAAAATAGTAAATTTATTGGAAATTGATCTACCATCCCTTATGAAAATACGCTTTACGTTAAAATTGTGTCTAATTGTGCATTTTTAGAATAAAAAGTGACAAAATGTTACATATTTTCCAGAAAAGAAATCACCGTAAGAGAACAGGAAAAACATATTGAAGTGTCAATTAAATTTGTAATCAAACAAAAGTAGATAATGTTCTCATAATTTTGCACGAGAGAGAGAGAGAGAGGAAATCATGATAAAAGTAGAGAATATCGTCAACTGAAAAGCAATACTCGCTAACTAACATTTTCATTATTTTATAGGAGATGGAAAACATGTTAGAGGGAAGAATATTGCGGTTTTAGTCAAATCAAATACAAGTTGCCCTAAACAATATTTTTATAATTCTAAGGAAAAACATATACATACATATTTAAGAGAGCAGAAAAGAATGCTGCAATGCAAAATATTGAGGTGTCAATTGAATTTGTGGTCAAGCAAAAGTTGACTGAATTATAAGAATTTTTCATAAATTTAGAAGAGTAGGAAAAACATGCTAAAATGCAAAATATATAGATTATGAATTTATGGTCAAATAAAAGTAGAGCATATCGTAAGCTGAAAAGCAAAATACTCTAACTAACATAATCCCCCTAATTGTGTAAGGCGTTAGCTTTTATCTCTCAGTCGTTTTTCGTAATAGATTAAAGAAAACTGCTTTAGTGTTTTTTTAATCTGGTACAAAAAACGTCTTCGTCGTAAACGCCTACGCCTTACACAATCAGGCTAAATAGCTAGCTAACATTTTTATAAATTTACAGGGGAAGGAAAAACATGTTGAAATGGAAAGTTCTGGAATTAATAAAAATACTTTTTCGTAGCTTTAATTTTCTTCTATACTGACGAAATAGAAAAAAATTGATTTTGATGGTTTTATGTTAGAGGTTGTGTTTCGAAGGCGGGCCTTGATTATTTAACTATTTCTAAATTTTGGCCGAAGTCGTTCTTTTTATGAAATACTTCAGCAATCTCCACACCTTATTAGCCAGCTGTAATTTGTTTGCATTTCCACTCCTTTTAAAAATTATATCAACTGATTAAAAGCAATTACATATTTTAAAAAATAACAAAAAAAACTAAGCATTGGGCTTCCTTTATAATCTCCAATATAAATTTTTCGAAAAAAATCTCATAATTTTTGGGAAAAAAATCGGTGATGCCATATATATTTTATTTTATTTTATTTTATTAATTTTTTTTAACAAGCGACTTTTTCACAGGGAAATAATTCACGATTGCAACTTTAGGGAAAAGAGAGATTTTTCGAAGAAAAAAATGTTCACAATAGGTTGATTGATTTTTTTTTAATTTCATAGCATCTGTTTGTTCAACGACTCTTTAAATAATGTTGTGCAAAAATTAAACTTTCCTTGTAAAGAAGTAGTATATTACAACAGGATTACCTTTACCTTTACGCACTGCAGGATTATATTAATTTTCTTAAGTCTCCCATCTGGGCATTATAAATAAAATTAAATTTTTGAATATGTACGTGTTCAGTAAGTCGTCAGCTTTTATTAGTAAATTTGTGAGATTTTATCATCCAAATAGTTTTCTTTAAAATTACATGAAAATTTCAAAATCATCTTCTAAATATTAATAAATTTTTTACTTTGGCTGTGCATATTCCGAATTTTCAAAGAATCTGAAATCCCAAAGAGAGTACTAGCCCTTATTGCAGTTGTCGTATGAGTAATCGAAACTACACGAGTCCTATGTTAAATATAGTGCAAGCGTTGCCACATTTTATCGGTTTCTTGACGACTACGGCAACCACAACAAGACTAAATAATATTCACTTGACCCCAAAATATTACATTGTTTTGCCGACACTTGATTGCTCTTAAGACTCAGTGGAAACTTTGACGACTATTAAGTGGAAACAAATTTTAATCGCTTTTCTTAAGAAAGGTAAGTAACAAACAATTTTCATTGTTTTGAACTTAATATGAAAAATGAAAGTTCGACAGTAGTCGGCACGACTATCAGCCTATTCATAAAAACCTACTTTACGCTTACAAGCTATTACTAAGCAAAATTACATAAATTCGCTCTCATAAACGATTATTCGTTGAAAACCCCGTTTTTGAAACTATTTGTAGCTTTACTTATTTTATAATTGATGTGTCTCTTCTTTAAAGTAAGAACAACTCTACTTTAACCTCAAGTAATGCTGCCATATTTGTTTGACAAAAACCGACAACTCTGAAAAATATTTTTTTTTGCTCGAATAAAAATCTTCACCTAAGATAAAATTAAAGAAAAAGTCATAAAAGCTTATCTGTACATATTCAAATAATTTTTATTAAAGAAAAATAAAAAAGAGAAATTTTTTATATAGTAAGTATTGCTATATTAAATTGAATTAAGATTTATAGGCTAATTGTTCGAAATTTGTTTTAAATTTCGGAGAGACATGATAAATATTCGAAGGCACAAAGGGAAGTTAACATCAGTTTTTAGTTATCCAACTTACACAGCAGAGCAGAAGAGCTGTTTTCGAAAGCCGCAACACTTTCATCCTCAGTGCTCATGTGTATTGTCTTTGTCACCACTCAAAAATCAAAAAACAAATTAACTTTCGCCTTATTTTATTACAAGTGATCTCGAGCTCAATATTCATTTATATACAAAAAATAAAAATTATAGTCTAATTTTTCGATCTTACGCTGCAGTTACACGTTCAAGTTTTGTTTTCAAGTGTTTCACACATGCTGCTTGTCAAAACTTATGTGAATTGGCAGCTGTGACGCAGGCTGCATGCAAATTTTAAGCAATTTTATTTTCAAGACAGCGTAATCAAGACTACAACTTAAAATAATTGCTTTATTATTATATCTTAATATTTTTATATCTTCAATAAAGAACACTATGAATAATATTTTTAAGAAAAAAATTATTGCAGAAAAATATTTGAACACACAAAAACGAAAAATGTGCTCATTAAAAACGTTATCAGCTGTTTTCTTGCCTGAAAATTTGAATACAGAGTTGGAAATCAAATTTGAAAGCAAACTCGTATCAAATTTTTAAAGTATGGATGTATTGGTGGAAAAGTTATGAGTGTGTATTGAATGTTGAAAGGAAAAACTTGATCGTATAAGCCACAAGTTAGCAATTTTAATTATAATAAATTAAGCTTGAACTTTTTTTTATTATGCCGAATATTACGAGGGTGGTTCAATAATTCCCCCACTTTTTATGATAACTTGCATTTTTTACGATGACTTGCACTTTTCATAATGTCTTGCACTTTTTATGATGACTTGCACTTTTTATAATGACTTGCACTCTTTATAATGACTTGCACTTTTCATAATGACTTGCACTTTTTGTAATGACTTGCATTTTTTATAATGACTTGCATTTTTTATGTTGACTTGCACTGTTCATAGTGACTTGCACTTTTTATAATGACTTGCCCTTTTTATAATAACTTGCACTTTTTGTAAAGACTTGCATTTTTTATAATGACTTGCACTTTTCATAATGACTTGCACTTTTTATGATGACTTTCACTTTTCATAACGACTTGCACTTTTTGTAATGACTTGCATTTTTTATAATGACTTGCATTTTTTATGATGACTTGCACTTTTCATCATGACCTGCACTTTTTATGATGACTTGCACTTTTTATAATGACTTCCAATTTTTATGATGACATGCACTTTTTGTAGTGACTTGCATTTTTTATGATGACTTGCACTTTTTATAATGACTTGCACTTTTCATAATGGCTTGCATTTTTTATGATGATTTCCACTTTTCATAATGACTTGCACTTTTTATGATGACTTGCACTTTTTATAATGACTTGCACTTGTTGTAGTCACTTGCATTTTTATGATGACTTGCACTTTTTATGATGACTTGAACTTTTTATAATTTTCATTACTAATATGATAAATATGAAAGTAATTCTTTTCTCTGTGCATCTGTTACCTTCTCGTTCTCAAACCGCTGAACCGATTTAGATGAAATTTGACATACAGATAGTTTAAGATCCGAAGAATAACCAAGGGTAGTTTTTGTTTTTGGAAATGATCGTATTGCGTGATCAAGGGTGGTCGAAAATTTGTATAGACGTATGAATTTATTTAGCTGACAATTAAGAACTTTAAACTTTGACGTAGTAATAATAAAACATATCATTGATATAATATACACATTAGCTGAAATTTTACATATTCCTCGCGAACAAAGTCTCTGGTAAAAACTAGTAAAATAAATAAGTTGAAGTTGAATAAATTAAATGAAGAACAAACAACTGACTTAATAACCGTGAAAGTTAGTTAAAAAAATGTGTCCATAGAATCCGTCCAGCTCTGGAACCATATTTTGGATTTTGCTGATTTTTAGTAGCAATCTATTTAGATTAATTTATCAATCTAATACAGAAGTATCTAAAAATCGCTTTGGCCTGCAGACAGACGGCCACCACTCATTAGACGTCCCTATTCATAAGTACCCAGAATATATATATTTTCTGAAGCCAACATATTAACAATTACACATGGAATGAGAATTATAAGTAAAGACTATCAAAACTAGTTTGAAGAAATATCTAAATTAAAATATCTGTCGTGTCCTTGGCCGTATTTAGTAGACAACAGCTCGATTGTGGATGGCAAAGGAGACTGAATTGGTGTCGACTTGCTATTCAAATTCGAAGCACAATATTAGCGACTTACTTTTGTATTAAAATCTTTTGTTATTTATTCCTTTAGGCTCAAACGCAGGTGTACAAAGAGAAAATCCATGAGTTGGAAACAAAAATAAGAGACCTAATATCTGGTAAATAACACCAAATTAATGAGGTAAAATAGTATATTTTGATTATATGTCATTTATTTTTCTCAACTAGGAAAAGTCACCTCCGAGGAAATAAATGCCTCGGCTAGTGCAGAAAACGAGCAGCTAAAAGGAAAACTAAAAGAACAAACCCAAGATTTCCAGATAAAATTAGCCGAACAACAGGATGAACATAAACGATTACAGGAAAACATTAAGTACCTTAAGGATCAAACTGAGGCCTTGCAAAAAGAGCTGGTGGCAAAAGATGAAGTTCTGGAGAAATTTTCTATATCCGAGAGTGGCCTTGAAAATATGCACAAAGAGCTGAAGTTCGTTAAAGAAGAAAATGAAAAGGAGCGCCAACAAATGGCAACTGATTTCAATATTAAACTGGAAGAGAAGACACAGGAAATTAAACGTTTGCTTGAAGAAAATGTCACTTTTCAAAAATCCCTGTCAACCATTGAGACCGAACGGAATAACTTTGAAAATGAATGCCGAATATTGCGTGAAGAATGTAAAACTTTTAGTTCGCATGCGGATGATGTCAACAGCCAGTTGGCCAAGGTAACAGCTGAATTATCCATTAGACAAGCGGAATGTATGACATTGGATGAACTGGTCAAGGCTCAACAGCTGGGAAAAGCTGAAGAACAGAGTGAATTAAAAGAAAAGATACAAGAAATATCCAAACTTAAAGAAGAGATTGCAAAATTAAATGAAACACAAAACAAATTGGAAACAAGTTTGAAAACATCACAAGAAGAAAGGGTGAAGTTGGCCCAACTTCAAGGCACCATTGAGGGGAAACTTGCGAAAGCATTAAGCCAATATGAAGAGAAGAAAGAGGCTGTAGAGAGTTTGGAAGCAACTCTAAAAGAAATACGATCTGAATGTGAAACCAGTCAATTGGAAAACAGACAACTAAATAACGTCATCACGAATTTACGCAAGGATTTTGAAATTGAAAAATCATCTCGCGAGAATCTCATGAAGACGCTGTCGGAAAAGGATGCCGCTTTGGCTGAATGCAACAAAAACTTAAAATTAAGTCAAGAAAATGTTGAACGACAAAGAAAGGAAATGGAGGTATTGTTAAAGAACCACGACCAGGTTATCAGTGATAAAACAACTGAAATTCAGTCCTTGAGAAAAGAGTTGGAGAAGCTGCATGAAAAAAGCACAGCCCTTGAAGGTGAATCTTCAATTGTGGTGCAACAACTGAGTGGCAAAATTAGTCAATTAGAAGGCCAAAATCAAAGACTTGAACACGATTTAAAGAACTCTACAGCGACGATTGAAGATCAGCGTCAAAAGTCCATGCAGCAAGATGAAATAATTGCTACAAAATTAGCCGAACTGAAATCCACCGCAACAGCCCTGGAAACCACATCAAAATTATTAGAAAAACTTCAGAGCGAACATGAAGCATCGTTGCTTAAGAAGCAAGAACTAGAGAATGAACTCAAAAAATCCGACGAAACGAGGGCACAACAGCAATTGGATTTAGGAGATTTAGTTCGCAAACTAGAAAGTTCGAATAGTAAATGCGACAATCTAGTGTCGCAGAATGAAACTCTGCAACAAGAGCTAATTACCGCCCGCTCATCCAGCTCAGCCGTCCTCAACGATGTTAAAAAATTGAATGAAGAAATTCAAAATAAACAAAAAGAAATATCCGATTTGGTTAGTGGCTACGACAAGGAGCGTATTGAAATGACCGGCCAGCTGGAGGAGCTACAGCAAAAATTATTAAATAGCTGCAAGGACATCGGCGATCTCAAAAATGTTGTTCAAAAATCCAAAGACGAGATCCAACAAAAATCCCAACAAATCGCCGAACTGGAGGAGAAGACTATTAAACAGGATCTGCTGTTAAGCGACAATCAAAGACACACTGACAACCTACAAAACAAATACGAATCCTTGGTCAAACAAAATGAATCTCTGCAACAGGATTTGACAACTCTGCGCACTTCCAGCACAGATTCAAATGCCGAACTGCTCAAACTCTCCCAAGAAATCGCAGCCAAACAAAAAGCATTCGAAGAACTTACCGACAAATCGAATGGAGAGCGCGCTGCTTTAGAGAGCCAACTGCAAGCCAGCCAACAGCGTGTAGATGGCATGTGCAGCCAAGTGGAAGCTCTTACGAATGAACTCAAGAACGTTACAGAGGAAAACTTTAATAGAATTGAACTGCTTAAACAGCAACAAGAGAAGTGTGGGAAGCAAGAGTTGGAAATGGCTGATCTGCAACGAAGACTCGATAGTTTTGCTATCAAGTGCGACAATTTGGAGCAACAAAATAAATCTTTGCAAAACGATCTAAATGCTCTCCATCAAGGATCGGCTGGATCTAATGCCGAAATTGTTAAGCTAACAGAAGAATTAAGCAGCAAGCAGAAACTCTTGCAGCAGCTGACTGACAAATCCAACGAAGAACGTCTCCAGCTAGAAAGTCAATTGCAGGAGCTCAGACAAAGCTTCAAAAGCCAACAAACAGAAATGGAAAGTTTACGTGATGAGCTTAAAGCGCTAGAAGATGGCAAAAAACAACAGACAGAAGAATTCGAAACGGCCAAAAAAGAACTACAAGCTAAAGTTCAAACCGAACTAAATGATCTTAAGGCAACTGAGAGCATGAAGCAACAAAAAATTATTGAAAGCTTCGAAGCTCAACTCAAAAACTCCGAACAATCGAAAATAGCGCTCGACGAAGCTATAAGTAGTCTGCAGAAACAAATTCAACTTTTGCAAGACGAGCTGCTCAAATCTCAATTGGATTTCAAGGCAAAAGAGGCCGATATGCAAAAACAAATTGAGAATTATAAAAGCGAAAAAGAGCTTTTGCATAAAAACTTAGAGAAAACACAAAACGAAGAATCAGCAGCTGTAATAAATTTAAGAGAAGAAAATTCAAAACTTTTGCAAAATATCGAAAAGCTGTCGCAAGAAGTTACGGAAAAAGAAAACGCAATAGTGAAAATTCGCAGCGAAGCTGAACAACAGCATATAAGAGAATCAAATGCCACAAGCGAGCTTGAATTGCACTTGCAAAAACTTCAAAATGCTTGCGAACTTGCCAGTGCTGAATGCGAGCACAAAACGAAACTGATCGCAGAAGATCAAAAGAAGATCGGTGATCTTAAAGCCATGCTAGAAGCCCTCAAAACTTCCAATGAACAAATCTCGGCCACGAATGCGCAACTCGCTGAAGCCTTGGATGTTCTGGAACAAGATAAATGTGAAACTGCCAATATATTTGAACTGTTTGAAATGGAGTCCGACCAAAATATGGAAAAGTTAATCGAAAAATTATCTAGCTTAAAACAAGAGCTGGCCAACACCCAAGAGCAGTTGCGCACAAGAGAAATGCAAATTGAGGAAAAACAACAACAATTCAATACAACAGATTCTGTCCTGCAAAATACTCAAACGTCACTTGACGAAGCCCAGAGCACGATTCTGGAATTGAAAACTCAAATTACTCAATTGCAACAAGCCAACGAGGAGCTTAGAAATCTTCACCAGGAATCGGGGGACAAACTAAAACAACAAGAAGAACTAGAGTTGCAACTGGAGGAGTACAAAAAAATTATAGACGAAATGGACGAGACATCGTGCGAAAAGTCCGCTCAGCTGCAAAAGCTGCAAACACACATCGCTCAACTGCAACAGGAGAATACCAAGTCAATTGAAAACGAGCAAATCTTTAAGATTGAATGTACCAGTTTGCAAAGAAAACTCGAATTGATGGAAATGGAAAAAACCAAGGAAATTGTGGCGCTAAAGCAGCGCATTAACGATCTGCAGTCAGTAAGCAAACTTAAACAAAATGGTGGCACTGGAAATAACCCTGCTTTGGAGGTAAATTCTTTATTTTAATTTATTTAAATATATTTAATTTATTTATTTGTTCTTAAAAAAAACAGGCCTTAACTGCAGGTGATAGTACAGCCCAAATAAATTTTCTTAATTCAATAATTGCCGACATGCAAAAGAAAAACGACACCTTGAAAGCCAAAATAGAAGCACTAGAAGCTCTGCCAACAGATTTTACGAAGTAATATATCTACACACACACACACACACACACACACACACACATACATACATCCATGTTATTAACCTAAACGAACAACCATTTAACCGACATAATATTTAAAATATCGGATACTCAGAAAAAGTAGAGATGGCAAAGTATCGATAACACCAGCGATAGTTATTTTTTTATGGTTTTGTTCTACAATCGATCAGCATTTTAATACTATGTTCACACGGCAAAGTGAAACACTTGTTTCGCTCTCTGAAACACGATTGTGAACCCTGGTGTTCAGACGATGGTTCTTGTTTCATTTTGATGTTTACATATATATCCTTCTGTACTTTAAAATACGCTTCACTATTTCTTTTTTCCATTTTTATTTTAATATGTACATATACGCCTTTTTTAATTTAATATTTTTATATACATTTTTGCACACATTAATTTTCTCTTTTTCTTTGTTTATATATTTTGTGAGAGCTAGTTCAGATAAACTTGCGATAATTTGTTATCAAAATTGGAGATGATAGTAAATTTATAGTGTTTCGCAGCAAGTTTCATAATGAAACATGATGTTTCGCTCTCAAATTTTTATATGGTGAACCATGATGTTTCAACCGTGTTTGGAGCGCGAAACACGAATGAGAGCGCGAACCCCGGTAATTTCTGTCCGTGTGAACATAGTATAAAACACTCCATATTTTTTAATCATTATGCTAGAAACACAACTGGGACGAACGACGAGTTTCGTTCAGTACAACGAAAGAATTCGCTCTATACATGCGTCACAATAACGACGAATCAATTTGTTTACTATTCGTGCAAAGATAAATATTAAAATATTGAACAAAACAAATTGTAAAGTTGGTAAACATATTTGTAATCTTTTGATTCCGGATTGTACAGACATTAATTTTGCCATATATTCTCAATAATCACTTCGGTTCTGTTCTTTATATCACAACAAATTCGTTTTTCTAATTATTCGACCCTATCGTGGAATTTTCGTTCACGTGAGATTTTTATTCCACTCGAAGGGAAAAATGCTATCGAGAATCTCCCGTAAGAAATTATTCCCGCTATCAGTTCGCAGTGAATGTAAAAAAGAGTAGAAAGTGAAAACAACATGAAAAATCAACGAATTTTACATTTAAGGCGGATTCACCCATGTTGTCCGAACAAAATTTTTGTCCGGACAAATTTTTTTATATGTAGTTTGACGTCTCTCTTCTTGAGAGAGAGAAAATATTTTTTACGAACAACTCTCAGCTTGAATTGGTTTAATTTTATATTTTGTCCGGACAAAATTGAACTGAGTTGCCAATACGTTAAACTTTTTCACACAAAGTTGAGGTGTCATTTTGTGTTTGATATTAAATTGTGTGTGAGACTAAAAAAATAAATTTTGAGAACTAATATTATCTATTTGTTTCTTTTTTATATGTATTTTGCTAATAACAATGCTTTATGCAATTCAATAGCCAATAAGGAACAGTAACTTTATTTTTTCATCCATTATTATTATCACAAATTCTTGAAAAATAATTTAAAATATGTAATATCCAAATATCTAAAATATCAAGAAGCCAAAGCAAAACATAAAAAATCGCTGCAGTACTACCAATTTGCAAAACTCAATTTTTATATGAATGGCAACTTTGATTTTCCGGACAAATTTATCGAAATGAGTGAATCGTGCTGCAGAAAACTCTCAGTAAAATAAATTTTGTCCGGACAAAACTTTTGTTCGGAAAACATGGGCGAATCCGCCTTTATGTCATAATTTAAAAAAAAAATTCAAAAAATATTTAATAGTAAAATAATTAAACAAATTAAAAATATCGTTAATGTTTAGAATTGGAGCAGCAAGTTTTCCAAAGACGCCGGCCAATGATTTGTTGCAAAAAATATTATTTTGTGTCTTATTAACTTATTTTACCCCCAAAATATAACTTTTAAACTCTAGTATTCGAATTATAATAGAAAATACTTACATTTTCTAGTCTATTCAATACCAAAAACTAAGTGAATAAATTAAGGGGAAAAATTAAAAAACTTGCGGGAAAAAATCATTCACGATAAGGGGAATTTAATATTGGCATGAAATCATTCACGGGGAATTTCTTCATGATTGCAATTTTAGGGAAAAGGGAAAAATTATTCATGATATAGGTGATTTTCTAAAAAAAGTTTTTTTTTATGTAAAAAAAAAAAACTATTCTTCTCCTTTAACAGCTGAAGGGGTGACCATATCAAAAAGTAGGCAACAGGAAGAAATACTATATTAAATATAGTGTTAAAATTTAATAAAAGCACATCCGAATGATATTTCGACAGTCTAGAATCGTTGTAAAAAAAGCACCCAACTGTTATCAATTGGCAAATTAAAAATATCTGGTCACATGGTTTTCCGTTTAGGCTATAGACTCCTTTAAGTTTTTAATGTGGACTATTTATGTTCTTTGTTTTATTCCCATTAAAGACCCGCAGCTTTCGAACTTATTGCCAAAAGAAAACCAGCACCACGGGTATTTTGTGATATCTGTGAAGAATTTGATAAGCACGAAACCGAAGACTGTCATTTGCAGGCATCTGATGATCGTGATTACTCACCACCACCCAGAGACGAAAAGAACAATAATGATCCTGCGAATCGCAAAGAACGTAAACTTCCAGAACCTCGAAAATATTGCGAATCATGTGAAGGTGGGTTTCTATTCTTAGTGCTTCTTAATTTATTTTACTTTCATTATCTTCTAATTTTCTTTTAACATTTTTTTATATAGTCTTTGGTCATGAAGCCGGAGAATGCGATGATGAATGTTACTGATGAAACACGTGTGCTAATTAATCTAAATTTTAATCTAACTTTATGTTTTTATTTTTATTTATTGTATTTTATGTTTTAAAAACGAAACGGCAAATGTCATTCTAAAGATAATAATGTGATTATTAAAATATTATTTAATGTTTCCTTTATATCCTGGCAAGGAGCCTTATTTTTGTACTACTAACTACTTACTATACGCGTATTTATTAATAAAAAAAACTGTTTGTTAGTTTCTGTTCAAATGCTAATGATTTACCGCTTGTTTTTGTAAATAAAATAAAATTTAGATTGAAACAACAATAAGAGTCTCAAATATGTTTTTGTTTATAATACAAAGTCCTAGAAGAAAATGTTTAGTTTATTTACAAAAACTGGCAATTAGTTTGCTTTCATTTTGATATACGATATACAATAATTTTATTTTTTCTAATAAAATTTAAAAAATAAGCTACTAATTTATTTGTTAGATAAATTTCGAAATAAATATTTAATTATATATACAAAAAATGTGCATAATTCATAGGCGTAGAGCAATAATCATGTCAGTCACACATAAAGAAAAACAATAGAATTTTTGAATTGAAAATAATTGGAAAGAGTTTAATCTTATAGATTTTCAACTTGAAATGAACAAAACAGTTTGCTATTGCCATGGCTGGCTACCTAAAACCATTTGTATTCATATTTTCAATAACAAATTGTGATTAATGTCTAAATGCTTTATGTACTTACATATCGCTCAAGCACTTTAATAGTGTCATAACTCCTAGAATGCACTTGTGGAGTTAATGATGCAGATTTGATCTCCATATCGTTGCTTTTATTGAGTAAAAAGTTTACATTAATATATTGATCTTGACAGCAGAATTAAATATCGAATTTCTTACTGTCTAATTTAAAAAAAATTATTTCATGTTCATGAAACCCCTATACGACAAATTTTCCATAGAAAACTGTTAAATAAGCAGTTAATAAATCGAGAGCCTATATTCAATACCGACTATGAACCAAATAGAATATTGTTAAGCAGAGGTAAAAAACTGTTTAATATCCAAAATATTTAAATAGAAGTCAATATATTTTCTACAATATATTTAAGCCATGGTTACTCTGATTTTTATTAGAAGAGATGTAACTATTATAAAAAAACAGTTTCCCAATTTAAAGAGATTTTGAAAAAAATTGTTCGTAGGCTCATGGTATTGAATATAGGCTCCCGAAATATAAAATACTTTTTATGAAGTAAATTTTTTTTTTGTGCTGCCACAGTATAGAACTAATCGAGCGATATGAAATTCAGGATGGTTTTCGGTAAGTATTTTCAAATCAGTAAAAAATCTTGAAATTGTAACTGATTATTAAAAAAAATGGAATTTAAAGGCCTAATTCATTAAAAATGTTTCATGCTTATGACATCCATAATTTTTATAAAAAATTTTTCAAATAGCAGTTTAAACGCAAAATATTTTTTATGAATTTTAGGAACAAGAATGCTCCTGTAACACTGAAAATCAAAAACAGAACTGCAGAAATAGATTTCTTAGATTTTAATGAAATTGTAAACAAAAAAGAATTATTGCTTAAATAATTAGATTCTTAATAATGTTAAGTTAACACACTTCCTGTTAAAACCGTCCACATACGAATGGAATCATATACCTTTTCAGACGCTGAGGCTGGATTCTGATTATTCCCGCTGCACGCTGTTTGAAAAGCTATTCTAATTTTGAAATGTTTGTAAAATATTTTTAATTTAGGCTCTTCATTTTGTAAATCACTTTGAGCTAGTGAAATTTATGTGCATACGAAAACAAAATTTCTAATATTTTTACTCTCATTGCTTCTATTTTTTATAAACATTTTGTAAGGCAAAGCAAGGCATGAATATCTGTACGTTTCTGTTCGGTTAACAAATTGTGTGCGAAACAAAAATGAATTTTTAAATATTCCTTATAAATTTTATGCACGCAAAGTGATTTACAAAATTAGGGTCTAATTACCTGTCCGACGAATGTCGCAAGCTAAAACAAAAACATTTAAAAGATTTTTTTTTTAAATGTTCACTCGATCGAACGATACCTTGTAACATCATCGAACAGAGAGTAATTTTTTATAAGTAAAATTTTGTACAATTTTT
Source organism: Linnaemya tessellans (assembly GCA_951800035.1). Taxonomy (NCBI): domain Eukaryota; kingdom Metazoa; phylum Arthropoda; class Insecta; order Diptera; family Tachinidae; genus Linnaemya; species Linnaemya tessellans. The sequence goes on from OX637533.1 coordinate 116,597,799, forward strand.
TATTGTTTCTGATGAATTGTTTGTTTTATAAATTACTAGAACGCATGTGTCTTGAGTGTTTTGGAATTTTTATTTGGATAAATTTCCAAATACTTAAGACAGATGCACAAAAAGATATCATCAGTAAATTTGGAATGGATCGTGTTTTTTTAATATCAAATATTTGGGCTTGCATCGTCGGTACCTTTCGTCAAAAGAAAATAAACAAAAGATTTAAGACACAAACCCGAAAAATATAGCCTCTCAATATAAAAGACGAAATAAAATCCCAAAAAATTCGTTATTCAATTTTAAACAGTATTTAGTGAGTTGTTATTTGTCTTAAGGACTTTTTATATGACAGAAATTACCTCGCCACCTATTGAACCATATGATGCTTTTTTAGCTAAAAATTGCAATTTAATGCAAATTTTGGAGAGGAATTATACATATACCGACTCAAAGCATTTTTAATGCAAGAACTAGTAAAAATTGTTTTTTATTGAGGTATATAAGTTTGAAATGGAATAAAACAATTTTTTTAAATTGACATTTATTTATATTCATTTATTTATAATTTTATTTATAATTTATTTGAAATAAAATATGCAATACAAATGCTCAAAGGTCAATTATAAAATATTACATCAAAGCAAAAATACCAATGAAACAATAGTCACTTAAAAAGAAAATTTAATTCATAGACCATTTACATGACAGCTCGGACGTGCTCCAGCAGGTTCAACTTTAATTGACTTTCCAACTTTTGTGGCCGTATATCGATAATAACGTGGTGAATGTTGTCCTCCAAGTGGTCAATAATTTCGGCCTTATCGGCAAAGACTAGCAACTTCACAAATCCCCACAGAAAATAGTCGAGCGGCGCTAAATCAATTCACTGGTCTGAAACGTATAACTATGCGGTTACCAAACTTTTCTTTCAATAAATCAATTGTGGCACGAGAAGTGTGACATGTTGCGTCATCTTCTTGAAACCACAGCTGTTGCACATCATGGTAGTTCAGTTGGTGAACGTTGACTGTAACCTTCTGACCAGAATTGTTTCTAAAAGAGTACAATAAAGAAGTATCAACTGGTTAGTAAGTTATTAATTACAAATAACTATTTTTTACCTGCGATGTTACTGCGTAATTCGATTCGAACAGAAAACTGTTCAAAACCCTATGCTATTAACCTAGTAATTCGGAAGCATTTCCTTTGGAATAGAAGTACGCAGTAGACCCCCTGCTTTTAATATATGAAAAAATATATAATAAAAAGGAATAAAATAAAAAACATTTCGCTCATTTACCCAAAGAACGTCATAACTAAAAAAACGAGGTTGCAGTGTTTATTTCGAATAAATAAGTATTGAAAGGAGTTTCAAATGCGAAGAAGCTTCCGAAAAAGCTAAAGTCGCATGCATTTAAGCAAAAAAAATTTTTCACCAATTTTTTAGGAAAGGCTAACCCCTTTGCTAAAAATCAAATTTTTGGTTGAAACACAATTTTACCCAATTTTGCCCAAAAGGCGTTTATTTCTAATAACTGAGTATTGAAAGGAGTTTCAAATGCGAAGAAGCTTCCGAAAAAGCTTCAGTCGCATGCATTTAAGCAAAAAAAATTTTTGACCAATTTTTTAGGAAAGGCTAACCCCTTTGCTAAAAATCAAATTTTTGGTTGAAACACAATTTTACCCAATTTTGCCCAAAAGGCGTTTATTTCTAATAACTGAGTATTGAAAGGAGTTTCAAATGCGAAGAAGCTTCCGAAAAAGCTTAAGTCGCATGCATTTAAGCAAAAAAAATTTTTGACCAATTTTTTAGGAAAGGCTAACCCCTTTGCTAAAAATCAAATTTTTGGTTGAAACACAATTTTACCCAATTTTGCCCAAAAGGCGTTTATTTCTAATAACTGAGTATTGAAAGGAGTTTCAAATGCGAAGAAGCTTCCGAAAAAGCTTAAGTCGCATGCATTTAAGCAAAAAAAATTTTTGACCAATTTTTTAGGAAAGGCTAACCCCTTTGCTAAAAATCAAATTTTTGGTTGAAACACAATTTTACCCAATTTTGCCCAAAAGGCGTTTATTTCTAATAACTGAGTATTGAAAGGAGTTTCAAATGCGAAGAAGCTTCCGAAAAAGCTTAAGTCGCATGCATTTAAGCAAAAAAAATTTTTGACCAATTTTTTAGGAAAGGCTAACCCCTTTGCTAAAAATCAAATTTTTGGTTGAAACACAATTTTACCCAATTTTGCCCAAAAGGCGTTTATTTCTAATAACTGAGTATTGAAAGGAGTTTCAAATGCGAAGAAGCTTCCGAAAAAGCTTAAGTCGCATGCATTTAAGCAAAAAAAATTTTTGACCAATTTTTTAGGAAAGGCTAACCCCTTTGCTAAAAATCAAATTTTTGGTTGAAACACAATTTTACCCAATTTTGCCCAAAAGGCGTTTATTTCTAATAACTGAGTATTGAAAGGAGTTTCAAATGCGAAGAAGCTTCCGAAAAAGCTTAAGTCGCATGCATTTAAGCAAAAAAAATTTTTGACCAATTTTTTAGGAAAGGCTAACCCCTTTGCTAAAAATCAAATTTTTGGTTGAAACACAATTTTACCCAATTTTGCCCAAAAGGCGTTTATTTCTAATAACTGAGTATTGAAAGGAGTTTCAAATGCGAAGAAGCTTCCGAAAAAGCTTAAGTCGCATGCATTTAAGCAAAAAAAATTTTTGACCAATTTTTTAGGAAAGGCTAACCCCTTTGCTAAAAATCAAATTTTTGGTTGAAACACAATTTTACCCAATTTTGCCCAAAAGGCGTTTATTTCTAATAACTGAGTATTGAAAGGAGTTTCAAATGCGAAGAAGCTTCCGAAAAAGCTTAAGTCGCATGCAATTAAGCAAAAAAAATTTTTGACCAATTTTTTAGGAAAGGCTAACCCCTTTGCTAAAAATCAAATTTTTGGTTGAAACACAATTTTACCCAATTTTGCCCAAAAGGCGTTTATTTCTAATAACTGAGTATTGAAAGGAGTTTCAAATGCGAAGAAGCTTCCGAAAAAGCTTAAGTCGCATGCAATTAAGCAAAAAAAATTTTTGACCAATTTTTTAGGAAAGGCTAACCCCTTTGCTAAAAATCAAATTTTTGGTTGAAACACAATTTTACCCAATTTTGCCCAAAAGGCGTTTATTTCTAATAACTGAGTATTGAAAGGAGTTTCAAATGCGAAGAAGCTTCCGAAAAAGCTTAAGTCGCATGCATTTAAGCAAAAAAAATTTTTGACCAATTTTTTAGGAAAGGCTAACCCCTTTGCTAAAAATCAAATTTTTGGTTGAAACACAATTTTACGCAATTTTGCCCAAAAGGCGTTTATTTCTAATAACTGAGTATTGAAAGGAGTTTCAAATGCGAAGAAGCTTCCGAAAAAGCTTAAGTCGCATGCATTTAAGCAAAAAAAATTTTTGACCAATTTTTTAGGAAAGGCTAACCCCTTTGCTAAAAATCAAATTTTTGGTTGAAACACAATTTTACGCAATTTTGCCCAAAAGGCGTTTATTTCTAATAACTGAGTATTGAAAGGAGTTTCAAATGCGAAGAAGCTTCCGAAAAAGCTTAAGTCGCATGCATTTAAGCAAAAAAAATTTTTGACCAATTTTTTAGGAAAGGCTAACCCCTTTGCTAAAAATCAAATTTTTGGTTGAAACACAATTTTACGCAATTTTGCCCAAAAGGCGTTTATTTCTAATAACTGAGTATTGAAAGGAGTTTCAAATGCGAAGAAGCTTCCGAAAAAGCTTAAGTCGCATGCATTTAAGCAAAAAAAATTTTTGACCAATTTTTTAGGAAAGGCTAACCCCTTTGCTAAAAATCAAATTTTTGGTTGAAACACAATTTTACCCAATTTTGCCCAAAAGGCGTTTATTTCTAATAACTGAGTATTGAAAGGAGTTTCAAATGCGAAGAAGCTTCCGAAAAAGCTTAAGTCGCATGCATTTAAGCAAAAAAAATTTTTGACCAATTTTTTAGGAAAGGCTAACCCCTTTGCTAAAAATCAAATTTTTGGTTGAAACACAATTTTACGCAATTTTGCCCAAAAGGCGTTTATTTCTAATAACTGAGTATTGAAAGGAGTTTCAAATGCGAAGAAGCTTCCGAAAAAGCTTAAGTCGCATGCATTTAAGCAAAAAAAATTTTTGACCAATTTTTTAGGAAAGGCTAACCCCTTTGCTAAAAATCAAATTTTTGGTTGAAACACAATTTTACGCAATTTTGCCCAAAAGGCGTTTATTTCTAATAACTGAGTATTGAAAGGAGTTTCAAATGCGAAGAAGCTTCCGAAAAAGCTTAAGTCGCATGCATTTAAGCAAAAAAAATTTTTGACCAATTTTTTAGGAAAGGCTAACCCCTTTGCTAAAAATCAAATTTTTGGTTGAAACACAATTTTACGCAATTTTGCCCAAAAGGCGTTTATTTCTAATAACTGAGTATTGAAAGGAGTTTCAAATGCGAAGAAGCTTCCGAAAAAGCTTAAGTCGCATGCATTTAAGCAAAAAAAATTTTTGACCAATTTTTTAGGAAAGGCTAACCCCTTTGCTAAAAATCAAATTTTTGGTTGAAACACAATTTTACCCAATTTTGCCCAAAAGGCGTTTATTTCTAATAACTGAGTATTGAAAGGAGTTTCAAATGCGAAGAAGCTTCCGAAAAAGCTTAAGTCGCATGCATTTAAGCAAAAAAAATTTTTGACCAATTTTTTAGGAAAGGCTAACCCCTTTGCTAAAAATCAAATTTTTGGTTGAAACACAATTTTACGCAATTTTGCCCAAAAGGCGTTTATTTCTAATAACTGAGTATTGAAAGGAGTTTCAAATGCGAAGAAGCTTCCGAAAAAGCTTAAGTCGCATGCATTTAAGCAAAAAAAATTTTTGACCAATTTTTTAGGAAAGGCTAACCCCTTTGCTAAAAATCAAATTTTTGGTTGAAACACAATTTTACGCAATTTTGCCCAAAAGGCGTTTATTTCTAATAACTGAGTATTGAAAGGAGTTTCAAATGCGAAGAAGCTTCCGAAAAAGCTTAAGTCGCATGCATTTAAGCAAAAAAAATTTTTGACCAATTTTTTAGGAAAGGCTAACCCCTTTGCTAAAAATCAAATTTTTGGTTGAAACACAATTTTACGCAATTTTGCCCAAAAGGCGTTTATTTCTAATAACTGAGTATTGAAAGGAGTTTCAAATGCGAAGAAGCTTCCGAAAAAGCTTAAGTCGCATGCATTTAAGCAAAAAAAATTTTTGACCAATTTTTTAGGAAAGGCTAACCCCTTTGCTAAAAATCAAATTTTTGGTTGAAACACAATTTTACGCAATTTTGCCCAAAAGGCGTTTATTTCTAATAACTGAGTATTGAAAGGAGTTTCAAATGCGAAGAAGCTTCCGAAAAAGCTTAAGTCGCATGCATTTAAGCAAAAAAAATTTTTGACCAATTTTTTAGGAAAGGCTAACCCCTTTGCTAAAAATCAAATTTTTGGTTGAAATACAATTTTACGCAATTTTGCCCAAAAGGCGTTTATTTCTAATAACTGAGTATTGAAAGGAGTTTCAAATGCGAAGAAGCTTCCGAAAAAGCTTAAGTCGCATGCATTTAAGCAAAAAAAATTGTTGACCAATTTTTTAGGAAAGGCTAACCCCTTTGCTAAAAATCAAATTTTTGGTTGAAACACAATTTTACGCAATTTTGCCCAAAAGGCGTTTATTTCTAATAACTGAGTATTGAAAGGAGTTTCAAATGCGAAGAAGCTTCCGAAAAAGCTTAAGTCGCATGCATTTAAGCAAAAAAAATTTTTGACCAATTTTTTAGGAAAGGCTAACCCCTTTGCTAAAAATCAAATTTTTGGTTGAAATACAATTTTACGCAATTTTGCCCAAAAGGCGTTTATTTCTAATAACTGAGTATTGAAAGGAGTTTCAAATGCGAAGAAGCTTCCGAAAAAGCTTAAGTCGCATGCATTTAAGCAAAAAAAATTGTTGACCAATTTTTTAGGAAAGGCTAACCCCTTTGCTAAAAATCAAATTTTTGGTTGAAACACAATTTTACGCAATTTTGCCCAAAAGGCGTTTATTTCTAATAACTGAGTATTGAAAGGAGTTTCAAATGCGAAGAAGCTTCCGAAAAAGCTTAAGTCGCATGCATTTAAGCAAAAAAAATTTTTGACCAATTTTTTAGGAAAGGCTAACCCCTTTGCTAAAAATCAAATTTTTGGTTGAAACACAATTTTACGCAATTTTGCCCAAAAGGCGTTTATTTCTAATAACTGAGTATTGAAAGGAGTTTCAAATGCGAAGAAGCTTCCGAAAAAGCTTAAGTCGCATGCATTTAAGCAAAAAAAATTTTTGACCAATTTTTTAGGAAAGGCTAACCCCTTTGCTAAAAATCAAATTTTTGGTTGAAACACAATTTTACGCAATTTTGCCCAAAAGGCGTTTATTTCTAATAACTGAGTATTGAAAGGAGTTTCAAATGCGAAGAAGCTTCCGAAAAAGCTTAAGTCGCATGCATTTAAGCAAAAAAAATTTTTGACCAATTTTTTAGGAAAGGCTAACCCCTTTGCTAAAAATCAAATTTTTGGTTGAAACACAATTTTACGCAATTTTGCCCAAAAGGCGTTTATTTCTAATAACTGAGTATTGAAAGGAGTTTCAAATGCGAAGAAGCTTCCGAAAAAGCTTAAGTCGCATGCATTTAAGCAAAAAAAATTTTTGACCAATTTTTTAGGAAAGGCTAACCCCTTTGCTAAAAATCAAATTTTTGGTTGAAACACAATTTTACGCAATTTTGCCCAAAAGGCGTTTATTTCTAATAACTGAGTATTGAAAGGAGTTTCAAATGCGAAGAAGCTTCCGAAAAAGCTTAAGTCGCATGCATTTAAGCAAAAAAAATTTTTGACCAATTTTTTAGGAAAGGCTAACCCCTTTGCTAAAAATCAAATTTTTGGTTGAAACACAATTTTACGCAATTTTGCCCAAAAGGCGTTTATTTCTAATAACTGAGTATTGAAAGGAGTTTCAAATGCGAAGAAGCTTCCGAAAAAGCTTAAGTCGCATGCATTTAAGCAAAAAAAATTTTTGACCAATTTTTTAGGAAAGGCTAACCCCTTTGCTAAAAATCAAATTTTTGGTTGAAACACAATTTTACGCAATTTTGCCCAAAAGGCGTTTATTTCTAATAACTGAGTATTGAAAGGAGTTTCAAATGCGAAGAAGCTTCCGAAAAAGCTTAAGTCGCATGCATTTAAGCAAAAAAAATTTTTGACCAATTTTTTAGGAAAGGCTAACCCCTTTGCTAAAAATCACATTTTTGGTTGAAACACAATTTTACGCAATTTTGCCCAAAAGGCGTTTATTTCTAATAACTGAGTATTGAAAGGAGTTTCAAATGCGAAGAAGCTTCCGAAAAAGCTTAAGTCGCATGCATTTAAGCAAAAAAAATTTTTGACCAATTTTTTAGGAAAGGCTAACCGCAATTTTGCCCAAAAGGCGTTTATTTCTAATAACTGAGTATTGAAAGGAGTTTCAAATGCGAAGAAGCTTCCGAAAAAGCTTAAGTCGCATGCATTTAAGCAAAAAAAATTTTTGACCAATTTTTTAGGAAAGGCTAACCCCTTTGCTAAAAATCAAGTTTTTGGTTGAAACACAATTTTACGCAATTTTGCCCAAAAGGCGTTTATTTCTAATAACTGAGTATTGAAAGGAGTTTCAAATGCGAAGAAGCTTCCGAAAAAGCTTAAGTCGCATGCATTTAAGCAAAAAAAATTTTTGACCAATTTTTTAGGAAAGGCTAACCCCTTTGCTAAAAATCAAATTTTTGGTTGAAACACAATTTTACGCAATTTTGCCCAAAAGGCGTTTATTTCTAATAACTGAGTATTGAAAGGAGTTTCAAATGCGAAGAAGCTTCCGAAAAAGCTTAAGTCGCATGCATTTAAGCAAAAAAAATTTTTGACCAATTTTTTAGGAAAGGCTAACCCCTTTGCTAAAAATCAAATTTTTGGTTGAAACACAATTTTACGCTATTTTGCCCAAAAGGCGTTTATTTCTAATAACTGAGTATTGAAAGGAGTTTCAAATGCGAAGAAGCTTCCGAAAAAGCTTAAGTCGCATGCATTTAAGCAAAAAAAATTTTTGACCAATTTTTTAGGAAAGGCTAACCCCTTTGCTAAAAATCAAATTTTTGGTTGAAACACAATTTTACGCAATTTTGCCCAAAAGGCGTTTATTTCTAATAACTGAGTATTGAAAGGAGTTTCAAATGCGAAGAAGCTTCCGAAAAAGCTTAAGTCGCATGCATTTAAGCAAAAAAAATTTTTGACCAATTTTTTAGGAAAGGCTAACCCCTTTGCTAAAAATCAAATTTTTGGTTGAAACACAATTTTACGCAATTTTGCCCAAAAGGCGTTTATTTCTAATAACTGAGTATTGAAAGGAGTTTCAAATGCGAAGAAGCTTCCGAAAAAGCTTAAGTCGCATGCATTTAAGCAAAAAAAATTTTTGACCAATTTTTTAGGAAAGGCTAACCCCTTTGCTAAAAATCAAATTTTTGGTTGAAACACAATTTTACGCAATTTTGCCCAAAAGGCGTTTATTTCTAATAACTGAGTATTGAAAGGAGTTTCAAATGCGAAGAAGCTTCCGAAAAAGCTTAAGTCGCATGCATTTAAGCAAAAAAAATTTTTGACCAATTTTTTAGGAAAGGCTAACCCCTTTGCTAAAAATCAAATTTTTGGTTGAAACACAATTTTACGCAATTTTGCCCAAAAGGCGTTTATTTCTAATAACTGAGTATTGAAAGGAGTTTCAAATGCGAAGAAGCTTCCGAAAAAGCTTAAGTCGCATGCATTTAAGCAAAAAAAATTTTTGACCAATTTTTTAGGAAAGGCTAACCCCTTTGCTAAAAATCAAATTTTTGGTTGAAACACAATTTTACGCAATTTTGCCCAAAAGGCGTTTATTTCTAATAACTGAGTATTGAAAGGAGTTTCAAATGCGAAGAAGCTTCCGAAAAAGCTTAAGTCGCATGCATTTAAGCAAAAAAAATTTTTGACCAATTTTTTAGGAAAGGCTAACCCCTTTGCTAAAAATCAAATTTTTGGTTGAAACACAATTTTACGCAATTTTGCCCAAAAGGCGTTTATTTCTAATAACTGAGTATTGAAAGGAGTTTCAAATGCGAAGAAGCTTCCGAAAAAGCTTAAGTCGCATGCATTTAAGCAAAAAAAATTTTTGACCAATTTTTTAGGAAAGGCTAACCCCTTTGCTAAAAATCAAATTTTAGGTTGAAACACAATTTTACGCAATTTTGCCCAAAAGGCGTTTATTTCTAATAACTGAGTATTGAAAGGAGTTTCAAATGCGAAGAAGCTTCCGAAAAAGCTTAAGTCGCATGCATTTAAGCAAAAAAAATTTTTGACCAATTTTTTAGGAAAAAATCAAATTTTTGGTTGAAACACAATTTTACGCAATTTTGCCCAAAAGGCGTTTATTTCTAATAACTGAGTATTGAAAGGAGTTTCAAATGCGAAGAAGCTTCCGAAAAAGCTTAAGTCGCATGCATTTAAGCAAAAAAAATTTTTGACCAATTTTTTAGGAAAGGCTAACCCCTTTGCTAAAAATCAAATTTTTGGTTGAAACACAATTTTACGCAATTTTGCCCAAAAGGCGTTTATTTCTAATAACTGAGTATTGAAAGGAGTTTCAAATGCGAAGAAGCTTCCGAAAAAGCTTAAGTCGCATGCATTTAAGCAAAAAAAATTTTTGACCAATTTTTTAGGAAAGGCTAACCCCTTTGCTAAAAATCAAATTTTTGGTTGAAACACAATTTTACGCAATTTTGCCCAAAAGGCGTTTATTTCTAATAACTGAGTATTGAAAGGAGTTTCAAATGCGAAGAAGCTTCCGAAAAAGCTTAAGTCGCATGCATTTAAGCAAAAAAAATTTTTGACCAATTTTTTAGGAAAGGCTAACCCCTTTGCTAAAAATCAAATTTTTGGTTGAAACACAATTTTACGCAATTTTGCCCAAAAGGCGTTTATTTCTAATAACTGAGTATTGAAAGGAGTTTCAAATGCGAAGAAGCTTCCGAAAAAGCTTAAGTCGCATGCATTTAAGCAAAAAAAATTTTGGACCAATTTTTTAGGAAAGGCTAACCCCTTTGCTAAAAATCAAATTTTTGGTTGAAACACAATTTTACGCAATTTTGCCCAAAAGGCGTTTATTTCTAATAACTGAGTATTGAAAGGAGTTTCAAATGCGAAGAAGCTTCCGAAAAAGCTTAAGTCGCATGCATTTAAGCAAAAAAAATTTTTGACCAATTTTTTAGGAAAGGCTAACCCCTTTGCTAAAAATCAAATTTTTGGTTGAAACACAATTTTACGCAATTTTGCCCAAAAGGCGTTTATTTCTAATAACTGAGTATTGAAAGGAGTTTCAAATGCGAAGAAGCTTCCGAAAAAGCTTAAGTCGCATGCATTTAAGCAAAAAAAATTTTTGACCAATTTTTTAGGAAAGGCTAACCCCTTTGCTAAAAATCAAATTTTTGGTTGAAACACAATTTTACGCAATTTTGCCCAAAAGGCGTTTATTTCTAATAACTGAGTATTGAAAGGAGTTTCAAATGCGAAGAAGCTTCCGAAAAAGCTTAAGTCGCATGCATTTTAGCAAAAAAAATTTTTGACCAATTTTTTAGGAAAGGCTAACCCCTTTGCTAAAAATCAAATTTTTGGTTGAAACACAATTTTACGCAATTTTGCCCAAAAGGCGTTTATTTCTAATAACTGAGTATTGAAAGGAGTTTCAAATGCGAAGAAGCTTCCGAAAAAGCTTAAGTCGCATGCATTTAAGCAAAAAAAATTTTTGACCAATTTTTTAGGAAAGGCTAACCCCTTTGCTAAAAATCAAATTTTTGGTTGAAACACAATTTTACGCAATTTTGCCCAAAAGGCGTTTATTTCTAATAACTGAGTATTGAAAGGAGTTTCAAATGCGAAGAAGCTTCCGAAAAAGCTTAAGTCGCATGCATTTAAGCAAAAAAAATTTTTGACCAATTTTTTAGGAAAGGCTAACCCCTTTGCTAAAAATCAAATTTTAGGTTGAAACACAATTTTACGCAATTTTGCCCAAAAGGCGTTTATTTCTAATAACTGAGTATTGAAAGGAGTTTCAAATGCGAAGAAGCTTCCGAAAAAGCTTAAGTCGCATGCATTTAAGCAAAAAAAATTTTTGACCAATTTTTTAGGAAAAAATCAAATTTTTGGTTGAAACACAATTTTACGCAATTTTGCCCAAAAGGCGTTTATTTCTAATAACTGAGTATTGAAAGGAGTTTCAAATGCGAAGAAGCTTCCGAAAAAGCTTAAGTCGCATGCATTTAAGCAAAAAAAATTTTTGACCAATTTTTTAGGAAAGGCTAACCCCTTTGCTAAAAATCAAATTTTTGGTTGAAACACAATTTTACCCAATTTTGCCCAAAAGGCGTTTATTTATAATAACTGAGTATTGAAAGGAGTTTCAAATGCGAAGAAGCTTCCGAAAAAGCTTAAGTCGCATGCATTTAAGCAAAAAAAATTTTTGACCAATTTTTTAGGAAAGGCTAACCCCTTTGCTAAAAATCAAATTTTTGGTTGAAACACAATTTTACGCAATTTTGCCCAAAAGGCGTTTATTTCTAATAACTGAGTATTGAAAGGAGTTTCAAATGCGAAGAAGCTTCCGAAAAAGCTTAAGTCGCATGCATTTAAGCAAAAAAAATTTTTGACCAATTTTTTAGGAAAGGCTAACCCCTTTGCTAAAAATCAAATTTTTGGTTGAAACACAATTTTACGCAATTTTGCCCAAAAGGCGTTTATTTCTAATAACTGAGTATTGAAAGGAGTTTCAAATGCGAAGAAGCTTCCGAAAAAGCTTAAGTCGCATGCATTTAAGCAAAAAAAATTTTTGACCAATTTTTTAGGAAAGGCTAACCCCTTTGCTAAAAATCAAATTTTTGGTTGAAACACAATTTTACGCAATTTTGCCCAAAAGGCGTTTATTTCTAATAACTGAGTATTGAAAGGAGTTTCAAATGCGAAGAAGCTTCCGAAAAAGCTTAAGTCGCATGCATTTAAGCAAAAAAAATTTTTGACCAATTTTTTAGGAAAGGCTAACCCCTTTGCTAAAAATCAAATTTTTGGTTGAAACACAATTTTACGCAATTTTGCCCAAAAGGCGTTTATTTCTAATAACTGAGTATTGAAAGGAGTTTCAAATGCGAAGAAGCTTCCGAAAAAGCTTAAGTCGCATGCATTTAAGCAAAAAAAATTTTTGACCAATTTTTTAGGAAAGGCTAACCCCTTTGCTAAAAATCAAATTTTTGGTTGAAACACAATTTTACGCAATTTTGCCCAAAAGGCGTTTATTTCTAATAACTGAGTATTGAAAGGAGTTTCAAATGCGAAGAAGCTTCCGAAAAAGCTTAAGTCGCATGCATTTAAGCAAAAAAAATTTTTGACCAATTTTTTAGGAAAGGCTAACCCCTTTGCTAAAAATCAAATTTTTGGTTGAAACACAATTTTACGCAATTTTGCCCAAAAGGCGTTTATTTCTAATAACTGAGTATTGAAAGGAGTTTCAAATGCGAAGAAGCTTCCGAAAAAGCTTAAGTCGCATGCATTTAAGCAAAAAAAATTTTTGACCAATTTTTTAGGAAAGGCTAACCCCTTTGCTAAAAATCAAATTTTTGGTTGAAACACAATTTTACGCAATTTTGCCCAAAAGGCGTTTATTTCTAATAACTGAGTATTGAAAGGAGTTTCAAATGCGAAGAAGCTTCCGAAAAAGCTTAAGTCGCATGCATTTAAGCAAAAAAAATTTTTGACCAATTTTTTAGGAAAGGCTAACCCCTTTGCTAAAAATCAAATTTTTGGTTGAAACACAATTTTACGCAATTTTGCCCAAAAGGCGTTTATTTCTAATAACTGAGTATTGAAAGGAGTTTCAAATGCGAAGAAGCTTCCGAAAAAGCTTAAGTCGCATGCATTTAAGCAAAAAAAAATTTTGACCAATTTTTTAGGAAAGGCTAACCCCTTTGCTAAAAATCAAATTTTTGGTTGAAACACAATTTTACGCAATTTTGCCCAAAAGGCGTTTATTTCTAATAACTGAGTATTGAAAGGAGTTTCAAATGCGAAGAAGCTTCCGAAAAAGCTTAAGTCGCATGCATTTAAGCAAAAAAAATTTTTGACCCTTTGCTAAAAATCAAATTTTTGGTTGAAACACAATTTTACGCAATTTTGCCCAAAAGGCGTTTATTTCTAATAACTGAGTATTGAAAGGAGTTTCAAATGCGAAGAAGCTTCCGAAAAAGCTTAAGTCGCATGCATTTAAGCAAAAAAAATTTTTGACCAATTTTTTAGGAAAGGCTAACCCCTTTGCTAAAAATCAAATTTTTGGTTGAAACACAATTTTACGCAATTTTGCCCAAAAGGCGTTTATTTCTAATAACTGAGTATTGAAAGGAGTTTCAAATGCGAAGAAGCTTCCGAAAAAGCTTAAGTCGCATGCATTTAAGCAAAAAAAATTTTTGACCAATTTTTTAGGAAAGGCTAACCCCTTTGCTAAAAATCAAATTTTTGGTTGAAACACAATTTTACGCAATTTTGCCCAAAAGGCGTTTATTTCTAATAACTGAGTATTGAAAGGAGTTTCAAATGCGAAGAAGCTTCCGAAAAAGCTTAAGTCGCATGCATTTAAGCAAAAAAAATTTTTGACCCTTTGCTAAAAATCAAATTTTTGGTTGAAACACAATTTTACGCAATTTTGCCCAAAAGGCGTTTATTTCTAATAACTGAGTATTGAAAGGAGTTTCAAATGCGAAGAAGCTTCCGAAAAAGCTTAAGTCGCATGCATTTAAGCAAAAAAAATTTTTGACCAATTTTTTAGGAAAGGCTAACCCCTTTGCTAAAAATCAAATTTTTGGTTGAAACACAATTTTACGCAATTTTGCCCAAAAGGCGTTTATTTCTAATAACTGAGTATTGAAAGGAGTTTCAAATGCGAAGAAGCTTCCGAAAAAGCTTAAGTCGCATGCATTTAAGCAAAAAAAATTTTTGACCAATTTTTTAGGAAAGGCTAACCCCTTTGCTAAAAATCAAATTTTTGGTTGAAACACAATTTTACGCAATTTTGCCCAAAAGGCGTTTATTTCTAATAACTGAGTATTGAAAGGAGTTTCAAATGCGAAGAAGCTTCCGAAAAAGCTTAAGTCGCATGCATTTAAGCAAAAAAAATTTTTGACCCTTTGCTAAAAATCAAATTTTTGGTTGAAACACAATTTTACGCAATTTTGCCCAAAAGGCGTTTATTTCTAATAACTGAGTATTGAAAGGAGTTTCAAATGCGAAGAAGCTTCCGAAAAAGCTTAAGTCGCATGCATTTAAGCAAAAAAAATTTTTGACCAATTTTTTAGGAAAGGCTAACCCCTTTGCTAAAAATCAAATTTTTGGTTGAAACACAATTTTACGCAATTTTGCCCAAAAGCGTTTATTTCTAATAACTGAGTATTGAAAGGAGTTTCAAATGCGAAGAAGCTTCCGAAAAAGCTTAAGTCGCATGCATTTAAGCAAAAAAAATTTTTGACCAATTTTTTAGGAAAGGCTAACCCCTTTGCTAAAAATCAAATTTTTGGTTGAAACACAATTTTACGCAATTTTGCCCAAAAGGCGTTTATTTCTAATAACTGAGTATTGAAAGGAGTTTCAAATGCGAAGAAGCTTCCGAAAAAGCTTAAGTCGCATGCATTTAAGCAAAAAAAATTTTTGACCCTTTGCTAAAAATCAAATTTTTGGTTGAAACACAATTTTACGCAATTTTGCCCAAAAGGCGTTTATTTCTAATAACTGAGTATTGAAAGGAGTTTCAAATGCGAAGAAGCTTCCGAAAAAGCTTAAGTCGCATGCATTTAAGCAAAAAAAATTTTTGACCAATTTTTTAGGAAAGGCTAACCCCTTTGCTAAAAATCAAATTTTTGGTTGAAACACAATTTTACGCAATTTTGCCCAAAAGCGTTTATTTCTAATAACTGAGTATTGAAAGGAGTTTCAAATGCGAAGAAGCTTCCGAAAAAGCTTAAGTCGCATGCATTTAAGCAAAAAAAATTTTTGACCAATTTTTTAGGAAAGGCTAACCCCTTTGCTAAAAATCAAATTTTTGGTTGAAACACAATTTTACGCAATTTTGCCCAAAAGGCGTTTATTTCTAATAACTGAGTATTGAAAGGAGTTTCAAATGCGAAATAGCTTCCGAAAAAGCTTAAGTCGCATGCATTTAAGCAAAAAAAATTTTTGACCAATTTTTTAGGAAAGGCTAACAACCCCTTTGCTAAAAATCAAATTTTTGGTTGAAACACAATTTTACGCAATTTTGCCCAAAAGGCGTTTATTTCTAATAACTGAGTATTGAAAGGAGTTTCAAATGCGAAGAAGCTTCCGAAAAAGCTTAAGTCGCATGCATTTAAGCAAAAAAAATTTTTGACCAATTTTTTAGGAAAGGCTAACAACCCCTTTGCTAAAAATCAAATTTTTGGTTGAAACACAATTTTACGCAATTTTGCCCAAAAGGCGTTTATTTCTAATAACTGAGTATTGAAAGGAGTTTCAAATGCGAAGAAGCTTCCGAAAAAGCTTAAGTCGCATGCATTTAAGCAAAAAAAATTTTTGACCAATTTTTTAGGAAAGGCTAACCCCTTTGCTAAAAATCAAATTTTTGGTTGAAACACAATTTTACGCAATTTTGCCCAAAAGGCGTTTATTTCTAATAACTGAGTATTGAAAGGAGTTTCAAATGCGAAGAAGCTTCCGAAAAAGCTTAAGTCGCATGCATTTAAGCAAAAAAAATTTTTGACCCTTTGCTAAAAATCAAATTTTTGGTTGAAACACAATTTTACGCAATTTTGCCCAAAAGGCGTTTATTTCTAATAACTGAGTATTGAAAGGAGTTTCAAATGCGAAGAAGCTTCCGAAAAAGCTTAAGTCGCATGCATTTAAGCAAAAAAAATTTTTGACCAATTTTTTAGGAAAGGCTAACCCCTTTGCTAAAAATCAAATTTTTGGTTGAAACACAATTTTACGCAATTTTGCCCAAAAGGCGTTTATTTCTAATAACTGAGTATTGAAAGGAGTTTCAAATGCGAAGAAGCTTCCGAAAAAGCTTAAGTCGCATGCATTTAAGCAAAAAAAATTTTTGACCAATTTTTTAGGAAAGGCTAACCCCTTTGCTAAAAATCAAATTTTTGGTTGAAACACAATTTTACGCAATTTTGCCCAAAAGGCGTTTATTTCTAATAACTGAGTATTGAAAGGAGTTTCAAATGCGAAATAGCTTCCGAAAAAGCTTAAGTCGCATGCATTTAAGCAAAAAAAATTTTTGACCAATTTTTTAGGAAAGGCTAACCCCTTTGCTAAAAATCAAATTTTTGGTTGAAACACAATTTTACCCAATTTTGCCCAAAAGGCGTTTATTTCTAATAACTGAGTATTGAAAGGAGTTTCAAATGCGAAGAAGCTTCCGAAAAAGCTTAAGTCGCATGCATTTAAGCAAAAAAAATTTTTGACCAATTTTTTAGGAAAGGCTAACCCCTTTGCTAAAAATCAAATTTTTGGTTGAAACACAATTTTACCCAATTTTGCCCAAAAGGCGTTTATTTCTAATAACTGAGTATTGAAAGGAGTTTCACATGCGAAAAAGCTTCCGAAAAAGCTTAAGTCGCATGCATTTAAGCAAAAAAAATTTTTGACCAATTTTTTAGGAAAGGCTAACCCCTTTGCTAAAAATCAAATTTTTGGTTGAAACACAATTTTACCCAATTTTGCCCAAAAGGCGTTTATTTCTAATAACTGAGTATTGAAAGGAGTTTCAAATGCGAAGAAGCTTCCGAAAAAGCTTAAGTCGCATGCATTTAAGCAAAAAAAATTTTTGACCAATTTTTTAGGAAAGGCTAACCCCTTTGCTAAAAATCAAATTTTTGGTTGAAACACAATTTTACCCAAAAGGCGTTTATTTCTAATAACTGAGTATTGAAAGGAGTTTCAAATGCGAAGAAGCTTCCGAAAAAGCTTAAGTCGCATGCATTTAAGCAAAAAAAAATTTTGACCAATTTTTTAGGAAAGGCTAACCCCTTTGCTAAAAATCAAATTTTTGGTTGAAACACAATTTTACCCAAAAGGCGTTTATTTCTAATAACTGAGTATTGAAAGGAGTTTCAAATGCGAAGAAGCTTCCGAAAAAGCTTAAGTCGCATGCATTTAAGCAAAAAAAAATTTTGACCAATTTTTTAGGAAAGGCTAACCCCTTTGCTAAAAATCAAATTTTTGGTTGAAACACAATTTTACCCAATTTTGCCCAAAAGGCGTTTATTTCTAATAACTGAGTATTGAAAGGAGTTTCAAATGCGAAGAAGCTTCCGAAAAAGCTTAAGTCGCATACATTTAAGCAAAAAAAAATTTTGACCAATTTTTTAGGAAAGGCTAACCCCTTTGCTAAAAATCAAATTTTTGGTTGAAACACAATTTTACCCAATTTTGCCCAAAAGGCGTTTATTTCTAATAACTGAGTATTGAAAGGAGTTTCAAATGCGAAGAAGCTTCCGAAAAAGCTTAAGTCGCATGCATTTAAGCAAAAAAAATTTTTGACCAATTTTTTAGGAAAGGCTAACCCCTTTGCTAAAAATCAAATTTTTGGTTGAAACACAATTTTACCCAATTTTGCCCAAAAGGCGTTTATTTCTAATAACTGAGTATTGAAAGGAGTTTCAAATGCGAAGAAGCTTCCGAAAAAGCTTAAGTCGCATGCATTTAAGCAAAAAAAAATTTTGACCAATTTTTTAGGAAAGGCTAACCCCTTTGCTAAAAATCAAATTTTTGGTTGAAACACAATTTTACCCAATTTTGCCCAAAAGGCGTTTATTTCTAATAACTGAGTATTG